>QXTE01000004.1:3769264-4269356 GCA_003942145.1 Platysternon megacephalum
CCCCCCCCCCCCCCATCTTCTGACCACTAAACTCTCCTCATAGGTATTTTCTGAAAGGCAATTATCTTCAGAAATCAGTGGAGCAAATTTTACCTGTATCCGTATATACAGTCAGTTGAGCAGTAAACTAGTCCATCTCATCTTACACAGGGATTGGCAAGTCCTCCCCAGATTTAGAAGTATTCAAACTACTCATTAAAGCAGCTAAAAAAGTCACAGCTAACAATCCATTCTACTTAGTAGCAAAATGACTATTTTTAACTTAATACGGTAGAAAGGATATATTTCAATCAAACTCTAATGTTTCCAACCTAATCACACACTACTGTGTTTTCTCAGACTCATTAAACCCTATATATCAAGGCTGCTGCATTACTACTATTTGTGCTTACCTAGCAACATCTTCAGAATACCTGCAGTTATAAAGAACAAAAAAACCTCAATATGCAATTTAAGCAAGAAAAAATTATATGAATATAATACTAATCAGTCTGACCATTAAAAAACAGTACCTAGGCACACTGTCCTAGAAGAAAAAAAGTCAACTGGCTCCATTTCTTGTTTGCATAAAACACAAGGAAGGCCACAGAGGTGAGAAAACATGCTGACTTTCATTACACTAAGAATCTGATTGTGTGACGTGCTGAACACCATCGACGTCTACTGATTTCAATGAGAATTGAAGGTGCTCAGTACCTCCCCCAAGACACTCAGCATCTTGCAGGAATGAGTCACAATTCAATCATTTCCCATGATTAGCAGTGAGATCAATAGAGCAAATACATTTGAAAACAATAATGGACGCAAGCAATTTTTCTTTGTCTTTGTTTGCAAGCAGACTGCGATTTTCTCAACTTTGACATTATTTGCCCAATAATTCTGGTGAATAATTCTGCACTGGAAGATTGTTCACAGAATTCATTGTGTACATTCAATATTTCAAATTTAAGCTACACTTCGCTAGTCAAATAGATCACAAGGAATGTTTCTTCACACCCATCCCCCCAGTTGGAGAAATGTCTTCAGTAAAGTTTCTGGTGCAAATGTGTGCACTTACAAATCCTAATTTATCTGTCCGCAAAGATTCAATATTTACTTACAATATTCCATTTTCACAAATATTCCCATTAGTAAACTCATTCTCTAGAATATTTGTGGAAAATGCACACAAAAAGGCATGTGGAAGTGATGGAAGGCATGTGGAAGGCATATGCTGTTTGAACTGTTCCAGAGCTGAAAGCATGATCTTTTATAATTTGAGCTAAAGGATTATGTTGTGTAGGTGGGAGCTACAACAGACTCTTAGCCTCTGTGAATTAAAAGACGACAGACAGTGGATTACATGGACATAGCTGATGCAGATCCATTTAAAAATTTGAACAAATATTTGTGGCTAGCATATTGGAATGTTCATCCAGACCTAGAAATCAAGAATTGTTATGAAATGTTTAGTAATAAACATAAGAAGGTGTCTACAAACTAGAGAGTTTGACTCATCCTTTTTGCAAAGTTTGGAGGGTGATCTTGGGTTTTGGGAGATGGGAGCAAATTGTAGAGGCTTCATGCCAACTGTGAGCTCCTGCATGATGGGGAATTTTCAGCCTATTATATCTGACTGCTTTCTGGCCTGGTGCAAAAGATCTAGAATGTAATTGAGAATCTGACCCTGTGACTTTTACAATAGTGGAATATAGTATTTTTCTTGGCCAAACCCCAAATCTACATCCCTTAACTTAATCCATTATTTTCATGGCTTGATGAGTGCTGCCGATCTGTGTAAAATTCAAATTTGACAATCTGGAATTCAGCATTAATCTTCATCATTATGATGTACAACTTTGAATTTCACCAATGCCAAACTTCACTGGGTGAAAAATGATTTTTGGCTTAAAAAATTAACTACTCTCACACATTGCTTTAGAGAGCACTCTATAAACCAAACAAGGATTCCATCAGCAATGCTACTACCTATTTTCCCCCAATTACTGCAGATGCATAGTAATAAGTCACTAATAAGCAATTAATATAGCCCAAAGTATCCCTAAGAAAAATTCTAGAATTCTTAATAAACGACAATTTTAAAAAAAAAAAATGTAATGATACCCCTTTTGACCCAGGTGGTTAGTCAATATTTGGGATGCCTTGTGGGTTGTTTCAGTCAGGAGGAGAAGCTGATGACTAAGTCAGTTGTTTCTTTAATGCAATTCTGTTTGTTTAAAAAGAACATATACAAAATCCTGTTTGCCTGAACACAGTAGGAACAAAGCAAAAACAGAGTTTCTGTGCTTACGGTTCCAAGCCTCTTTCTGGCTAGCACTCTTCCCAAAAAGTTCCCTCTTGGAGTTCAGGGTCATACTGCAAATGCATCTCTTTGGCTTTCTGGCTGTCTTCTGTGTCTTGCACCACCCTCATCCCTGAACAAAAACAATATCTAGCCCTCCACATTTGCATTTATCCCTCAGCAAAACCCTCTGCACACATCACTCAGCTTCTGACCACCTTGTGTATGACCTGTGTTTTGGGTGCTAGCTCCTACTGTTCCAGCTATCTTACTACAAAAACGAGGCAAACAATTTCTTACAACATAGGTTTGCCCAACCTCCATAGCAACAATAGATTTTACAGCAAAATTATTTCCAGGTCAAATATATGGCTTCCCTGGCCTTTTAGACTCATAGGTTATAAGGCCAGAAGGGACCATGCAGTCTGATCTCCTGCATAACACAGGCCATAGAAATTCCATGAACTAATTCCTGTTTGAACTAGATCATGTCTTTTAGAAAAAAATCCAATCTTGATTTAAAAATGTCCAATGATTAATTACTCTCACTATTAAATGTGTACCTTATTTCTAGTCTGAATTGGTCTAGCTTCAACTTCCAGTCTTTTGATCTTGTTATAGCTTTCTCTTTTAGACTGAAGAGCCCTCTGTGGTAGATATTCCATGCAATGTTATATTAAGTTTATGTATCACTGCGAGCCAGGGACTATATGCAACTCCACAGGGGAAGGTTACCACAGCTCCTCCAGGAACTGCAAATAGTCAGTGATGAGCTGCCAAAATCTTAGCAACCGGTTCCCTCCTCCTCACCCCACGAGGGGGTCGTGGTCCGTCCCCGCCCCACAGGACTCCTGCCCCATCCACTCCCCTTCCCTGTCCCCTGACTGCCCCCCGCCGCCCCATCCAACCCCTCCTCTCATTCCTGATGGACCCCCGGGACCCCTTCCCCATCCAACCACCCCTTCTCTGTCCCCTGACTGCCCCTGGAACCCCTGCCCCTGATTGCCTCCCACCACCCCAACCCCTGCTCCTTCCTGACTGCCCCCCAGGACCCTTGCCCCCATTCAATCCCCCTGCCCTCTGACCGCCCCAACCCCTATCCACTCCCCCACCACCACCCCGAACTCCCCTGCCCTCTATCCAACACCCCCTCCCTGCTCCCTTACCGTGCTGCCTGGAAGTGGCTGGCGGTGCTACAGCCACACCGCTCGGCCGGGCCTGGGGCCGGGCCGGAGCCGCTGGGCTGGAGCCAGAGCCGCTCGGCCGGGGCCGGGGCCAGGCTGGGGTTGGGCTGGAGCCACTCGGCCGGGCCGCGCTGCCGCACAGCGCCTCCCTGGAACCCTCCTCGCGCCCCACCCACCCCAGCTCACCTGCGCGAAGCCGCCGCTTGCTTCTCAGCCCTCCCAGGCTTCCTGCGCGAACAGCTGATTCGCGGGAAGCAGGGGAGTGGGGAGGAGAAGAGGGGTGGAGCGTTCAGGGGAGGAGGCGGAGGTGAGCTTGGGCTGGGGGCGGGGCGGAGAGCTGCCAGAGCTTTACCAGTTGTTAAATTTAAAAGCCCTTTTAGAACCAGTTGTCCCATGCGGGACAACCGGTTCTAAAAGGGCTTCTAAATTTAACAACCGGTTCCCGCGAACCAGTGCGAACCGGCTCCAGCTCACCACTGCAAATAGTGTGTATGGGGGAGATTAAGGTGAATAACTTCATTGTAAACACCTCCACTGTGGTACCACTCCCTAAGAAGGCTTGCATGTACTAGTTCAAAATGTGTTTTTCAAAGACCAGCAGACTCCCTCCTCCACCCCCAAAAAAAGATTTTGGCATAAAAAATAAAAAGGTTGTGTTTAAACTGATTCAGTGCATTTTTTCTTATCCAGAAAACATACAGGACCTTCTGTCCAAGAGGGCTCCCGGCCCTTGTGGAAAAGTTGGAAAGATTTTGGCCTGCTAGGGTCCCATAAGACTGATTGGTGACTCTTGGTATATTTAGTGTTTAAATCTGTATATATTGTTTTCTCTGTAATGCTTTTACCTTAAGAATAAATGTGCCTGCCTAAAAAGAGCTGTGTGCTAACTAGTTACTGCTGGAAATGCACTATTCCTAGCCCTAGGAAAGAAAACAACAAGTGCTGGCCATTACCCACAGCATGTCAGTCTGCCAATCAGTCTAAGGCAGCCTTAAACTCTCCCCAGGCAGAAGGGCATGGGACAAAGGTCCCTGCCCAGAGACAGGTGATTACTGGATACCTGACACCTAACTGGGGACTCCTGAAGTGGACTGTGGGTGGTGGTGAGCAAGATACAGATACAGTTACCCTCATCTATCAAATTTCTGCTTCCCAGAAAGGTACTTCTAGACTGTGATCACTCCCTAACCTTTTTTTGTTAAAATAAGGAGATTAAACTCCTTGAGTCTTTCAGTTTAAGGCATGTTTTCTAATCTTCTAATCATTATTGTGGCTTTCCACTGAATCATTTTTCAACATCCTTCTTGAATTGTTGACACCAGAACTGGACACAGTATGCCAGTCGTAGTTGCACCAGGGCCAAATATAGAGGTAATGCAAACTCTCTATACTCCTACTCTATATTCTTCTATTTATACATCCAAAAATTGCATTAGCTCTTTTGGCCACAGTGTCACATGGCTGAACATGAGCTCTCAAATTATTCAACATGACACCCACATCTCTTTTTCACAGTCACTGCTTCCCAGGATAGGGGATTCTATCCTGTAAGTATGGCCTGCATTCTTTGTTCCTCAATACAGCCAAATGTAAGGTCATGTACTGGAACATGTTATTAGTTTATGCCCAATTTACCAAGTGATCCAGCTCTCTCTGTATCAATGATCTCTTCTCTTCATTATTTATGACTTCCCCTAACTTTTGGTCATCTGCAAATTTTATCAGTAATGATTTTATGTTTTCTTCCAGCTAAAAATGTTAAGCGAAGGGCAAAGAAGAACTACATGTTGGACTTCACTAGAAATATATATGCTCAATATTGATTCCCCGTCCAAGCCATAAGGTTTCACCCAGCCCACTGGGACATTAGTCTTGGATCAAAAGCCAGTTTCTACCTGTGAAAAGGATTAGAGCTACCACAGTCTCCATCTTCACCTGTTGCTGTCCCATGGCAATGACTGTCCCCATGCTCCAATAGATAAGGTTAGGAGTTAAAGCTCCCCGCCATATAAACTCAGCCAAAAGAGGATTGAATTTTCCCTCTTGTAAAATATTACATGGTGCCACTAGATACTACTGACAATCGCTACACTGGCATCACACCATACCAGCCTCTTGCAGTCACCCCTCAAGCCAGAATTGAATGCTCAACTTCAAAATGTCAGAACATATATAAGTGCAGGTCACTGATTCCTTAGGCAGCCATAAGAATTTTCCCACATGCTCCTGGATGCCATCCCTTTGATTAACTTTGTTTGGTCACAAAAGTTGCATGGTTTCCCTATTAGCCCAGACTACCTTTTGTGGTCAAAATTTTGACTCATTTTGTGAGAAAAAATGGTTATATTTTGTTTTCTTCCCGAGCCAGATGGGAGAAAACGCTGATAACAGGGAACAGCTCTATACCTGCTTGCTACTGCAGTGCAGTGTATATCAGTAGCAACTTCAACATGCATCAAAGAGCCACTTTGTCAGGCAGAGCCACTCCGTCCTTATATCCCCAAAGACAACAAGAACAGTCCATCTGGCAGATATATAGGAGGCAAAAGCAGGCCACAGGTCATTTTTTGCAAGTCACCACCAGAAAAAGGGGCAGAAGGGGATTGTTTAGGACAGGGGGTCATATGATTTAATTGAGATAAGTATTCAGATTCTGACCCTTTTGAGATCTTTCAGCACTACTAGATATGGTCAAAAATGTAGACTTTCCTGGTGGACATTTGAAGCTTTTACGGTCTGCCTATGTGGGTACTGTCATGAACCAAGAGAACAGGAAGGGCATGATTTGAAGAGAAATATTCATTATGAAAGAATCTGAGCCAGCAGCAAGGGTCTTTTATGTTACTATCATTAACCTTCAGTAGAAATGTTAATTGAGATAGAATAGTCCCACATTTTGTTTTGATTGCACTGGGAAGCAATTTTGAACTGAAATATGTTTGTATGACCTTCATTTCATGACATATTTTAAGCTAAAACAGTTTTTAACCACTATCTACAGCAAACGTCCATAAGGTGACGTTCACAGAATACAGTTTACTCTGCAATTGCACCTTTAATTGAAGAATGTACTCTGGTGTTCTGTGGAAATAAATAGACTCAGCAAAAAGCTCATTGTATGATGAAGTGTGAAATGAAGTTTTGACAGTCTGCATACCCCACACTTAAGCAGCAATCAACTGCTGCAGAATTATATAATCTTCAGTATGCTGCTGTACAGGGTGAAATTAACTAGTCAAATACATAATGAAGTACAATATTAAGTATGAACGAGGCAGCAGAAAGCTTGAATACATTATGGCTAGACCAAATTATGAAATATAAGTTCAGTTTCAGAAAGGAACAGAAGATTTACATTTCTAAAAGGAAAACATTCATATTTACCTCTCAACTAACATGGGCAAAATTGTGTGTGCATCCCTTTTGTTTTGGGGCCAGAAAAATGCATATTTTGGTCAACTGAAATAGTTCACACATGTGGGTCAATTTCAGTGATTTGTTTCCACAGAAAAGAAAAATTTTGGAGATATCAAAACAGTTCATTTGGCTTTTCTGAGGTGAAACTTTTCAACTTTTTGTTTCAGAATTCACCTGAGGTAATAAAATGTTTTAAAAGCTTTGAAATTAAAAATGAAGGATTTAATTGTTGGTTGACAAACTGCTTTATATGTACATATAAGTACTTTTGGACCTGCACTTGAACTGAATATTTGATTTTTTGAACAGCCCTATTCTTGACCACTACATGCTGTAGGCATTCAGGAATTAAGAAGGTATCCTATAACATTTACTGCCCCACAAATTACTTCAACAAAATATTAAGTTGTTTGGTAGGTATTTTGGAGATATAGCCAAGTTGCACTCTTCTGAACATTCATGAAACCATCTATAGTAGGGCTGGGCATACCGATTTAGAAAACTAAATACTATTTTCTTTACCCAAAATTTGAACTGAACCAAAGTATTAGAGATTTTGTTTTGGAGGTTCAGAAACATTTGGTAATGGATACATTTTTCAAGAGTACCCATTAGGAACTGAAGTCCCACTTGCAAAATGGACTTTAACTCCTAAGTCATGTAAGAGCTTTTGAAAATTTTACCCAATATCTTGGTGTGTGGTTTGTTTTTGTTTTTTGCATGCCTCTGCACCTTCTGATCTCAGCAGGGCAAAAATCAGATATTGCTTCACTCGTGGCTTGTTCTTTTTGCAGTATTTTAGACCTGATCAAATCAGAACACAGCAAATCATGAGAGAGCTTGGTTGTTGTGAAATTTCCTACCCAAGGTTTTTACCCAAGAAGTCCAGATCAGTTTAAATGAGCAACTGAACTTTGGTTATTCTTATCCCAAATTAAAGGGAGAGTATTTAAAACAAGCTTCCCCTTCTTGAATGTGACAGTCACATTAGTGACAGTAGTTAATTGACCACAACATCCTTCAGCACAAAAGTGCCTGGCTTAAAACTGAATTGATAGCTTAGTAAGTAACACTGTCCTCCCATGCAGTAGGGGACTCTCTAGGTGACTTCTGAATCCTTGTTCTAGGACAGTGATCCTCAGCATATCATTGATCCCACTTTCAGCCTTAGGAGCAATGGGAGATCCTTGTGTTTATTTTACATCCTCTGGCAGTTATTTTGGGATAATTTTGTTGCTTTTCAGAGGATTCTTTGCATTTCCACTACTGGATAAATACAGTCATACAACATAGAAGTAAGCCAGCTGCCAGGGAAGAGTAATATGGGTCTTACAAGTGTAAGATGGGTGTGATAGAAGTGGCACAGTGAACAAGAAGTGCAAAACCACTATCGAGATTGGCCAGGAACCCAGAACTGTTGTCTCAGGTAGGGAGCAGGCAAGAACCTCTTATCTCACGCCTTGGGAGAAAAAACAGCTAATGAAGTGAGAACAACCACATCTGGACCCAACACATGGCTGGGGAGACGGGGAAAGAGATCAATGATTTGCCATTGCCATCTTTTCTGATATGGTATAGCAGAAAGAGTAAAATGAAGGCGGTACAAACTAAATATAAACATAATTACCATAATTATTTTTTGCTGATTGCCTGATACGATGATCCTAACTACTTGTTTTATCCAGCTATTTATCACATATGCAAATACAGCCTCTTTTGCATCTGACCAGCCATCAATTTCTATAATATAGTTATAATTGTATGTTATGTAATCGCTTTGACCTGATAATGAATGTTTTTGTTTCTGACTTTTGACTCATTCCTGTTGTATATGAGTCAACTAGGCAATCATAATGTGGGAACTTCCTTTCCAGTGCTATCTGGTTCTTGTAAGTGATACCCTTTTAGCCTTGAGGTATGGGACTCCTAGAAAGTATAAATATTGCTTTTTGATTTGAAGCTTATAAAAAGAAAAACTAGTAGTTGTGTAGTTAGGCTGCTTTAAAACTAAAAGTCAAAATGCTATTAGTGGCAATGGGAATACAATTTAGATCTTGGGCTACCCAAAATACATAACAAATTTAAAAAATTGTGATTAATTGCACTGTTACACAATAGAATACCATTTAAATATTTTTGATGTTTTCTACATTTTCAAATATATTTGATTTAAATTACAACACAGAACACAAAGTGTATAGTGCTCACTTTATATTTATTTTTGATTACAAATATTTGTACTATAAAAAAGAAATAGTATTTTTCAGTTCACCTAATACAAGTACTGTGGTGCAATCTCTTTATCATGAATGTTGATCTTACAAATGTAGAATGTACAAAAAAACCTGCATTCAAAAATAAAACAATGTAAATCTTCAGATCCTACAAGTGCACTCAGTCCTACTTCTTGTTCAGTCAGTCACTCAGACAAACAAGTTTGTTTACGTTTTCAGGAGATAATGCTGCCCACTGCTTGTTTACAGTGTCACCTGGAAGTGAGAACAGGTGTAGCCGGCGCTGCAAGATATTTACGTCCCTTTATGCTCCAACCTCCATTCTAGAGGACATGCGTCCATGCTAATGAGGGATTCTGCTTGATAACGATCCAAAACAGTGCAGACTGACGCATGTTCATTTTCATCATCTGAGTCAGATGCCACCAGCAGAAGGTTGATTTTCTTTTTTGGTGGGTCGGGTTCTGTAGTTTCCACATCGGAGTGTTGCTCTAAGACTTCTAAAAGCATGCTCCACACCTCGTCCCTCTCAGATTTTGGAAGGCACTTCAGATTCTTAAACCTTGGGTCGAGTGCTGTAGCTATCTTTAGAAATCTCGAATTGGTATTTTCTTTGCGTTTTGTCAAATCTGCAGTGAAAGCGTTCTTAAAATGAACATGTGCTGGGTCATCATCCAAGACTGCTATAACATGAAATATGTGGCAAAATGTGGGTAAAATAGAGCAGAAGACATATAATTCTCCCCTAAAGAGTTCAGTCACAAATTTAATTATCTCATTTTTTTAACAAGCGTCATCAGCATGGAAACACGTCCTCCGGAATGGTGGCTGAAGCAGCACATGAATGTTTAGCATATCTGGCATGTAAATACTTTGCAATGCGGGCTACAAAAGTGCCATGCAAATGCCTGTTCTCATTTTCAGGTGACATGTACGTAAGAAGCCTTCAGCATTATCTCCCGTAAATGTAAACAAACTTGTTTGTCTTAGTGATTGGCCAAGAAAGAAGTAGGACCGAGTGGACTTGTAGGCTCTAAAATTTTACATTGTTTTATTTTTGAGTGCCGTTATGTAACAAAAAAAGAAATCTACATTTGTAAGTTGCACTTTCACGATAAAGAGATTACATTATGGTATTGTATGAGGTGAACTGAAAAATACCATTTCTTTTGTTTATCATTTTTACAGTGCAAATATTTGTAATAGAAATAATATAAAGTTAGCACTGTACACTTTGTATTCTGTGTTTTAATTGAAATCAGTATATTTGAAAATGTAGAAAAACATCCAAAAATATTTAAATAAGTTTCAATTGGTATTCTATTGCTTAACAGTGAGATTAAAACTGCAATTAATCATAATTAATTTTTTTAATTGCGATTAATTTTTTTTAGTAAATCGCATAAGTTAACTGATATTAAATCGACAGCCCTAGTAAACAGATGTTTAAAGGGACATTTAAATATCTAAACATGCTAATAGTGGATATATACTTTTTGTGCCTATGCTGTGTACACATATGTATTTTAAGCCTCACTTAATAAAAATCTGGTACATAAAGTAGAACCATTAAAAAGTAGAATGATTACACACACACACACCCTCACTAGTGTCGTCGTCCCCCCCCACACACACCAGGTTCACTGTCACAGGAGGTTCATTGTAACTAGATCTTCTGTTTTCATGTTGCAGCACTTCAGCTGAGGAGTGCTTAGGGCACTGCAGGGATGGACAGTTCAAGGATACATTTGAGTCGCTCACCCCCTCCTGCTCAGTGGGTGGCTGGTCTCCTGGCCTCTGACCTGATCTAAACTGAACTAGCACCAACAGCCCCAGAGACCATTCTAGGGTATGCTGGGGACAACCTGACCATATATCTTTCACCCAGAGCCAGAGAAAGGTAGAAATGTAGTAATTGCCACCATGGCCTTACTCCAGTTGAGTATACCCTTAACTGAGGGAATACTCAAATGACCAATTAAGATGGATTTCGGGTTCAGAATGGCTGTATTATGGCCTTGCTTGTGAACCAGTAACAATATATATTTATGCTGTGATGGGCTCCCGGGTCAGAATAAATATGAGGAATGATGAGAGCTAAGACTTTTCTGGATAATTTTCACATAAATCCCTAATTATAAGGAAAACTGCTAACTTGGGAATAGATTCTAGTCAGCCTTTATATGGGCATGCAATGGTAGGGAGCCTTTCAACCTGTTGCCCCACCTGCATAAAGGACAACTAGAGTTGCAGCCCCTGAACTCACGCTATATATCAGTCAGACATAAAAAAGGTAGTAAAATCCTTTTCTTCTCCTAATAATATGAGCTATATTTCTGTTAAGTATCCAGTGCCTGAAATAATTTGAGATGTAACACGGATGCCCTCATTGTTTGTTTTTGGTGTCGTGGATATTGGCCTTTATGTTATAACTTTACTTCGGATTTACCAAATTGCTAGATCTTTTTAATTTCTAAAATTAGAGCTATTCAACTACATGAGCCAGTAAGTCATAGTTCAGCTCCCTTTACACTCTCTAATCACCTGAAATGTTTTGTTATATACAGTACTTGTGACAAGAAGATTAGGTAGAATTAGAGTAACAAGAAGAGAGAAGTAGGTCAAACACCCAATAGAAGAGTTTTCTTTTTAAAACGGTTTTGCATGCTGGAAACAGCAGTTGTAAGCTTTGTTTTTCCCCCCATTCCAACTTTGTATAAGCTTTGGATAATTAATTCAGGAAATGAATGTCTCGTGTCATTTTGAGTAATTAATTAGCAGATACTTTTGAACAACATTGGGTAGGAGTAATTAGTGGGTACCTTTTAAAAAAAAATAACTTCAGATGTGTGTATGTATCATCAAATTCGCTGCTGCAAAGCCACCCAGCAAGTCTTCTGTACCACTTAAGCAGGTGAGACCCGCTACCAAGACCTTGTACTGGTCCTCTGCACAGTGGTGAATTTCCCCTTGGTGAACATATCACATATGTTAATTAGAATAGTGTATGAGGGAATAGGTTTCATAGTTAAATAGAACTGCAGATGGAATGTTTTTGTTTTGTCAGTTCTGCAAACTGACCTGCTACTTTCCAGAGCCATTACATTAAGGAAACATTAAAAATTTCATATTCAAACAAGGGAGCAGCTAGTACATGTAGGGAATAGAAAAAAACATTCCCAAACTGGCTGAGCTCAACTGAAATTAAATCTGAATATTGTGGGTTCTTGTTTGATAGTCTCAGTATTGCAATGAGATATGTGCATGACGACTAGTAAGATTTTAACTAAAAAAAAAAAAAAAAAAATCTCACTGGAAAAAAAATATATGCAGACTTGGGTTGGCCAAAACATTTCACAAATTTGTGATGAATTTGACAAATTGTTTCAGATGGGGGGAGGGGGGTTGAAGAGGAGGGAATTCAAAAAAATCTAAACATTTTATTTTGACACATTCAAAATGAAATGTTTTTGTCTTTTGTTATTACTTCATTTCTAAATAAAACATTTGAAATTTGTGTAGCTCTAATTATGTCATCTCACCCTTGAAACTTGGCTTGATGATGTCATTACGTTACAACACCAGCTCTGAAGAGGGGGAGGGATAGCTCAGTGGTTTGAGCATTGGCCTGCTAAACCCAGGGTTGTTAGTTCAATCTTTGAGGGGGCTACTTAGGGATCTGGGGCAAAATCAGTACTTGGTCCTGCTAGTGAAGGCAGGGGGCTGGACTCGATGACCTTTCAGGGTCCCTTCCAGCTCTATAAGATAGGTATATCTCCATATATAAGACATTCTGCTCTAAGATCCCATACACAGTTTGTGGGAAAAGACAACGCCCACTTCTTCCAATGGTTTTTCTTCTCCCACCAGAGGGGATGATGCCTGGAAACAGCCTCACAGGGAACCTCATGAAATTTCCTCCTCCCAGACTCCCCTTCCACAGGTTTCCCCCTCCCCCGCCACAAGGTAGTGATCAGTCCCCCCGTTTTCAGTATATTCTGTGTATATGTCTGTCTGTAGGGATTTGATACTTCCCTTCCAGCTTCCCTTTCCCAGGGAAATTCCACAGCCAATACATAACTTTCCATTCCAGTCCTTCTGGCCTGATGCCAGATATTGTTTACTTTTATCCTATCTGAGAATTCATTCACTCTGTTGATTAGCCTATTCGGGGCTGAACTGAAACTGATAGAAGCTGAGGATCTAGCAATATTAGTGCTCACAAGTGACACTCATGTAGGTTGCAGAGGTAGGAGGCTTGCTGGAAATAGAAGCTCTCTGGCTCCTTCTATAAATAAAAAGGGAAAATAGGAATCTCTTCAATGTGCTGCCAGATTTCATTTGCATATATATTCTAAGGCTAGAAGTAACCAGTGTAATCATTTAGTCTGTCCTCCTAAATGATTGGCAGGAATGGTGTCCCTAGCCTCTGTTTACCAGAAGCTGGGAATGAGTGACAGGGGATGGATTACTTGTTGATTACCTGTTCTGTTCATTCCCTCTGGGCACCTGGCACTGGCCACTGTCATAAGACAGGATACTGGGCTAGATAGACCTTTGGTCTGACCCAGTAGGGCCATTCTTACGTACTTAAAGTTGTGTTATTTTGAGTTCCATTATATTATGCCACCATCTGAGGTGGAAGCAATGTATGGGAAACCAGGCAGGCTAAGACCTATACAAGTAACATTCCTCTGCAGCCTCTGTACTGTATGGTCCAGCTTAGTCCCTTCTGTTTGTCTTCAATGTCAATTTTTTGGAGGTCCTATGGAAAATTGTATGGCAAAGAATACTCTAAGGCATAATGCCTTAATTACTCATTTATCTTTTTCAAAATTTGAAAATATAAATTTATAGTGCAAAATAAATTCAAGCAGAGAGGTGGAAAGTTAGAATTCTTAAACATAAACAGTAGAACTGAAATGCTTGATTAGCTGGCCTATTGTACAAGTCATCGCTCTTTTTTGGAAAAGGCATACCAGACTTAGAATATTAAGCTGGCTGATCATTCTTGCTTTATAACCATTGGCTTCATCTTCACAACAGGAATTGGATCTGTACCTGATTGAAATAAATATGAATGACTACTCCTTTTTATGTGCTTTACTAGAACAGAAAAGAACTACTGGGCCATACCAGCTGGTAATTTTAAATGGTAAAATACAAAGATTCAAAGCCCTATTTTCCCCTTATTGTATGATTCTTCTCCACAGAACCATATAATCTCAAAAGGAATCCTGTGATCATAGATCACTAAGCCGGTAGTAGATAACTGGAATTTTAAAAAAAGAAGAAGATGCTATCATTGGTAGTCTAGTGCATCACTTTGTGTTTCCATCCAGCTAATGACAGGTGAGACCAAAAGATTTTGGAATATGTAACTTGTGGACATACAACTTCAAACCTCAAGGTTGTCTCTCTTCTAGGAGAGCTTTTTGACACATAATATGCTATGGGGGCAGCAGCTGCAGCTGGACAGACAGGAGGCCACTAGCCCACAATGCTAAAGCAAGAGTTAATTAAGTAGGAACCATGGTTTATAGAATATCATGTAAGCAACACAATTATTTATTTTCAATGGGCTCTTATGCTTCATGATCTGGGATCTGATAAAGCTCACTTCTCTAAGAGTTGCATTAACTAATACACACATACTTCAGCTGTGAAACCAGCACCTGTGCGCGTGCACGCACATGCACACAAAATTT
Source organism: Platysternon megacephalum (assembly GCA_003942145.1). Lineage (NCBI taxonomy): Eukaryota > Metazoa > Chordata > Testudines > Platysternidae > Platysternon > Platysternon megacephalum. The sequence continues at coordinate 3,784,089 of QXTE01000004.1, forward strand.
GATGGTTCAAATTTTTCCTAGCTGCAGTGGCTGAACATCTTAGAATTATAACAGCCTCAAACACTTTAGTTACATAGTTAGATGACAAATAAGAATTACTTAAAACCAACCTTCACTTTGAACCATACACCGTATAGTATAAATTCTTTAAAAAGAAATTTTGCAAAGAAAACTCTGTTCAGATAGTCTTAAAATTATGGTAAACTCTATCATGGGGAAAAACAAAACAAACAAACAAACCTCATTCACAGTGTTGGATCCTTTCGTTCTTTGAAAGCGTAGCATCAGTTGCTCTATTAACATTTAGATTTAGTTTCTTTCATGTTATGTATGTAAGCAATATTAGTGCTCACAACAAGTGAGGGCCTTGAGACAGAGGGCCTGATTCTGTCCTCCTTTAATTTTGGCATAAAACCAGTGTAACCACTACAGTGGAATTGTGTTTCACTTCTTCCAGTGTTAATGAGTTGAGATCAGGGCCACCCTGTGGGAAAGTGCTATGCAACCATCCCCATGATAATACTGCCAATGCACTTTAATACCAATTCAATGTACTCTTCCCTCCCCCTGCCCTTTGAGCATCTCTTATGCAAATCAAGCTAAATTGATTTCTGGTGGTCTAATTTGTAATGGAGAGTAGGATAAAAATCAAAATGTGTCCTTAAAATGCAGTTTGAACTCCAGTTGCCTGACTGGCTTCTCATCTATCCCACTTCAGTGTCACAATCAGGACCCATATCAACCAAGATAGTCTCTAGAGTTATCCTCTGCATCTGTGGGGGGCTCCACAGAAGTGCAGGGGTCTACTTGTGTTTTGTAATGTCTAGGATCAGAACCCTTAGTGTTCTACACATGTACTTTTTTGTATTTAATATCAGCATTTCAAATAAACTTAAGTGAGCACCAGTGGTTGAAATACAGCAGATGTGTAAAACAGAAGACTACTGATCTTAATCAATTAATTTTTGTTAACTTACAATTTGTTTTGAGTACACACGAAAGTAATAACATTAGCTTCCCAACATAAATATGCTTTAAGTCTTCCCTATCTACCTGAAGTACTGAGTAACAAACAGAAAGAGGGTCAGATCATCAGCTGGCATAAATTGGCATTTGACATCCAGCTATGGATCTGGCCCAGTAGGAATTACAGAATCAAAGCATGGGGTGTAACTTCTGACATTTGAGTATCATGTTTTCCAGGAAAATATAAAATGTAAATTGCAGACTATTCACTGTTATAAGTTAATTGGGATGGTCATTTTAGAGTTCATAAATTACTCCTAATGACTAAATCCACATACTCTATCATGACAAGTTTATTTAATAATACTTACTATAATGAACTAGAACAGTACATATTGTGGTTTCTTTCTGCTTCACTGATATCATTGATAGATTATTGCTACTTTTCATCCACACAGAGTTGCCCTTTATTCTCTCTCTTATATCCTTCATTAGTATGCCATCTTTAATATTATGAACCAGGATTAATTTTCTCCAAATTGATGGTCATTTAGGCTTCCAATATTCTTCCTACAACATATTCTCATCTAATTTAGTGTACTAGTTTGTAACATTTTGCATCGTCCTTCTATTGCAAATGCAATGTGCAATACTAGAAGTTTCACTGGCATTTTACATCTGTCACACACACACACACACTCACTCACTCCCCTCTCCATCCAAACGGTTACATAAATTGGCATGAGGCAGCATTTTAATCCTTTGCAGCATAGAAGGATGAGGATGTCATGCTTTTTATGCCATGTGGCATAAGCAATTGTGCAGGTGGACATTAAAATCAGTTACGGGCTTGGACCAACACTCCTTAGGATTTAATTTCATAATTGACTTCCCATTCACAGCTAAAGTTACTTAAGGGCCAAATTCAGTAACCATTTCACCATTTTAGAAAGGGTAGGAAAATATAACCATGACAGATACTCTTCACAGTTAGAACTCCTCTCTCAAGCTTTCTTGCAAAGGCAAGCATATTTCTCAAAGGTGAACTGATATTGCAGATGCAGGTTGGCAACTTCTATACATGGGGGCAGGAGGAAAACTTTGTTAAACCTTTGATTTTTGATGAATTGGTATTTTCTGACAGACACTTGTCTATTTCAATGAAATTGTGTCTAGAAAAAATATGAATGGATCATTGATAAGGATGAAACATTCCATTTTGACTTCATTCAGATTGGAACATTTTGATTTTTCCATTTTAAAATGACTTTTCAATACATTTATTTTTTTTAAAAAGGAATAAAGCATTTTGATTGACCTGAAACACAATTTTTTTTTTGCAAGAAATCTTGACACTTTTGGTTTTGTTCTGAAATCGAATGAAAATACTTTTGAAATCACAAAATTACCCTAGAAATGGAAAATGTGTTAGCTCTAGTTAGGAGTCAGGAATAGAGATCAATCTACATGACTAAGTCAATATGCTAAACAGAGATGGTCATGTGAACACAGCTGTGTTTTTGTAGGGTGAGACATCAAATACGGCGTAAAGTTTGCAAAAGTGATTTAGGCATTTAGAGCCTTAATCCTGCTGACTTTCAGTGAGACATTTGTAAGTCACCTAGGTGATTTTGAAATTTTTTTGCCAGTCTTTTGAGGATGCATACGTGATGGACAAGGAAGTGGGAGCAATATAGAATTATAGTAAATACAGTGAACACACTTGAAAAGTTTTGTTTCTAGAGGTACCAGTTGTGGAGGCATTCCTTATTTGAAATAGGTCACTGAACTGGTCCTCTCTAAAATTGGAACTGAAGTATTAAGTCTTCCCAATTCTGACCAAGGGATTGTGTGTATAGATCTGTACTGGAATGCCAGAGTAGGGAAGGTTTTAGGCGGAAAATTTTCAGTGAAGTAGAGAAATTAGTTTTAGGGATAATACTGTTTTGCTTGTTCTAATCAAGTTCCTTCATCAATGTCTAAGAGAAAATAACTCCTATGTTGATTTTTTTTTAATCATCATCACAGGACACTGCTAAGTGGCCTAGATTGCTATTCTAATTTCACACTGGGTCTTAGTAATTCCACTCGAGTCCCTGGAGTCATACTGGAATAAGCAAGACAAAACAAAACAAAAGTAGGCCCTAATGTCTGATGTAAGCAGGGAAGCACACCACCCAGGGATTCTCACTACACAAGAGAAATGCAGAAGTTGCTAATTAAGCCATCTTTCTGACTCTTTTGAGTCACTGAGTATAGGGGAGGATCAAGTCCTGTGGGATGGGGGTGAAGGATGATGGTAATTTGCCCTGGGATATCAAGAGCCATAAACATGTTAGAATACAAGTCCAACAGGAGAGAAACCCTGGTGTGTGATAGGTACTGCTTTGTACAGATTCCTATGATATTCTCATAGGAAGATTGATTATAGTAGTGAATAAAATTGGAAATGTTGCTAATGTTATGAGAAAAAAAGTGTTTTAATATTTGCAGGACTGTGCAAATATTGGACTTTCCCTAACATGAAACAATGAGGGCCTCTGTAGACCCATATGTTACTGCAAGATCACATCTCAGACTCACTTTAGAAGGTTCAAAGACTGTAACTGGCAGGCGTGTATAGCAGTAAAGAGAGTCACTCAGAGTTGACTGAAGTTGAAAAAGGCCTGACAGTCTGGGTTATTGGAAAATAGAGTCTAAAAGATATGAGTAATTTCATTTTCAGTCTTTTCTATTAGGCAGTTACAAGCCTGAGCTGTACCTAGATTAGCTATTGCCAATTTAGGCTAGATATGAATTTGTCATTTATTTTTAATTATTTCTTCCCTTTTCACTCTGTTTTTAATTTAGTTTCTTCTAGGACACTTGAGTCTTAGACCCTTTGGGGGTAATTCATGCACAGCCAACCTAAAGGGAGAGAAAATGAACCTTGGACCTTTGAGGAGAGGTAATGAAATCTAGACTTAAACCCTTTACAGTTCTTATTCAAAGGCATGAGGCAGAAGGCCCTGTCCTTAAAGTTGCTGTTGATGCAATACAGGGTGAAAACCTAATGAGGAGTGCAGATAAAATAGAGGTGGAAGAAGTGATCAGGCTAAGATGAGATGGCTTAGAAGACACCGACTTCAGGTTTTTTTTTAAAGTGAACTGAACTTTTTTGTCTTTTGGATAGGGTAAGGAGTGAGGTGTACATGGCTCTGGCATGGATCACCACTAGCCTAGGGAGAGCACCCAAATGAACCTTTAGGAGAGATGAAAAGTGTTTACTTCTCCCACTATTGTTCATGTTTGCGTCAGACATCCATAAAACAAGGGATGCTATCATGACATCTCCAGCTCATCTAGAAACAAGAGATGCTAGGAGTCTCATGAGAAAACCTTGTCTCAAGATTTCCAGCCCAACATTGCAGGTGTGAAGAGGATAGTTCAAACAAACCTGAACTTTCAGCTACTCTTTCAAATCAAAGAATTGAATCAGCTGAGATTCACTTAGTTTTTGGTGAGGTTTTACAGAATAATATGCTCAGCCTGCTCTATTCCTGGAAGATTTCAGTACATACAGACATCAGTAATAAAAATAAATACGACTTGGTTGTTAGCTAATTGAATTTGCAGCTACCGACTAGCTTGTCACTGGCTACTCAAACAGTCAACATTGTTTAGTATTCAGTTAACAAAATATCCCTTTACCATCCAACATGAAAACTTCAAGCTTATGGGAAAAAAGATAAGCTGCCACTGACCAGTTGGCATTTTGGATTGGTATGGCCGACAGCCAGTTGGCTGTCATTTCTTCAGCCACAGTGGAATGGAAAACACATTTCTTGCTGTATGTACATACCCATTTCTGTTTGTAGTTTGCCCCAGGAATGAACTAATTGCTGCTGTAAAAACTATTCCCACCTTACCCAGAATCCATCTATAAACCCTGGGAGAGAGAAATGTAAGAGAGTGCCAGCTGGCCTTTTGGTTTTGACTAACCAATTAATTGTTGGCTGCCAATTAGCTGTTCACACTGGAACAGTCAAGAATGAAAAAAGTCAACTCACATGTAAATTAGATTCAGTATCTATTTATTCTGATCATTTTCTGTTTCATAAAATCATAGACATTAAAGTTGCAAAAGACCCATTAGGTCTATCTCCCTATCAGGGCAGGATTATTCTCTTTTATATACTTACTAGTGTATTATCCAACCTAGTTATAAATGACTCAAGTGATGAGACTGCCATGACTTCCCTTGGGAGAGTAATTCAGAGCCTCACAGATTTCAGCATCATGAAGATTCCCCTCAATCACCCTAAATGTTTTCTGAATTTACTCCTTGTTTTGTAAAACTTCTATACAATTCACCTTTTTGCCCCCTGCCTCTTTCCTGTGCATCCTCAGGTCAAGCACATGAAGTAATTCCTATAATCCCTCAAGTGTACTAACTTCAGTTTTCTCTTACCCTCATTTGAAGGGTGCTTGGAAAAAGCCTTCTCTCTCCCCTTCATGTTCATGGAACAAATCTGTCCCTCAAAGAGCAGTGCTGGCACACAAGTGCCTGCCCTCAAGTTACTTAGTGAGGGAGGTTCTGACCCATGTACTGAAGGCCTCTCTATTTTGACTTCAGAGCTCTTCTATAAAAAGCAGTAACAAAGTTAATGAGAAATTTCAGTTATAACCTACTTTTTATGAATATTAAAGAAATTCCCACACAGTTAAACACAAAGGAGTAATCAGTCATTTGATCCCACAATGGGATGGAGAAGCCACTCAAGAAAGTAGTTCCTAATATATATTAAGTAATTAAACATCTTTGATATTGGGCCTCCATCTGTTTTTTTGCAATTGGATCTTAAGGGTATTGTGCCTTTTTCTGTTCGGTGTATCACTGAGCTCACTGTCAGGTGCACAATAAATAATAGATTAGCTCTAAACCTATCATAATTACAGTGGCAAGAGCCTTTACACTTTGGAATCTAATAAAAGACCATCTAATATCTGATGGTGTTTACAGAACACTGAGATTTGCCATCTTTGGCAAATAAAGATTAAATAAATTTAAAAAAACCCTTTACATTGACCATCATTTAAAAAAATGTAAATAAGCATATGGCAATTATGTGTGGGAGACTCGCATGTTGGCATTCTAAATAAAGTTTTAGCTCAAAACAACTGTTCTCAAAAAGAACATTATGTTGCCTAATCTCTTCATAAGTAGAGCTTCCCTTTTCCTATCCCACAAATATTTTTGCGTTTCAACAACTTGACTGTCCCAATTTGGGATGAAAAATTGAAATCCCCAAAATGTTTTACAACAAAAAAAATTAAACACACAAAGTCAATTTGGATCAACTAATTTTCATTTCATCCTTCCTCCCATTCTCTCCCGGCACTGATTTGAACTAGAAAACCAGGTCATTTTGTTTGACAATTTTGAAAATTCTGAACTTTTTTGAATTATGAACAGTTTCAATTTTGACAAATTGGCATTTTTCAGTGAAAAGTGATTCATTGAAAAAATTCTGACATTCCTGAGTAGAAATAAATATGCTACGTGGTTCTGAATTTGAATCTATGCACTTCTGTAAGTAATGGGGAACAGAGATTTGTTTATGTTCCTGTCTCTGTTAATGATGGATCTGCATGACCAACCTGACAAAAATGAATTAGAATTCTGTGTAGGGAATAGTTTATTTGTAATGAGGTACATATGATTTGAGGATTTATGAGGTTGGGTAGAGTTTCAATATAAATGAGTTTTACAATTGAGATGAGAAGTCTTGTAGTAGCAAAGAGAAATATTCCTCTGCTAATCCTGCTTCTAATAAAGATATTAGTCCACAAGTAGTAGAAGAGTAGTTCTGAAAACTTTCCTTTCACCTTGAATTTAGGACTAGAAATAAATTACAGGCAGAAACCCAAGATTTTTTCCTCCCTCACTTTGTACTCAGGCAAACTCCACTAACTTCAATGGGATTGTAATACTGTCCACTTACACAGTGGCTTTCCTCTGAGGGTCTAAAAAACAAAACAGACCACAAATTAGAGTGGTGATGTATCTTAACCTCCCCATAATCATAAGTAAATAACTCAGCTTCATTCTCACAGGTGCCACAAGTGGCCACAGAGATGGTCACTCAGTGTTGGCTCATTCCACGCTAGAAATGAGAGGGAAACAGCAAAAGGCACTTTGATTAACTTGTCTCCAAAATGGACAAATAATCTGAATAAAAGGCAGCTACAAAAATTTATTTTCCCTCAAATATTATTTTCCCCATGTGTAAGCAAATGCTGTAGTTGCTATAGGAGTGCTGTGCAGTTGTGAGTGGGAGAAAGGGTAGCCTCGGTGAAGGTGAATGAGGGGGGCAGGGCTGGTCCAGGAGAAACTCTTATAAAAAGGTGAGAAGAAAAGCACTTGGGAATCTGTCACAGGAGTGACAACTTCTGGTTGCATTGTTTCCCAGGGGGAAGTGACTACATACCAGCAGGATTGAGCATTTAAAAAACTATGTCACACTAGAAGCCAGGCAAATAGGAATTATCTTCACCACTATGAAGCTTTTCCGTCTTTTCCATCCACCAATGAGAAGTAATTCACTAAATACATAAGCAACTCTGGGTAGATTAAAAGGGCCATTTCAGAGTAATTACATCTTGACATTTCAACTTGCTAGTGCAATTTTAAGGGTTGTTGCTTTGGGGGAGGGGGAAGGAAGTTGAAAGGTGAACAGTGACATTTGATTTCACCAACTTTGAAGATAAAGACTCAGTTTGAGATTCTTAGTTATGCTTAGCTGTAACTGACGACATAGACCTTCTATCCCCAAAAAGCAGACTACCTTGTTTAAATGAGCTAGTCGTTTAGACCCCCATTAAACCCTTCTTGTGGGACAGTGGTCATGACAGTGGTCATGAAAAGGAAGAGTCCTAGATGTTCTCTTCCAAATTCTTCAGTCTGGGTATGAGGTTTGGGGAGGGGGTTGACTGGCCCTGGATAAATTAGATGACCCCTCTATCTGTGGATCTGGGAGAAATGACAGGGCCCCACATTTCTACAGCCGGTCCCATGAAAGAAGGACAAGCCCCTAGTGGTCTACACCCTAAAGCTAGTATATTTATTTGTAGTTTTATCACTTCTGAGGGAGGAAAAAACCCAACACCAACACACACACCCGGACTCCTCCCCAAAACACACATGCTTACCAAAGTGAACATTCCCTTGAGACATGTAATGCAAAGAATAAATCATAACACAAGTTGGGAAGCAAAAGAGACTGTGTACATTGTATTTTAAGGAGCAATAAGAAGTGATTCCTGTTGTCTGAAGATAAAAGAATTTTTTTTTAAATAATATTTAAATTATGTTTGCTATGCATTTTGAAATGGAAAACTACATAAAACTAAGACAAGGTTCCCCCATAAATGAAGAACATGGATCATAGCATTGTTTGGAAGGAAAAAAAAAAAAAGCCAGCCACATGAGTTATGTTGTAGAGATGCCTTGATCATGTATGTCCACAATAAAATGAGCAGATCAAGATCAATGTCAATCACAGACTATAATGGGAAGGTTTTTAAATCTTACCTAAACTCTTATCCTTGGAAACCCAAGGTCTATTGTTGCTCAGCTTGATTTCTATATATTACCATATTTTACATTGTGCAATGTGTTGGCACCAAGCAATGCAATTCAGCCTCTTAGGTCTTAATATAGAAATATGAGACAACACAGTAGTTGCTAATAGAAGACTTATCTCAGCATTTGCAGGTAAAAAGCATTTTGTGTTAAAACTTAGATAAGCTCTATTCATTCAAGCTGAGAATTGTACTAGGTACAGGTGCTATGAGGAATAATTTAGGAAGAAGCTAAGAACTGGAGGTAAAATAATGAAGTCCAATGAATCTTTCTTAAATAAAAAGCCCTAACAAATGGTATTTATACCAAAGGAATTATGTTTGGAAGCTTTACCTGAAAAATAATATACACAGTTACAAAAAAAACCCAAAAAACAAAACAAAAAAACCCACCACACTCAACAACAATCATCCACAGCAGGGAAAAGGTGCAGACAAAGCTCTGGGACTGCCATTGTGATCAAAGAAAAAAATTAGAAGAAATCATATCGGCCAAAAGAATTTTAGAGCAGTTTAAATTAGTTTTCAGATGTCTCCGTTTCTTCTAATTCTCCAAGGTAGAATCACTGACGAGTGCCTATGTGTGCACCTTTTATGAGATAATCACAATGGCCAGTTTATAGAATGCCTTTGAATACTGACTGGCAAAGGCATTTTACAATGAGTAATGAGCAGTTTACACTAGAGGGCAAGTTTATGGGACCATAAACCTAAATATAGCGACTGGGCAAGGAAATTGGATTGCAGTAAAATATAGCAATCATGTGGCTGTTCTTGAAGTTTACAAGTTTGTTCATGGTTCCTGTGAAAGTTTGAGAAGTACATAGGAACAATTTATTGACTCATGTNGGGGGGGGGGGGGGGGGGGGGGGGGGGGGGGGGGGGGGGAAGGGTTCTTAATAAAAAAAATGGGTAATGAGTAAATTGGTGCTCCCTCACTGTAGTTTTCCAGGCTGTGAAACTAAGATCTGATTGATCTAAAGCCCCTTGAAGTCATTGGGAAGACTCATTTAATCAGCTTTGGATCAAGCCTCTCAGCAGAATTATGGGGAAAATTGGGATTTTCACTTTGAATATTGGCATACAAAAATATTATGCAGCTGCAAGCAAAAATTTCCTTTGTTTTTGAAAAATACATAAAATGGAAATTCATTTCTCATGAGCCTATATATGATCTTTTAAAAAAAGGGCACAATGGTTGGGGGAGGAGGTTGTTTGTTTAAGTTTTGGCCAGCTGTACCCTGGAATGATCATATTTCAATTAACAGAGAATTTTAAAATAAATTAAAAAAAAAAATCAGAAAGCAAAACATTCAGTTTTAATATATCCCAAACAGATCATCTTCATTCCACCTTGAGGAGATACATAAAATATGTATTAGGGCAAAGAATTAAGAAATATTAGGCGGAATCTTCAACTATTGTGAAATTGCTTGAACTATGTCAATTTACATGAGCTGAGGATCTCACCAAATTATGTATATGCACTAATCAAAAGTAAGCCACACTCATCTTCAATTATTTTCCTACTGGCAGACAATAGGGATAATGCCCCTATATTATGTGATTAGATCTGTGCCTAGGAACCAAACACACTTCCCTCCCCCCATGAAAATTACATTAAATTTAGATTTTGTTTTGTATGTCTAATGTAGTATATCACACTATGTCCATACACAGGTTTTCGAACCACTTTAATTAAATTAAAGGAGGTAAAGGATGTATGGTGTTGGTTTTTTTTAAACCAAAATAGTTCTATCTGCACAACCCCTAGATTATACAAATAACTGTGCACAAAGTATATCTTATATCAGCATAGCTTATTCTCATTTTCATACAGGAAGGAGAAAGCTATTCTGGTATAATGTCTACAGAAGAAAAGAATCCTAGAGACATTATTCATCTGCAGACTGGGCTCTGTGTGACAGAGATCAGAAAGGCGATCAAGCACCAAAAGAAACAGTAAGAGCAGAGAAAAACAATAAAGAGAAAGAAAGAAGAGCAGGAAGATAGAAAAACAGAGCAGAAGAAAGGATGGAGAGAGAAAGACGCAAATGAGACAAAAGAAGATGGGGGTGGGGAAGAAATTTCAAAGCACTTCCTAAATATTCTGCACTTGCTCCACCACGTGCATGGAAAAAAGCACCGGTAGCCCTGTTTTCTGGAGCTAATTAAAAAGGTTTTGCCACAAAGAAGGAGTTTCACCCTTCCTTGTAAATTGACCTAATTCTCAAGGTTTGTGGAAGAAACAGTAACTGATGTATTCTATGCTCAACTAGGATTGCCACAAACTGCCAGTTCAGCCGTACATTTTACTAAGTGAAATACATGGAGTTTTGGCAACTTCCCCGAGCCGTATTCATTTTGATTTGTATGCTAAAAGACAAACAGATCAATAGTTCAGTGCCTGCCCAGAAACAAATATTTCCTCTGCAAGGTTCTGATAATGAAATAATTAGCATTACATAATAAACATTTTTCATAGTTTGTGGTGAAACACTCACGTTTTGATGAATTATACTCTACTCATTAAATATGGGAGTCCAGAAAAATTTAACTGGCACAAGCATGGAGAAAGTTTGATACCTAAAGTAAAAAAGTGACAACAAGTTCATTTGTCTCTAGTATTTAGAAAAAAGACAAGAAACTGCTTGTTACTAGTGCAATTACATTCCTATGAATAGAAAGCTTTTCACGACCTAAAAACTGGCTTTTCCTAAGAAAGTACAACACTAAGGAGAGAAAGAATAATCCTGGGTCAAAGATGGAAGTGGATGAACTGAAAAGATCTGGACCTCGGGTTTTGTTCAGATAAGTACACAATAGCCTGGATGCTTATCCAAACAGCTTGAATCTATAAACATCTAGACATCTCATGAAAACAGGCTCTCCCACAATAGTTTTAGTACTTCATGTGTCCAAATAGATCTATTGCCTTAAAAAAAAAAAAAAAGATAGCAGATATATCATTGTATGGTAACTGTTAACATACTATTGTAGTCAACATTTAACAGCTTCTCTTGTGGTTTTCCACATTTCCTCTCCCATTTCCATGTAGAACCTGAAATGCATGAACTAAATAAAGAAAAGAGAAAAAAAAAGCTTTCACAGACCTTTCAGAACTTGTTTGTTATGTATATCCATAAACAAAGAACATATTTTCAAAGGTAGGGAAATAAGAACACATGAAACACACAAAAGTAAAGTCTCCCTAAAAGAACACAGTGCAGGTCTCCTCTGTAACATCTGTGTCAACTCTATCTCCTTATTTTCCTTGTATCCTTTTGCATTCCCTATGAAATTTTCTACAAATTTCAAGCTTGATTTATATTACTACCAAAAACTTACCCTTTCTTCCATTTAAAAAAAAACAACATATTCTTTCACCCTTGTGGGATTGTGGCTTTTTGGGCATCTAACAAAGTTTTCTTACATAGAGAGAGAGAGAGAGATTGATTCCAACTGGAAACTCTCTCTCTCTCTCTCTCTCTCTCACTCACACACACCCCCCCTACCTACAAAAATTTCTAACAAGTGATTTAAAAAAAAAAAGTTTTGTTTATCAAAGTTTTCCATGGGGACTGCAACCCCCATGCACAGCACTGAGCACATTCAACACAAAGAAGATACAAATTACTCAAATAACTTGTCCTCCGAGCCCCAAACAGCTCAGGTGGCAGTCTCTGCTTATGAAACACCCCTGCTGCTCTAGTTTTGATCAGCATTGAGATGCACTGCTCTGCTTCTATTTGTCAGAGTTTAAGGCCAGAAGGTACTACCAGGTCATCATGTCTGACCTCATGCATATTACAAGCCAACACCAACACCCAGCACCTGCACATTAACCCAATAACCTAAACTAGACCAAAGTATTACAGCCCAGAGGAGACTAGACTATTATGTGCCACAGACAGATAGAGGTGTACCAGTGTCTGAGGCCCCTGCAATGGCAGGTAAATGATCAAGTCAGATATACACAGATAATCCTGGAAACTGACTTGCACCCACAAGCTGCAGAGCAAGGTAAAAAAGCCCCAAGGTTACATCCAGTATGACCTGGAGGAAGAAGTGTGGTCAAATGGAAGATGAAGACTGACATAACATGCAAGTTTTCACAGTGTTAGTCTTCACTGTGCCTGACTCCAGCTACTTTCATTACTCATGAACACAAACACTAAACATTTACTAAGCTTCACCACCTTTCCTCAGACTATATAAAAAATTTAAAAAATAGCAGCCTTGGTTCTCATAGTACAAATGTCAAGCTCAGCTGGAAATGCAAGTAAACAGACAGCAGAGAAGAATCAAAATCACAAAGCAATTGTATATAATTTATTGGAGCTGAAAATACAGGACAGTGGCATCCAAATGCAGGATTTGACTGCTACAGAAATGAAGCACCAGCATGTTACATGTTGCCTTGAGCACAAAGAAGCAAGCAACAGGCTGCTGACTTCAGCATGTGCCAATGTGATAAGAGCTGTTTTCTCAAGCAGTGAGAGCTGGGGGTGGAGGGGAGAAGAGAACAAAATTAAGCACTGAGCTGACTTTGGTAATTTGCAAAAGAAGCTGTGCATATAAGTTGCCAACCATTAGCCTGCATTAGGTGAAAGCATGCAATTTACACTGTCGTTTCTGGTAACAGAAATAAACTCAAGGGTATTGTATCATCTCAACACTTTGAAAGAAATCATCAAATGTTGTTAAAAAAGAAATCACAGGAATATTTTGTGAAAATGTTCTAAAACACTATAGAAAGTTCAGCATTGTAGCTGGATGCAAACACCCATAAAATTAGATGAACCTTTTGAAACATGACTTGAGTATGAAAGGATCAGCATGAATTTCTACTCATTCCTGCTCCATGATCCCAATATTGCATTCACCTATGCATGTGAGAAACTTCATACATGCAAGTAATCCTAATGCTATTGGAATTTCCTGTTTGTAGGATTGGGGATGATGCTGTCAACCATCTTGTAGTTAGAATCCAGGCACAGGCAGGCACACAGCAGCAGTTTACAAGGGGGAGGGATAGCTCAGTGGATTGAGCATTAACTTGCTAAACCCAGGATTGTGAGTTCAATCCTTGAGGGGGCCATTTAGGGATGGGGCAAAAATCTGTCTGGGGATTGGTCCTGCAGGGAGTTGTACTAGATGACCTTCTGAGGTCGCTTCCAACCCTGACATTCTATGATGAAGAAATAGTTCAGAGCACTGTAGTTTTAAGGGCCACTGATTTTACTACATGTAAATTTGTCTGTATTTATAGTTGCCTGTATAGCCCACCAACTTGATGGAACAGTAATAGCATTATTGGAGTTGGGCCAAAGCCAAAACCTCAGATCCAAATACATACATGTTCTTTAGAGTGTTCAAAATCTAGATTCAGATCCATCGTGTCTGGCTTGAATCCACACCTAGATGCTTCTAGCCATGAGTTTGTGAACTAGTTGTCTGATGCATGTTCATTTTAAGCAAAGAGACTCCCATAGCAACTCTTTATATATTAAGTATTGACCAAGATTAGAGGGACCAGCCAATCATCTGCATATCATACTAGAAAAACAGGCACTGTTCCCACAATCAGTTACAATATTCACAGCCAGCTACATCTTAACTGAGGAAGGATATGGCCTTACAATAAGTGCCAGGCTATTTACAGTATGTTAATATTCACATTACAAAGTAAAATTATGTACTCTTTTCTGCTTTTATATTCAGGGCTTGAATGTTTTATAATGTCATACTCCACAAGTCTTGATGTATAATGCTCAGCAGGTAGAAGAAAAAACACATACCATAAATGTTACTGAGCCATCAAATTAGAAAGCCTGTGCACCAAGATTTTTTTTTTAAACTGTCAAAAGTAAAAAGTGATGAGACAAGAAAAAAATAAATCTGTTCATTAGCTGCCTACCATGAACAAATAAGGAACATATACAATAAGACATACAAAATCTGGGTAAATTCAGCTTTCAAATGTTTAGTCTATCAACATTGTCTGCAAGATTTAAATGTTATTATGCTTTAAAAATATAAACTGAAATGTTTCTGCCAAAATCTGTTTCTACCACTTACACTAAGCATGCAGCAAGTTCTGGTGATGACATGCCCTAACCTTCCTTGCAGCACACTTCCATTTTCTTTTCCCTTTGATGGTTAAAAGTAACAATCTGACTTGATTTAATCTTTCTGAGAGAATACCACGTTATGATATATTACCAGCTCAGTGTATTGGTAGATAAGTGACTTGCAAGAGTACATAGATTAACATTTTATGTTTTATCAATGAAACAGTTTAAGAAAATAACAGAAAGGAAATGCAAGTAGAGAGATAGTGGCAGTGAAATATTTTTAGTTGTTACAAAGCAGGGTTTCAATTGTGCAAATACACTAGGGAAAAATCTGCTAGCATCATCTACTCATGCTAAACTTGAAGGAGTTATATTTTGTGTTACAGGTTAGTAGCCTCTCTCTCCTCCAATTCCTTGGTTGCCCCCAAGACATTGTGCTATTTTTTCTGATTGTCATTTTCAGTTTGTGGTCTTATTTAAGTGCCTCTTGTTTACCAGTACAGGGGCCAAATTCCAGTAAAGCATATAGTGTATCAGGGGATGGGGCTTAGAATTTCCCCACCCCTTGTGCCGCCTACATAAGAATTCTCAACGCTGTGCCTGATGACTGTTCCCTCCCTATTCACCTGGAGACTTTAAGCTTTCCAAAGGAAGCAGAGGGGTAGGGAGAAGATAGCAAAGACACCAAAATGAGAGCTGCTTTGACAGTGGAAAAATGGGCGGTGGTAAACACTTGGGAAGCTTGCAACTCCAGATTGCTCTCTGTTGGTGGGCAGTTGTCATCTAAGTGTGCAAAGCCATTAAACAGGTTCTATTCCACAGGATTGCAACTCCGTGAAATGTGCAGAAAACAAAGTTGATCTAATAGGCTTCCCTAACTACAGTGGGGCAATAGATGCCTCCCTGCCTCCCCTCTTGCTTCGGAGTACATAAACAAGGAACCTTTCCATGGTTATGCAAATGTTGGTGGATCCCAGGGGACATTTCACTGACATTAACATTGGGTGGTCAGAAAAAGGTGCACAATATATGCATCTTTACTTTGAGAAACTGCAAACAGGGACATTCTTTCCAATGCCAGTTGAGATTCTCATGTTTCCCTGACTCATGAAGCCATACACTGGGCTGCTAGACATGCACAAGAAAGATCACCACTGATGTGGGTGCAGGATGACTGTAGAGTATGCCTTTGGCAGATTAAAGGGCTGGTAGAGAGGTCTCAGAATGTGACAGGATGTCACTAAGTATACCTATGGTTATTACACCATGTTGTGCTTTAAATAATATTTGCAAAGTCAAGGGGAAAGTATTGGAGGCAGCATGGAGGGGGTGGAGTGAGATTGGAAAGATTGTTGATTTTGACCAGCCTCACACAAACAGCCTGTTACCAGAGCACTTAGAGGCACTGTGTAGTGGAGGGAGCTTTCCAGATCATGTTTTGAGAGTGTGTCATAGCCAGCCAATGTGCCGTTTTGCAAATAAACAGGGCATAGCTAAGGGGTGATTTGATATAATCTTGTGGTGTGGTGAGGAGCTAGTAATTTGGAGTGTTTACATGATTTTTTTCCCCTCTCAAAACAGACATGTTTTTCACATAATAGAACTATATTGTAGAGTAGCAGTACTAAAAAAGACTGTTAAAAGATTTAAAAATAAATAAATCAAGGTGGTGGCCACTCTGGGATGAATCCCAGGTCAGTGCAGATGAACTCATAGTAGATTTTATTTTCCACTGGGCTTGAACAGGACGGATACCCGTCACCGGGCATGCTGTTGCCTGCAGGATGTATGGCAGAAGAAATTGTCCATGCAGTGTAATGGCTGCTGGGGTGTGGACCTTGGGATGTTTTGCTCCATAATACTTTGGAGCATCTGAATTTGTCCTCTGAGAAGCTACACAATGTCTTGATTCACTTCCTGATACGTTTTGAGCATGCATTCCCTCCATTCCCTGATCTCGCAGCCTGGCCTCAACAACTGAGCAGTTCTAAAACAAGGTATTCCCTTGTGTCTCTCTTTTTCCCTCCTTATCCAGGTCAGTCTTTCAACAGGTGTTGAGAGGATGCCCCTCAAGAATACCTCAAAGTACTCTGAAACAACTGGACAGACCTTGTTAGATGTAAAGGGTTAGCAGACATCAGCAGTAAGTGTCCCATATAGACCTGCTTAAGAATATGAACAAGGTCACATTCACTAATATTTGCTTCAGGGCCATCTAACAGCATGTGGGGGTACTTTTCAAATCTTCTGTCCTTCTATCAGGGGTGGGAGGGCAAGGTGAGGAGGGGCCCTAGGCAAGCATAGGATAGTAGAGTAAACACTGCTAAAAATTGCAGGTAGTGGTGATATTAGTTACACATCGTTCACAAGGGCAGGCACCAGAGGCACAAAGGCAGCTTATGCTCAAGACAGCTGATGCTCAAGACAGCCTGTTCACACTGGTGGAATTCCTGGAACTCTTTGCAGAATGGTAGAGTGGTGGGAGAAACATGGCTACTCTTCCTAGAAAGCTGCAGACAGAGACCAAAACAGTACTTTGCTTAAAATGTTTTAGCGACTGCATGCTATAAAAAGAAAAAGATGTCTTGGCCAAGATAAACCTGAAGCTCCACAAGCTGAGAAGAACTGTGGTCATCAGCTATTGTTGTGAGCCAATTCAAAACCAAGCCCCTACACACCAGCAAAATACCCTTTGTACCTCTTTCCTGAATCTAATCTAATAAGATCAGCCTGCAAATTACTTGTATTGTCCATGGACTTTCAAACTGGAAAACATGCATCCACTAAGTTCACCTATAAAGGGTTAAAAAGTCTCACTGCTATGCATAGGTAAAAGGAAGTGAGTAGGCACCTGACCAAAAAAGCCAAAGGAAGGCTAGAACTTTTAAAATTTAAGAGAAAAAAAACTTCCCTTTTGTCTGTCTGTGGTTGTTCTCCCAGGGACAGAGCAACGATGCTGTAAGAAGTTTTGGGCCAGATATGAAAAATCTGTATCATACCTAGAAACTACTCATTTGAAACCCCAGATATGTAAGCAGATCAGGAAACGTCTAGGAAGACACAATTAGGTTTATCTCTTATTTCTTTATCACTTGTGGATTCCTCTGTGCTAACCCCAGGTGCTTTTGTTTTGCTTGTAACCTTTAAACTGCACCTCAAGAAAGCTATTCTTGATGCTTAATTCTTGTATTTGCTCTTTTTAAATCTAGCAATAGCGTGAGTTTTCAGAAGTATTTGCTTTCTTTAATAAAATTTACCTTCTTTAAGAATAGGATTGGAGCTCGGTGTCTTAAGAGGTTTGTGCACATGTTTTTTTTTTTTTAATTAGCTGGTGGCAACAGCTGATTTCTGTTTTTTTTCTTCTCAGCTCTTCCCCGGAGGGGTGTGAGGGTACCCCACAGGAAGGAATTCCCAAGTTAGCCTTCCTGGTCTCTCAAAGGTCTTCTGCACTTGGGTGGTGGCAGCATCTACAAATCTAAGGTCAGAGAATATCTGTAACCTTGGGAGTTTAATACAAACCTGCAGTAGCAAGAATTAATTTGTAGAGTCCTTGCGGGCCCCCACCTTCTGCAGTCAAAGTGCCAGAGTGGGGAATCAGCCATGACAGCATTCTTTTGTATTTTCAAAATATTTAATTTGAATGCTCAGATATTGGTTTAAATATGTTTCCTTCTTAGTTTCAAATGCACTGAATGTGCTTTGCTTTTGTTTTACTAATATTTGTTTTTGTCTGCAACATATACGTACTTGGGTATGTTTTTACTTGCTTCAGGCATTCTGTGATTTTTTGCCTAATACTGTTCTTACTTACACTTAAGTTTTCTACTTTCTTCTTCTTCTTCTTTTTAAGTGCCTTTGTTTCTTGCCCATGCACTGTTGGCAACAATTTTGACAGGGAGCTGGGTGTAGTGTTTATTAATTTAGATGGAATAAATGGGCAAGTAGCATAACTCATTGTCCAACATTAAACAGTGTTAAATAAGGTTCAGGTTTTGAGATACAGAGACCTCAGCCTGCTTAATACCATGAAAAACAAACATTAAAAATCCTTTAAACCTTTCATTAAAGATAAAAAAAGGGGGAAAAAAGTTAAAGCATTTGAAATGTAGAGTATTAAATAAGGATTTTATTTTAACATCCCTGGCTCCCTTTCACTGAAGAGCTTTAGAAGGGGGTGGGGGAACCCTCTTGTTTGACAGTCTTAGATACTATCAAAGATGGTAATAACTGTCCTTTTGGGGAAAGGAGAAGTTAGCAGAGATGAACTTGAGCTGTTAGAGACCAATCCCATTTCATCCCAGGTGGTGTCAGCCGAAGCGGGTAAGGGTGGTGATGTCACCTGGATCTTTCTATCTGGCCTGGCCAGGTCAGGACACCTCAGGATGCCAAAGGCCATGGTTCCAGAAGATGGTGGGTGTGGGAGCCACGATGGTAAGCTCGCTCCAGTAGCCTCCATCTGTTCTTTCTTTCCTCCCTCCCTCTTCTGTCTCTCTACCACCCAAAGTCTCTCTAGGGACTAAAAAGGAAGTGATGGGTGCAATAGCCAATCCCTCATTTTTTCCTCACAAGCTTGGCACAATCAGACATCAATTTTGGTTCGTTAATTTCCAGTTCCACAGCGTCTCTTTTCACCAAGCATGATTGCGACATTATAAATTATATAATTTCCTTAAAATTATATTAACATGGCCTAGTCCAGACAAAAAGATTAGTCTACCTGGTTTTCCTGCACCAGTTTATAATATTCATTATAGTTGCAGGACTATCTGTTCTGCACACACAAATGCTGATTCTGGCATACAGATAGGTGATAGGCATTAGACAATACTCCAGTCTATTTTCATCTCAACTAAAAATCATTGAATCGGAACATACCAAGCCCTCCTTAAATAGATCTGGAAAAATAGGTACAGTTTTGTCTGTGGCCAACCTGTGCCAATTGCTGATTTAGAATGGGGCTTTTCCTCTAGGCTCTGAGCACTGGGAGTAGTGACAGTGAATACAGGATGGAGCCTGGGCAAAGATACCATGCTTGCTACACTGCTGAAAAAGTTACTCAGCCATTTCAATCTATAAATGTTTATAACTAGTTATAATGTGTTAAATGATGCCTTGAAATGTCAATCAGGAATAGGATATTGCAGGGGAGAGTGCAAATGGAAGTCAGTACTTTTTAGAGCTGTAACTTCAAACTGTCATTTTTGATGTATTCGAATAAGAGTTTAAAAAAAAATAAAAACACTCCACACATGTTGGATCTATAACAGGGCTGTATTAAACAGATCCTAGCCTCCTCCCCAAGATACAGACAACATTCAAGTTTGTTTGTGAAACACCATCTTATCCTGTCAGCATTTCAGACACATGTAATGGCTGAATTCATCCCGGGTATAAATTATAGCAGGGATGAAATTGGCACAATATAACTCAAGCAACATTAAAAAGGACACCTGCTCTAGTCCTAAAATGTCAAATATATATTTGGTTAATACAACCTTTGTTTCTGGATGTGAACATCCATTTTCTTAGAATCCACTGCTTCCACAGAAAAAGTCCATTATTCCTATTTGTATTTAAAAGTACAACGTCACTTGCCTTTACGAACCACTCAAGGACCTGACAAAATGATTTGTGTCATACGGGGAGTCGTCTAAGAAAGGTGGAGCAGAATTTTAGTTCACGTATTTGGAAATATTTTGGCATCATTTCTTAAATTTGTCAATTGCCTCATAAGAGTGGTTGCTGCACTAAACTGAATACAGGTTTCACTGCACTCAGACTGGAAACTTATGCCAAAGTAAAGAAAAACCATGATGGTTGTTACTTGCATCCTTTTTTTCTGAGAATCATCTACCAGTTTGATAGCTGACAAACCACATATGAAGAAAAAAAGAGCAACACTAATTAATCCCTCTAAGATTACAAACTGGAAAAGCTTTTAAAAAAAACACATAAAACCATCTGCTCTCCAGGCAGATGTTTTCCACAGAGCTATCACACAGCTGTAATAAGGAAATATTTATAACCATCTGAAGTTTCCTGCAGTTTTCACTAGTACTTTATCAGAACTGTGCAATAGGATACCTTCTGCCTTAAATTCAATGTCAAAAATACTGCATAAGAAACAGACATCTGATAGATCTGAAAGACGACACGACAGCACAGCTCAGAGTTCATAGTGTCAGCCTAATTTGTTTAAAACATGGTGGGAAGGAGACGAATAGCTGCTTATTTTAATATCCACCTTATTTCCCACTACATGGCACAATATACAATCTTCGAAATCTAAATATGGTGTGAAAACAACTTTTTAACCATACAGCTTCACTATTGGTTACACCAGAGCAGATCACAGATCAGACAGTATCAGGATTTAGGGAAGCCCCAAACCCAATCTAGATGTCATTTTGCTTTGACTTCTACTCCTCCTAGTTAATGGTCTCAATCCTGTGTGAAGGGTAGAGATATGTCTATGAAAGATTATGAGGGAGCGTCTCCAAATCACAAGGACTGGGTTGTGAGTGTGGGAAATTCAAGGTGTGCCCTGGAGGCAGGGGTTGGGAACACTGTATGGCTGTGTGCAGCTGTTCACCAGAGATGCTCTCTAGTTTGTTTTATTCCTCTCTCATTCACTGGTTTGTTATTTAATAAACCCCAAATTGTTACAAGAGGATTTGAATTAGATTCTTGTATTGCTTCCCCCTTCTACTGGTCCTTTGGATAAAGCTATGTGATTCTGCCTAAATCTCTTCCATCTCATTTTAGACCTTCTCAGTGAACTAGCCTTGTTACAGCAGCTCGTGTATCTGGTCTCTACATTTAGACTTGAAATGGCTGCAGTTAGTCAATAGTTTTGACAGCTTAAAACTTTCAATTTCTAGCTCATGTTAGCAAAGTGTAACCTTATTTTGAATCCACTGTTAACATGTAATATTTTATTCATCCCATTTTGACTCATTTAACCCTGCAATCAGAGCTGCTTTCATGGAACTTTGTGCCACCATGAGGTCAGCAAAGCTTCAATGGGGCTCCATATGTGCTGATCCATGTGCAGAATTTGTGCCATACAACCAGATTCTCAGCTGGTCTAAATCACCATAGACTTTCAAAGTCCTATGCTGATTTATGCCATCTGAGGATCTGACCTTTAATATTTTATTGCTATAAGATGTAATTGAGCTTTAAGTTCTCTTTTGGACTATTATTTTTACTGTTTTGCATTCAATTGAACAAAATATTATATAATTTGAGCTTCAAACACTGGAGGGGTATCACCAAGGTCCCTTTTTCTCTTCCCCAAACTCCCTTCCCATATTTATCATCCTATTTTTCCCACATAACCATGTTAAGTTACCAAACTCTGAATTTTTCCCTCCTTTTGTGTCTCTTCTGTAAATGAGTGCCAGAACTGTGCACTGTATTATCTCAAGTATTTAGTTACTGTGACCCTCATAATTATAGAGTCATTTTGTCTGAGTTGTTTCATACCTCATGTTCAAGTTTAACATAGCTATCCAATTTGTACCTCTACTGTACAATTCTTCTGCTAGACTTATAAATTAATGGGTAGGGAAATTAGCCTTAACAATTATCTTCATAGTAATCAACTTCTCAACTCAATTCAACCCCAAACACTTCCTCCAAGTACCTCCTCCTTTCAATAGCCAACAAATTCATCCACTCAAGTCAGGAAATACCTTTAGTATACCTTGTGTTGACTGATCTCTATAGAACATTATTTCATATAGTCCCACTTGAAGCCCTATTAAATTTTAGGTTTTACATTCAGTAATTTACAACAGTTACATTCTACTTCCCATCCAATATCCATGGGATTGTCTTTTGGAATATATTTTTCACCAAGAATATAAGAAAAATGGAACATGATATTTCAAAAATTGCAAGGTTTTACTTTGCAAAATACTTATTTCTTTCTTTGTAGATTGGACAGTGGCAGAGCCACTTGGCTGATTGAATCTTGGGGAAGAACATCAGAAGCAACTCTTGCCTTCATGATGCAGCTAACAAGCACAGCAGATAGTTTTGGCCCCTTATGAAATGTTAATGATTAAAGATGAAGAGAATTGTGTAGCTTCTTAAATTTTAATTTCTGCCATGGCAAATAGATGCTCTCTCAAAGGAGATTCCTTTACAGTGCAGAAGAGGAAAGTTTTGAGTGGAGAGAGAGAAAAACAATATTATCCACATTTGACTCATTAATGCTTTATGTAATCCCCTCATCTATTCTACTAATAACTGAGATGTAGGTAGGCCATATAGTTAAATAGATACAGATATATACAGCCCTTTCTAGTATACTTTTATGAATATCTTTTCCTATCATTGTTTTCAGATTGCAATTTGTAAAAAAAGGCAGCCACCAATTTTTAGTTTAAAGAAATTGTAATCAAAGGGGAGATTTTCAAGGGCACAAAATTGGACATGTTATAGTAATCAGGCCTACAAGTTTACCCTAATTATGAACTTTTTACAATTGAGCTTACAAAGTGTTACAAAAAAAACCCAATAAAATGTTGAAGGGCAAAGGTGCAAACCTAAGATTAAATAGCACACTAGGTCCGCTAATATAATTCAAGAATTGTTACAACCATGCTTGGTAAATGAGGAAAAAAAAAAAATCAATGACTCAAAATTGGTATTGTAGAAATTTGACCTAATTGGTAAACAAAGTTAAGTGGTGGGCTATTCTGCCCATATCCCCCCGTGGGTCCTTTTTTAATATTAAAAAAAAAAAAAAAAAACAGGAGGAGGGGAAAAATTGGACACAAGGCAGCTGACAAAAAGGGGTGGGGGAGAGAAGGAGTGAGCTTAACCATCATGGCTGTTATTCCTATCATCTCTTATGACCCCAGGATCCACTATGACACCATCAGACCTTTTTCCTGATTGTGAGAGGTGACCTGGCCAGACCAAGTCAGAAAGAGGGCCCCAAATGATATTGGATCTCCACCAGTGCTGGAAGAATCCTGAACATTATGAGATTGTCAGACACACCCTTTGGGAGTCCCTTTTATCTTCCACACCTTATTTCTTTATCATCCTCTCTAATAAGAGTCCGGCTTAGCAAGCCCAAACTGCATATTTTGCAACACAGCTATATGCCCTGTGAACATAGGGGCAACTGTGGTGTTTTGGAGATCACCTAGACTCGCAAGGGGTATTGTCACTGCCTGCCCTGTAACATTATGTTGTGCATGGTTCAATCCCCTGACCCCAGTAGCTTGCTCACAAACACAAGGTCTCACCCTGACTTCCAGAGTCCTAGTTACTCCTTTCACAGTAACACCAACAGCCCTTACAGTACCAAGTCTTCCCAAATCCATCCTCCTTGAGTTCTTAAGTACCAGACCCTTGGACTTCTCCCCTATGGTTCATCACCCCAAAGGCAGGAAAATGGCTCCTAGAGATATCACTTACTATATACTCCTGGTGCAATTCTACACCACTGTGTGCATGCATAATTCACGTGCTGTGCACATTTTTATTTTTTTTTGCCAAAAATAGCTTCTGTGAGAAAGTTGCCACAGTTCTGCCTTTTGACCACCAGAGGGTGCTGTGCCACTAGAACAGAGCAGCCACTCCCAGCCAACTAGGGAAGAGAAAGTCTGCAGTGCCTTCATAGCACCTGTTGGGCCAGGTCAGGAGAAAGGGGATAAGGGGAGACAGAGCAAGGGACTGCTCATAAAGGCTAGTAGGGAAGGACAGACTGGGGCAGGGGCTGAATGGGAGTGGAGGTGCAGGGCCACATGGAGATGAGGGGAGGGGGGCTGGCTGAAGGAGTTCAGGAGGAGGGGGTGAAGTGCCACATGTGACAGGGGGTGCAAGGACATATGAGGGTGCAGGGACACTTGGGGGGTAGGGACAGATGTGCCTGACTGAATGGGAGAGGCTAGGATCTGCATGGGGGAAGCTCCTTAACAATCCCTCCCCACCCCCCAAAAACCTCTGTTCCATACTTTTCCAAATATACACAACAACCCTCCAAGTTCACACCCAGGCTCCTTCCCAGCAATTACTTCCCTCTCCCTCAGCTCCTCCATTACCCCTGACTCCCCCAAGCCTTTGCATTGCTTCTGAGAGGTGCAGGAAATATGGTTCTGTATTGTAGTTTAAATTAATTACTCAGAGTTCTGTATTAATATGCCTAGCAAGGAATCTATTTGTCAATAAACATTTCCTGAATCTTTTGTTGTCTGTATTGTTACAGACATACTTGCTGACAGGTATTTTGAAATAAATTACCAAAATAATTCAAACTGGTGTGATTATATTCTGTTATTATGACAAATAAAATATGCAGAATTTTAAAATATTGTGTGCAGAATTTAAGTTTTTGGCACAGAATTCCTCCAAGAGTATGGTGCAGGCACACTCCACACGGATACTTGCTTGGCATAAAAACAAAATAAAAAATAAAAACAGACAAAGATGAAATTGTAAGGGAAAGCAAACATACAAGGGGCACAGAAAATAAACAGAAATAATCTAAGTTCATGATTCTAAGAATGGTAGGAGGGAGAACAGCAAAATAAAGACAATAATTCCAAGAAGGCAGACTGCAGCAAACTCAGGGAGTTGGTAGGTAAGATCCCATGGGAAGCAAGTCTAAGGGGAAAAACAATTGAAGACAGTTGGCAGTTTTTCAGAGACATTATTAAGGGCATAGGAGCAAACTATCCCACTGCATAGGAAAGATAGGAAGTATGGCAAGAGACTGCTCTGGCTTAACCAGGAGATCTTCAATGATCTTAAAAAAAAAAAAAAAAAAAAAGGATTAGAGGTGCTTAATGACTTCTTTGTTTGGAAGCAAGCCAAGAAAGTTGGTGGTGATTGGATGTCTAACATAGTGAATGTCAGTGAAAATGAGGTACGATCAGAGGCTAAAATAGGGAAAGAACAAGTCAAAAATTACTTAGACAAGTTAGATGTCTTCAAATCACCAGTGCCTGATGAAATGCATCCTAGAATACTCAAGGAGCTGACTGAGGAGATATGAGCCATTAGCAATTACCTTTGAAAATTCATAGAATACATTCCAGAAGACTGGAAAAGGGAAAGTACAATGCCAATCTATAAAAAGGGAAATAAGGACAACCTGGGTAATTACAGACCAGTCATCTTAACTTCTGTACCCGGAAAGATAATGGAACAAATAATTAAGCAATCAATTTGCAAACATCTAGAAGATAATAAGGTGATAAGTAACAGTCAGCACGGATTTATCAAGAACAAATTGTGTCAAATCAACCTGATAGCTTTCTTTGACAGGTTAACAAGCCTTGTGGATGGAGGGGGCGGGGGGGAAGGGGAAGCGGTAGACATGGTATATTTTGACTTTAGTAAAGCTTTTGATACTGTCTCACATGACCTTCTCAAACAAACTAGGGAAATGCAACCTAGATGGAGATACTACAAGGTGGGTGCAAAACTTGTTGGAAAACCATTCCCAGAGAGTAATCAGCAGTGGTTCACAGTGCTGGAAGGACATAATGATTGGGGTCCCGCAGGGATCAGTTCTGTTCTATATCTTCTTCAATGATTTAGATAATGGTAGAGAATACACTTATAAAGTTTGCTGTGCTTATAAAGTTTGCAAGTGCTTTGGAGGATAGGATTAAAATTCAAAATGATCTACCCACCCATCAGCCCTTCACGTGCTCCACCTCTCTCTGTCCTCTCCCCATTTTGCCCCTTCACCAAGACCCCCCTCATTCCCCCAAGACCCCCTGCTCCTCCATAACCCCCCTGCAGGGCACATCCCGCTCCCAGTGCTGTGCGGAGAAGCAGCCTCTGGTTGGAGCACTCAGCTCACCAACAGCCTGGCTAGCAGGCTCCTTCCTTCCCCACTGCCTCTGGCTCGGCTGATGCCTGGGAAAGCCCAAGACACTCTGGCTCAGAACACTGGCCAGGAGGAGCCGAGCCCTGCATGGGCCAAAGCCCCGCACAGCACTGACATGGGGCAGCCTCTTCGCCCTTCAGCTAAGCTATGGAGTGGAGAGGGGGAGGAAGTGATTTCCAGCATGTTCACTCCCAACCCTGCAGGCTCCACAGCACCCTCCTGGGCAGAGGCTTAGCACACTCTTAACTCACCCCCCCACCCCCCCTTGCGTCTTGCCCCCAAGGAGTGCAGGGCTGCTCCATCCCCTACCCACCCTCCCCTAATGAGCCACCTCTCTGGCTGAGTTCGCTGAAGCCCCTGCAGTCAGGTTACCTGGGCCCCGGTGCACAATGCATCCTTATGGCTTAACCCCTTAGTGCCTGGGCCGTAGCCTGGGGACAGGAGATGGCTGGGTTATGTTGGTGGCCAGCAGCAGTCTTGAGGTGTTAGCTGCCTTTTGACACTGTGTGGGCAGGAAGGGACAATCTGCTTACAGTCACATGGGAGCAGAGGGGTGGGGGGGGAGAAGAAATGAGCTTTGCAAAGGCACAGGCCAGGTCATCCCTTCCCTTCCTCCCCCCGCCCTCCTCTGCAGCTGGAAGCAGCTCCCATCTCTTCCCTCCCACATGGTGCCAAAAGGCTGCTGCTGGCCAAATTGTGGTGTGAACCCTGGCAGAAATCTGGGGAGGGGGCATGTGACCCTGCATGTCCCCCTCCCACGTGTTGCCTCAGGCATATGTGGTGCCAAGTACCAGGAGAGGCGGATCTGTCCTGGTGGCCCAGACAGGCATGGAGGGCAGAGAGTGCCAGGCAGAGAGGGTCAGGTCGGTTAGAGAGGGTGTGTGTGTGTGTGTGTGTCTCACCCCTCCCCATGTGAGCCCTAAAGCCTTAAAGATAAGAAGGTAAATAAAAAGAATCCAACTACACAGTATTTATTTTGAACAGAGGCTCAGTCAACTTGATATTAATTTGAATGTTTGTACTGCATAGTTCTGATTGATTGCCGTTGAACTAGCTTGCTGATTAGTAATTTTACCAGATGTCCCATATTCAGCATAGGGAAATATGGTCACCCTAATGTCAGCATACCTGTTGGCTGCAAGGGGAAAATGGACTGCCATTCAGTTCTGCTTTCTTTTGCTTCTCATGGGCAGCGAAAAGGGTTCAGATGATATATCTCAGTAATTTCTCAAGACTAGAGTACATAATTAAGGTGGCATTGAGAGTACCGAAGATGGGTTCTATGGTCTCTTTCACACCTACATGCCTGTTATTTTCTCTTTTGTCTCACATGGTTGTGGGTTGCCCCCAACCCCCACCTTGTCTTGGCCTTTTCCTCAAAATACTGCCCCTCTCCCAAGATCAGGTAGTAAATCATGGACAGTGGAGATCAGCATGGTCTTGATGCCTCTGTATCCCTACAGTGTATTCTTTTTGTTGGCTTGGGTTTGGTCTGTCCTTTTGGGAAGTTTTGAAAAACTCTTAATTAGACAGGAAGGTTAAAAAAATGCAAAGTTGTTCTTCCAGTCCTGTTTTAAAGGGTCAGCCTTTAAGGGGTTTTTGAACTGCTTCACTCATTCTGTGTAATAATTTTCCTTGTACAGAATGAAATGTCAATCTTCTGAAGATATGGCTGTCATGAATTCACCTGACAGACTTTTTAAACTTGACTTCTGTCATCTACAGTGGCAAGACTGAAAGCTGGTATTATTTACAATCAAGCAAAATAATATTTGTTTTAGAGATATTGAGCTGAACACTAGTGAAGATAGCAGTGAACATGAGACACCTGCTGACATACTGGCAGTGTTGATTTCCTTTTGCTTAGTGGCACGTTTCTTACGTTCCCTTTGGTGAACCTCCCTGTACTGAGGCATTTCCAAAAGCAGAGGTAGTTATTGTATAATCATTGGAAAAGAAACCCAACACAGGCCGAGACATGGCTAATATTGCAAAGCAAGTAGAGCTTGCTTCTCTTAGGTGTAATATGTTCAAATATAGATGTCTGACGTGAAACTTTCAACTTCTCAGAAACTAAGACCTAGGTTCACAATGATACATACTTTGAGATGTTTAGTCTTTCATTTGTTTTACCACCGATTGCTCTGACCTTTACTAAGTTTTGATTGCTCAAAGCCAGTGTTCTGGCTGTCATACCATAACTGACAGATATTATCAATTCCTCGCCTAAGTATTGAGCTGAAGCCCACTGAAATCAGCATCAGTCATTCCATTGACATCAATGGTCTTAAGGTTGAGATCATTATGGTTGACACCCCTGTTTTATTAAGGGCCTCATCCAAAGCCCATTGAAGTCAATGGAAAGACTACCACTGATGGTTTGGATCAAGTCCTTAAATTGAGGGTGTCAGTCATTTTTGAAGATTCAGAGATGTAGTCCCTGCTTAACAAGCTCTCTCTTTAAACTAGAAGATGTCTATTTCATAGGGAATTAAGTGAGTTTTATTTTCTATGGTCCACAGCAAAGATATGATCATTTTCCAACCCAGGATGGGTAATATCGGAGTTAGCAGCATCCCAGGCACAAACTTCACTGGGTAAGGTTCCAGGAGGAGGTCTTCAGTATGACCTGGGCCTTTACCAAGAAATGCTCACCAACCAACTCGAAGTCACAATGAAAACGTGCAAAGTAAGCATAGCATGGTCACTGATGTTCAAACATGTGGTTCCACAGTCACATGGCTTTCAAAAAAGGTGATTGAATGTGATACTTAACATGCTATACAATTGTATTAGAGCAAAACATTGCCCCCCCCAGTCTCATGATGTTTATTTTTGTAAAGCTTTTTTATAAATCTAGGAATTTTCTGTTGTATTATTTTGGACACAAACAGACCAATATCTATTTCTACTATTCCCAGGAACAGATGAGTCTGATTCTACAGGCTGTTTCTTCTTCCCCACTCCTTCGCTTTTAGCTGTTTCTAAACTGAATTTCAGTCACATACAGAGATTTCAGTGATTAAAGTGTTAGTCACCTGAGAGGTATGGAGTTGGATTATTCAATTTCAAATTGGTACGCCTATTCATAACTATTTTAGAGTGTGAGCACTTAAGTTTTTCCACAAGATGTAATGGTGAACCATCATGCCACATTTGTGCATTCACAAATTGAGTAACAGCATGTATACATTTCCATCTGAATTGTATGTATATAAATATGGGAGTTGTGCAGGTCACGTACACAGATATTGTGGTGACAATTTAGATGTCTGCATTTGGACTTTAAACAAACTAGGCTATTGAACAGATGTGATCTGCTTGGGTCAGTAAATATTTAATGCAGATTTTGGCATTTAGACATCCTATCTAATAATTACTGCTTTATTGGATGCTGCTATACTTGGAAACTTATTGTCTATTGTCTTCTTTGATGCTATTTTACTTCTGTCAGACCATGAAATATTTGATTAAAAGGATCACATGGGCATACATCTTAGAAACTTGTAAAGAATTGTAGACTAATAACTGAATAAAGAATATCCATTTTAAAAAGACAAGTTGTACATTAGTCTGCTGTAACTCCGAATAAGCCATTGCCGAATGATTTTGAAGAGTTCACTGCCTCTTACACCAGCTTCCATTCAAAGCTTATTTGCACAAACCCCTGACTCTAAAAATCTTCAAAAATTGTAACTTTGAAGTAGGGTGACCAGATGTCCCTATAAAATAGTGACAGTCCTGATATTTGGGGCTTTATCTTATATATGCGCCTATTACCCTCCAATCCTGATTTTTCACACTTGCTATCTGCCCACCCTACTTCCAAGTTAGAATGTGTGTGTGTGTGGTCTGAACAGGATAGACTTCCGGTTTAACTTGAAGTGAATTTGACATTTTTGAGATTATCCCTTATTTTAAGGCTTCTTTGCTACATCCTAGTTCAGAAATAGTTTGGCCTAAAATATTCAATCCTTATATGTTTAGATGGATTTTTTTCCTTCAGGAAGTACCCCATTGTTTGAGATATTTAGAACTGAACTAGGCAAAGCACTAGAAAATATTCTGTAGATTAACAGGATTCTCTCAAACTTCAGGGTCCTCACCCCAAATATAATTCCTGCCAATAAAAGCAAGGAAATTCCAAGTTTAGTCTGATATTTCAGTCTTAACTTATGCTATCATGGATAATCATTGACTTCAGGGCACCACCTACTCCTTAATGTGCAATTTCCTGGCCTTCCCAAT
Source organism: Platysternon megacephalum (assembly GCA_003942145.1). NCBI lineage: Eukaryota > Metazoa > Chordata > Testudines > Platysternidae > Platysternon > Platysternon megacephalum. The sequence goes on from QXTE01000004.1 coordinate 3,814,863, forward strand.
TGGTGTCACAAAGCTAATGTGTTTTTAAATGTAGTTTGTGTATTAATATGACATATTGACCTTAATTTCCTACTGAAATGCACTTGCTTTTTATGCTCTTTCATAGATTGAATGTATTTACATAACTATTAAGCATCAAAAACATTCACCTCAGGGGGCATGCAGTTGTACATAAATGTGAACAAACACTGTGCTCAGGTAGTATATATTATATAAACTGAAACCACAGGTGGGGGGTGGAGAGAAGCCAATCAAAACACAAGTGTCACTGGAAACCTGGACAGGCCACTATCCATCCAGTTCAAATTTGCTCAGTCTACAACTAAAATAAAGTTTCTTAAATGCCAGCCCTACACACTCAAGCTACAGATTTGACTTCACCAGACTTTGGTTCAGAGCCTCAGATGTGTCTGATCTGCAGCACTATGGGGAGTAGAAATTACCGAGATCTCTATTAAAAAAGCAAAGATATGACTACATACATAACGGGGCAGATCTGTTGAATAAGGAAATGCCATTGTTTGTGGTCTTTTTTTCCCGAAAATTACTGCACTTTAATCTTTTGTTTTAAATTTCACTTCACTTATAACGTCAGCATTATCCAATTATTTTGGAAGGGCTGTATAAATCATGATACAATAGTTACAATACAAAATTACAATAATTAAACTAAAATTCTCAGATATGCAAGACTGCTGTGCAGCGCAGGCTAAACTTGTAGTAGGCTTCCATTGTGGATAATTTCATGTTCCCTTTGTATTGCTGGGTTAATTATATTTTCTGTATATAAATATTGTCATTTGTCTACTATTATTACTGTTCAGCAGTAACAAGACAATTTTACATTTTTACTCTTATTTTTCTGACTTGGAGTCTTTATAATTTACTTGTGCAAGCATGTAGTACTCCTGTCTCTGTAGATAGTCTATGTGGGTTGCATGGCAATTTGGTGTAACCACACTGAAAACCCTTTGGTAGGTGATGAAATAGGGCAGTCTTTTATAAAGATAAGTCAGTACTTAAATGACTAGGAATTCCTAGTATAGCCTAAATATTTCTTTTTGATCTTATATTATGGTATGCAGTGGCATATATGCTACCATATAAGGGTATGAATCTTGTAATATTTAGAATTAAATATTTCAGAAAAGGAAATAAAATTGTCTATATTTTATATTCAGGGAGTAGTTTCTCCTCAAGGATATTCAGAGAGCAATAGAGGTGTGTGAAGAAAGCAAAGATTTGGTTTCAGAATCAGTTTTCTGGAACTCATTGGAAGAGTGAAAATTCCTAAAGCCCATGATGGCAAACAATTAGGTTTAACATTTCTTTCTAAGTATTATTATAAGACAGCCCAAAGCCTGTAAGTAGAACTGGTTGAAAAAATAGTTTTTCTGCATGTAGAAAATTGACAAAACCAAAGTTTTTTCCTGATTTTGTGGAACTTTTATAAGAGATATTTAGACTAAATACTGAAACATTTCTATTCAGAATGGCACTTCAGGGCCTCTTATGAGTTTGGGTGCTTTATGCTCTCATTCTCCTCTACAGACTTGGTTCCCTGGTTGGACTACATCTTCCCTGATACCTTATTCCTTCACCAAGAGGAGAAAACATGTTGTATGTCCCAAGAGTCCACTTGGCTGTGGTGCATCATGAAAGATGTAGTCTGACCAGAGAACATGAGCTAGGGGAGAACAGGAGCATAAAATATCTGAACTGCAATTCCTGTGAGCCACTGTGGTGCCATTTTAGCTGATATATTCCACTGAAACAGATCCTTTGTGAAAAATTCCATCAAGTCAGAAACCCAATGTTCTACTGAAAGACAGAACAATAGAATATTTTTGGCCAGCTCTAGTTCTAAAGTAAATTAAATGGTCAAGTAACTGTTCTATTATTATAGAAACCCTAGTTGTACAATGTGAATGTCAAGCACCCATATGCCCTAGTTATTTAGAATCTTAGACTATGATGCAGCAGCTATAAAGTTAAACATGATTAGAGTGGCAACCACAGGAATTAAAATTTCAGCTACAGAAGACAAATACTGTACAAAAAATGGAGACACTTCTGTCTATTAGTATATAAAGTGGATTTTCCATTTTTGTTGTTTCACACATATAAACAGATTATACCCAATATGGGCTTGTGCATTTGTACACTATTTTTATAAAAGCACATTTCCCCCTCCAACATACAAACCTTATATTGAGAGCTAGCTGGAAAATGAGAACCTCCACAGAAAATTTTCTACTTCTTGTTAAAAGCCAGCATTTGGCTTTTGGTGAAAATTTTATGTTTTTAGTTTTATATTTGTCAGTAAAGCTCTCATTTACTCATTGAGAAAACCAATTTTCCATTTAGAAAATTTGATGTAAATTTCCCCCCTTATTTAGGTTCTCTCTCACTATTTTAGGAGCCAGTCTTTCTCCCACTGAAGTCAACAGCACAAGTTCTGGTGTGTGATTATGTCTTTCCTGAATAAGCATAACTCCTGCAGCACACCAGCAAGTCTGTCTGTCTGCAGTCTGGTAGAGGTAGGGAGCATATTCAGGTTCTTATTGACTTTAGTAGTGTGTGCAGGAAAAGGCCCCTATATGGGATTAAAAGTATTTTCCAGTTACATGTAAATAAAAATGTCAATATTATAGCCACATTTTGTTGAATGAATTTTCTTGATCCTTATACCATATTCAATCTCATTTTTCTATATACAGCATCAGCACACATACAATATAAAAGCATAATCATGTTCTTAAAACAGCTAAGTAAAGTGCCCTGGAGACAGCAAGGTATAGGATTACTATCACAACACCCAAGAGTAGGAAAAGAATAATTTTACAGCTTGGATAGGTTTTAAAGTCTTGCCTCATATTTTCATACCACAGAAAACAACAGACATACAATAAAGAAAAAAATTAGCTACATACCTTTGTTTTCAGAACTTAACCAAACCCAGGAAAGAAAGAAAAAAAAAACCCCAAAAAACCTCATCCACTCTTCCATTTTATAGGCCCAGCTGTTGTGATTTTTGTTAAAGTTAGTAATTTGTCTCAGCTGAACCCAATAATATTCTCCACATTATTGGGATGTTTAACAGGTCCTGCTGTGAGGGAAAAAACTGTTGCAGCTTTCCTCTTCAGGGAAAAAGATTTAACTCCATCCCTGCCAGTCATCATATGTAGTCTATATATGTTCCATCATAGAGCACACCCCCAAAGTCTGCAGAGGTGGAAAGTATTCATCATGTGATTTCCTTAAGTAGTACAACATTCATTTTGCATAAATAAAAACTGCAAAGGATTGAACACCATGGTATGACCAATCCTCTAAACACTTACACAATCTGCAACTTTACTTATGCAAGTAGTTCGGTAGGCCTACTCACACAAGTTAAATTACACACATGAGTAAGGCCCAGATCCACAAAGGGCCTTAATCACTTAAACCCCAGACTTAGGCTACACTGCAATTCATAACACCACTGCTTAGCTACCGACTAACCCTACATTTGCTTTACACCTAAAATTTCCCTAGGCACCAAAGTTTCTGCCTCTGGACAGGTGCACTGCTGCTGCTTCACTCCAGGTGCCAATCGCCCACCAAAGCCCAAGCATGAGCCCCAGAGAAAGATAGGCAGAGGAGTGCCTACCTTCTATGTGTGTGTTCTACAGGTGTGTTCTGAGCATGCCTAGCAACCCCCATTCAAAATCCAGCCTGAGGATAAACTACCACCCACCTTCTATCTTTTAGCTCAGTGCTTAGAGCAATCACCCAGGATGCGGGAGTTGCAGGTTTAATTCCTCCCTTTACCAGATGGGGAAGAAATTACTTAAACAGGGGTCTCCACCATCTCTCGGGAGGGTGCTTTTAGCAACAAGTAATGGGATACTCTGATATGGAATGCCCTCTGGCTAACTTGTTGAAACTCGTCCACTTTGGATAAATAATTCAAGAATCATTGGCACAAAAGGACTGGGCCCTGGGTTTCCCACCTCCCATGTGGGTGCCCTAACAACTGGCTTGTAGAGTTATTTTCATTCAATTCTCTAGCCCACTGACTGTTTAAGTGTTTATACATAGTGAAACAAATTCAACAAGTAAGATTGAGCCCCCTCCCACAGCTCAGTGGTTAGTGCTCTCTCCAGAGAGATGGAATACCTCTGTTCAAATCCTTTTGCCTTCTCAGACAGAAAGGGGAAATGAATCTGGTCTCCCACATCCAGGGGAGTACTCTAACCACTAAGCTAAAAGATATAAACAGGGCTGCTCCTCTTCCTCTGGTCATTCTATGTGGAGGGAGGCAGGCACTTAACTCCTTCTGACAAGAAATGATTTAGGTTCCTAAACTGCCTGGCTCCACAAGAGGGATGCCCAGCTATGGATTACAACAGGAGATAAGTGCATCCCTGCAGCCTGGATTTAGACACCTAATTCGTAGATGGATGGAGTTTAGGAAATACCTACCCTTCATGCTGGTATCTCCCATAAGCTACTTTAGGCAACTCCCCACCTAACATTTGTGGATCACGTTCTTAGGCACCTGTGTCTCCCCATTCATTGTATAGGGAGTTTAGGTGTCTATCTCAGGCTTTGTGGATCTCATTGTTGTTCCAGTCATTTTCTAGACACCTTTGGGGATCTGGGCCTAAGGGTTTACAAGCCTGGGGCCTTACAGTTTACTATGAATTCACCTCTTTCCTTTAATGCTGTCCTACAGACTCTTATTGAAGGGGTTGCTCAGTAAGCATCTTAGCTTGGCAGCTGGGTAAACACAACTCTAGGGAGGAAGTGGCAATGGCAATGAAAGGAAGCAGGGATAAAGAGGCAGTAGCCAGAGAAAGAAGTGAAAGAAACTTCATTTCCCATAATTATAATACATAGAAAGGGTTTCTAAATATTATTTATAGAGCGCTGTAAGTGTATCTGTGATGCTGGCAGACCAGGAGCCAGCTCATGCCAAAGCCCCAGGTCAATTCACTTGTTTATTAATATAGATCAAAGTGATTGTTCAGTGTAGAAGAATGTATTGGTGTTTAAACATCATCAAAACTAATGGGATGTTACATGCATTGTTTTCACTTATCTGTATCTTGTTAATACTTTGCATTGTATATGACCCCCAATATCTAAATAACCTTCCAAACATAAAAGAAGCCTTGTGTAATGCAAATGAAGGACACTTATCAGAAAGATAATGCATCTTGTGCACTTCAAAGTGAGTGGTCATTGTGTAGGGCATTCAGAGTTCAAAAACTCTAAAAACATCCCTCTCTTACGGCCATCAAAGAAGAAAACATGTGATAGCTGTCCTGTTAAATTGTTCTAAGAGAACTAATATATATGGATACAAATGAAAATCCTTCATCTCTTGATTATTTGGATTCTAACAAGGCAGAATATCTGAATGAGAAGACAGAAATCCCTAGAGTTATTGTGTGTAGTCCTGAGAAACTTTTAGGAAACTGTCAGATTACTACATCTCTGCTACAATTTGGAATTATAGACTGTGATTTATTTGTGCATATATTTACCTGCTTTAACCTCTCAATAATTCTCATTTCTTTTCTTAGCTAATAAACATTTAGCTATTTTACTATGGAATCGGGTACCAGCATTGTCTTTGGTGTGAGATCTAGGATGCAACTTGACCTGGATGAGTGACTGGTCTCTTGGGACTGGGATTAACCTAGAATATTTGTGATTTTTGGTGTAAGTATCCATTTATCTCATAATCAAGCTTGCCTAGGTAGCAAGTTATACTGGAATATCTAATGGGACTGTCTGTAACTCCATTATAAGCCTATTGTAGTTCTGTAGGAGTTCACATTTGGTACTGGGTTGATGAAATCTAGTTATAGAACATGCCACCACTTTGGAATGTCTGCCCCGCTTTTGACAGTCTGCCTTGAGGCCAGCACTCATTGGCGTGAGTCCTCCAGACAGAATAGCAGTATTGAAATGTGCCAATTGTAATAATCTTTGCCCCAATTATTTCTGATTGTAAATGCACAAGCAGGTACAATACTAAACAATAACAAACACACACAAAGTGTGTTAATGGTCTTTATAGTTGGACGGCATCACAGAACAGATTATATTTTTTCAGAAAAGGAGAAAGGTGCTTGGTAAACACAAACTGGGGTAGTACTAGTTCAGTCTGAGTGTTGTGACTGAATGAAAATGTCTATTTGTATAACAAACTATATTATTGCACTTCTGACCTCTAAGCTGTTTGAAGTTTGCCTCACTGTATATTATCTCATTGTTTTTCCACAGCATCAACACAGATCCTGTGGAGCAAGTGATTTCCCATATCCAGACTGCCCTTACTAGCTTGGTAATGACATTAGGTAGCATTCATTAAGTATGTTCATTTACTCCTTTGGCACATCTCCAAAGTGGAGGCTCAGTAAGCAATCAGTTGAGGAAAGCCACAGTTCAAGATAATGTATTTGTTCTATAAGGTAGTTCACTGTTCTAATTGGAGAAGAGAGGGAGGAATGGCGCTTCAATATAGAAGTGAATGTGTTCATGAAATGATAAAGTTCAGGATTTTTAGGAATGGTAGGAGGGAAAACAGCAGAATAAAGATAATGGACTTCAAGAAGTCAGGCTTTAGCAAACTCAGGGAGTTGGTAGGTAAGATTCCTATGGGAAGCAAGTCTAAGGGGGAAAAACAGGTTGACAGAGTTGGCAGTTTTTCAAAGAGATATTATTAAGGGCACAAGAGCAAACTATCCCACTGCACAGTAAAGATAGTAAGTATGGCAAGAGACCACCCTGGCTTAACCAGGAGATCTTCAATGATATGAACCTCAATAAAGAGTCCTACAAAAAGTGAAAACTAGGTCAAATTCCAGAGGATGAATATAAACAAACAAAACAAGCATGTAGGGACACAATTAGAAAGGTCAAGGCACAAAATGAAATTAAGATAGCTAGGGACATAAAGGGTAACAAGAAAACATTCTACAAATACATTAGAAGCAAGAAAAAGACCAAGAACAGGGTAGGCCAATTACTCAATGAAGGGGGAAAGACAATAACAGAAAATGTGGAAATGGCAGAAGTACTAAATGTCATTTTTGTTTGTTTTCCCCCAAAAGGATAGTAGTAATCGGATGTCTAGCATAGTGAATACCAGTGACAATGAGGTAGGATCTGTGGCTAAAATAGGGAAGAACACAAGAACATAAGAATGGCCATACTGGATCAGACCAAAGGTCAATCTAGCCCAGTATCCTGTCTTCCGACAGTGGCCAATGACAGGTGCCCCAGAGGGAATGAACAGAACAGATAATCATCAAGTGATCCATTGCGTCACCCATTCCCAGCTTCTGGCAAATAGAGGCTAGGGACACCATCCCTACCCATCCTGGCTAATAGCCATTGATAGACCTATCCTCCATTAATTTATCTAGTTCTTTTTTGAACCCTGTTATAGTCTTTGCCTTCACAACATTCTCTGGCAAGGAGTTCCACAGATTGACTGTGCAATGTGTGAAAAAATACTTCCTTTTGTTTATTTTAAACCTGCTGCCTATTAATTTCATTTGGTGACCTCTAGCTCTTGTGTTATGAGAAGTAAATAACACATCCTTATTTACTTTCTCCATACCAGTGATGATTTTATAGACCTCTATCACATTTCCCCTTAGTCGTTTCTTTTCCAAGCTCAAAAATCCCAGTCTTACTAATCTCTCCTCATATGAAAGTCATTAATTTTTGAAGCCCTTTTCTGAATCTTTTCCAGTTCCAATATATCTTTTTTGAGATGGGGCGATCACATCTGCACACAGTATTCAATATGTGGGCATACCATGGATTTATATAGGGGCAAAATGATATTTTTTGACTTATTATCTATCCCTTTCTTAATGTTTCCCAACATTCTGTTCACTTTTTTGACTGCCGCTGCACATTGAGTGGATGTTTTCAGAGAACTATCCATAATGACTCCAAGATCTCTTTCTTGGGTGGTAACAGTTAATTTACAACCCATCATTTTATATGTATAGTTGGAATTATGTTTTTCAATATGCACTACTTTGCATTTATCACCATTGAATTTCATCTGCCATTTTGTTGCCCAGTCATCCAGTTTTGTGAGATCCTTTTGAGGTGCTTCGTGGTCTGCTTGGGACTTTACTATCTTCAGTAGTTTTGTATCATCTGCAAATCATACCACCCCACTGTTTACCCCTTTTTCCAGATCATTTATGAATATGTTGAATAGGACTGGTCCCAGTATAGATCCCTGGCGGACACCACTATTTACCTCTCTCCATTCTGAAAACTGACCATTTATTCCTACCGTTTCCTATCTTTTAACCAGTTACCGATCCATGAGAGGACCTTCCCTCTTAGCCCATGACACCTTACTTTACTTAAGAGCCTTTGGTGACGGACCTTGTCAAAGGCTTTCTGAAAATCTAAGTACACTATATCCACTGGATTCCGCCTTGTCCACATGCTTGTTGACCCCCTCAAAGAATTCTAGTAGATTAGTGAGGCATGATTTCCCTTTACAAAAACCATGTTGACTCTTCCCCAAAATTATGTTCATCTATGTGTCTGACAATTTTCTTCTTTACTATTGTTTCAACCAGTTTGCCTAGTACTGAAGATAGGTTTACTGGCCTATAATTGCTAGGATCACCCCTAGAGCCTTTTTTTTTAAATTGGTGTCACATTAGCTATCCTCCAGTCATTTGGTACATAAGCTGATTTAAATGATAGGTTACAAACCACAGTTAGTAGTTCTGCACTTTCACATTTGAGTTCCTTCAGCATGCTTGGGTGAATATCATCTGGTCCTGGTGACTTATTTTTGTTTAGTTTTTCAATTTGTTCCAAAACCTCCTCTAATGACACGTCAATCTGGCACAGTTTCTCAGATTTCTCACATAAAAAGAAAGGCTCAGGTTTGGGAATCTCTCTCACATTACTTAGACAAGTTAGATGTCTTCCAGGTGGCACGGCCTGATTAAATACATCTTAGCATACTCAAGGAGCTGACTGAGGAGGCAGCTGAGCCACTAGCGATTATCTTTGAAAAGTCATGGAAGACATTTCAGAGGACTGGAAGTGGGCAAATATAATGCCAATCTATAAAAAGGAGAGTAAGGATAACCTGGAGAATTACAGACCCGTCATTTTAACTTCTGTACCCAGAAAGATAATGGAGCAAGTAATCAAGCAATCAATTTGCAAACACCTAGAAGACAGTAAGGTGATAAGTAACAGTCAATGTGGATTTGTGAAGAACAAATCATGTCAAACCAGCCTAAAAGCTTTCTTTGACAGGGTAACAAGCCTTGTGGAGGTGGGGAAGTGATAGATGTAGTATGTCTTGACTTTAATAAGGCTTTTGATACTGTCTCGCATGACCTTCTTATAAATAAAACTAGGGAAATATAGCCTAGATGGAGCTACTCTAAGGGCAGGTCTACACTACAGCAGGGATCGATGCTCTGACCACCATGGTCGATTTAGAGGGTCTAGTAAAGACCCGCCAAATTGACTGCAGATCACTCTGCAGGCGACTCCTGTACTCTACCCCCGACGAGAAGAGTAAGCTAAGTTGACGGGAGATTTTCTCCCATCAACTCCCCGCAGTGTAGACCCCGCGGTAACTCGACCTAAGGTACCCCAACTACGTGAATAACGTAGCTGGAGTTGCATAGCATAGGTCAATTTATCATGGTAGTGTAGACATAGTCTAAAATGGATGCATAACTGGTTGGAAAACCATTCCCAGAAAATAGACATCAGTCGTTAAGAGTCAAGCTGGAAGGGCAGTTTGCATATCCACGGAATCAGTCTTCTGTTCAATATTTTCATAAAATGATTTAGAGAATGGCAGAGAGAGTACACTAATAAATTCTGCAGACAATACCAAGCCGGGAGAGGTTGCAAGTGCTTCGGAAGATCGGATTAAAATTCAAAGTGGTCTGGACAAACTGGAGAAATGGTCTGAATTAAGTAGAATGAAATTAAAACAGGAGAAATGCGAAGTTTTACAGTTAGGAAGGAACAATCAATTGAACACACAAAATGGGAATGACTGCTTAGGAAGGAGCATTGCTGAAAGGGAACGGGGGGTTATAGTGGATTGCAAGCTAAATATGTGTCGTTGCCAAAAAACAAACAAACAAACAAACAAACAAACAAACAAAAGTGAACATCATTCTGGGATGTAGCAGCAGAAGTGTTGTAAGCAAGACTTGAGAAGTAATTCTTCCAGTCTACTCCACGCCTCAACTGGAGTATTGTGTCCAGTACTGGGTACCACATTTCAGGAAAGATGTGAACAAATTGGAGAAAGTCCAAAGGAGAGCAACAAAAATGATTAAAGGTCTAGAAAACATAACCTGTGGGGAAAGATTGAAAGAATTGAGTTTGTTTAGTCTGGAGAAGAAAAGACTGAGAAGGGGCATAACAGTTTTCAAGTACATAAAAGGTTATTACAAGGAGGAGAGTGAAACAGTTCTCTAACTTCTAAGGATAGGACAAAAAACAATGGTCTTAAATTGCAGCAAAGGAGGTTGAGGTTAGAAAAACTTCCTAACCGTCAGGATAGTTACTTAGGGAGGTTGTGGAATCTCCATCACTGGAGGTTTTTAAGAACAATTTAGGCAAACGCCTGTCAGGAATGGTCTAGTTATTACTTACTCCTGCCTTGAGTACAGGGGACTTGACTAGATGACCTATTGAGGTCCCTTCCAGTCCTATACTGCTATAATTCTATCTATACTCTAACTACATTTCTATAGCTATTTAGGCCCCCCTTTTAATGTTTAGTTAGCCTCAGTTCCTGTAACAAATTATCTTTCAGAAGCAAGTGCTTTAACAGTTTTGGCTCTTCTCCACTGACGTTGACTGTCAGTTGACTATCAATCTTTAAAAGCAAAAAAACAGTCACAAATGGCCAAAAGGATCAAAGTCAGAAATGCTTTTTAATTTAGAGGGAGACAAATGTAAATATGATAATAATTAGGAGTGAGACTTCCAAATGCAGTTCCCCATCTATGATCGATAGAGTTAATAGTCCAGCTACAGCTAAGGGAAAAAATCAATCCTGTCTATGGAAATATATGAAGCTATAATTCCATTTCCAATCTAGTTCCACTCACACCACAGATTGGTGCACAGCAATCACATGAAGATTTTTAAAGGCTTCCCTGCTTTCCCATTAAGGCTCTGAGTTACAGTTAATGGGTATGTTTCCTTTGACTTATATGGGCCTTGAATCAAGCCCTTAACCAGCCAACTTTGTGCTCTGTCAATTTCTGCGCTAAAGACTGGATCTATTTATTATTGATCAAAATCTTTAGAAAGTCATGTAATTAGCTATATAAAGAAAAAATACCACTTGAACCAAAGATTTTATATACACATCCTGGTAAAATGTCAGATTAATTCTCCAGCTGCCTTTTTATCAATATTAGGTATCTCTGTCATATCCAGTGCCAACTGCTGAAGTAATAATTCCTATCTAGGTGGGAGAGGAGATTCATGAGATTCCCATTGAATATAATGAGATTTTTATGAATTGCCAATCTGCAATTTCACTTGTCAGGTCAGAAGTGTAGCTAATGTAGCTGTCATTGCAATACGCTGGAAATTATATTTCTACCTTTCCCTGCCAGTTGTTGTGAACCAGCCAAAAGTAACTGCTGTAGGTGAGCAGTATCTTCAGTTTGCTTATCACATTAGCATTCCAATATTACATCTTCTCCAGAGTGGATTCTGACCTACCTGCCTGATTGCTATTTATTGTAACAGGACGTCACCAGGATACTCCACTGAATGAGCATCCCCCAAAGAGATGCACTTGAATTGGAAGCAAATAGAGGAATCCTCCTTCATTTCTGATTGTAGGTCAAAGCTTTAGTCTTCATTGCCATCAACAACTACATGACAAGTCTTCCCTCCCCAAGACACATGCATATTCTTGGACAATGCAGCTAACAAAATCTAGGGAAAGGAACAGTCCCTCAGAACTGAACATTTTTTCCCCAATGGGACTCATTTATAAAGAGGATTAGACTAAGACAAAGCATGACTGCTTTTAAAACCTGCTGCACAGACCATCTATTTGATCAAAGAAATATCACAATAAGAGAGGTTAAGAAAAGACCAGGAAAAGGAAAGAAATAACAAAAATACACCAGAGAGAGCTGCCTAGATCTTGGGAAGATTAAAGAAAATAATTCTCTATTAAATCCATTATGAACAATCATCATGCAGATATATTTTGCCTCTTCATCATTTAGATACTATGGTGATAATTAGATAGTAATGTAAAAGTAAATTCTCCCCCATTTTTATCAGTATTGCAAATGTAAGTAATGGATTTTCTGTGGAAATCATGGAATTAGGAAAAAGGGGCTTCTTTATGGAATTGTTATTTGTATTATTCTAGCATATAAGACACCTATTCAAAAACCAGGACCCCATTGTGATAGGCACTGTATAACCACAGAACAAAAGGACATTCCCCGTACCAAAGAGCTTGCAACCTAAATATAAAATAGGGTACAACAGATGTATACAGACAGATAGATGGGGGAATACAAAGAAACAATGAGGCAATATTTGTTGGCATGATAGATAGCCATCTCAGCACAACAGCAGTCTATGTGGAGAATGTGGAAGTAGCTAATACTCCATGGAATATGCATACATTAAGACATTACATGTTAAATTAATTAATTATATTTCTGTTATAATTATATTATATTTATGGTTGTTATATTTTTTGATCATCCATACTTCAGCAACCACACCATACATTAATTTTTAGTAACATTATCATCTGAAGGTTCTCCCCCAAATAGCACTGAATGAATTCAGAAGACAGAGACTTAAAACTTGGACTATGATTTATTTATCTCATTTTGGATATTCTGGTGAGGCATGTAATAATCATTTAAGACAACTGATTTTTGCAGAATTTGACATTCCATTTGCATTAAATAAAAATAAAACTTTGTAGATTTCTTTCAGTACTGCTTATCACACAGTAATCATCAGGAAGAGCTTTTAAGAAACTGTGCTCATTGTCAGGTCAACTGCAAGGAATTAATTATACCATAATTTGCTTATACTTCCCCCATTACTGATCAGGAGGCATTGCCAAGGCAAGTGGTTATATTAAACAGGTCTCCCTAGCTTTTATGAAAATTCTTGGGAGCACCTGAAGGAACCCTTACCAACCTTCCATGGTTAAGGAACCTTGGATACCTGATGGCTATTTTGCTATTCATATCTTTACACTAAACTTGGTGGAGATTACATTAAGCACTCCCAAGAACTCTTATTTTTTTCCAAAATGACTTATCAAAAGATGGGTCAGAGTTTTCCCGATCACCCCTGTGGTTACAGAGGAGATTTTTACTCCATCCTAGCACTGCATTAGCTCATTTAATCTTAATTTACCTCATTGTTAAAGTGAGCTATAGGGCTCTATAATCCAAGAAAAGAGGCAAGCTCAGTTATATAAATTCTCCACATACTCATGCAGGAAGACCCAATCCTACAAACATTTATTCAAGCAAGTGGTTGCATTAATTTCAATGGGACTACTTATATACGTTAAGGTTTGCATGACCTGGTCTCTCTTTTTGCATCTTTTAATCAGGAATTGTTAGTTTTTGTTTTGTTTTACTGTCTCCATTCAATAGGTTAACTTCCTACAGAACCATAATCTGTCATTTAAAAAAAAATAATTGTAAGACTTACATGGCCCAAACATTCATGAATATTTTCTCCAGAAAACAGCCCAGTGAAGACCTGATTAGATTTTTTTTAAAGCTATTTTTCTCTGATTTCAGAACAGCATTTTTGCAAACACCAGAGCCACAAGGATGAAAATAAAATACTTTCAAAATTTTGATTCAATATTTTTTAAAATAAATAATGGTTTTCTAAAGGACTGTTTGATTTTCTTGGATAAATATGTATTTAAACTTTTTATAAAAGGTATATATTTCTTTGTACACAACCAGACATAACCTCCAGTAAAGATATAATTAGGCTTGGTATTTTTTAACGCATCTATACTTTACCCTTGAGACTAAACTGGAGCAATACAGTCTCTCAGGCAAAGATACACACTAATTAGGATTGATTTTTTTAACTGTGCTATATTTATGTAATTAATGTAATTAGGCAATATTTTTAATTATATCAAGTAATTATGTACACTCTGTAGGCAGTTTTTCAAACAGTTAAAGGGAAAGTCCTGTTCAGTCTTTTGCACAAAGACTTAATTATTTGTTTTTTACTGCTCCCTTTTCAGAATTTTTGGGGTTTTGTTCCACTTTAAGTCCCTGAGCCTGCAGTTTGCTCTGTGTGGGTGGAACTCTGCATGTATATGGAGCCCAGTTTACGTCGGTGGTGCTCTGTTTAGACTTAAACTCACCTGACCAGCACTCATTGCAGGATAGGACCATTCATATGCTTAAAGTGTTTGTAGGTTTAGCCTGGGCCCATTAACCAGGCTCTGGGAGATAGTCAACATAAGTATAAGTTTTAGAGAATTATTTAAAACATATATTTCCCCCCTGGATAGCATTCACTTAGTAACTCTTGTTACATTAAAGGTAACACACACATCATTCTGTGGTATCAAAATACAGTAAACTCGATGAATTCTGGTATTTGTGTTGTGGCATTCTGAGGTATCTTCAGTGAAGTGAAAGTACCAAGAGGATTTCACAAGGAAGAAGAACAACTACTACTACTTTTTAAAAATGATTAAATGTATTTCGCTGCAGAGGCTGATTATTGGGAGTATTCAACACTGAATTCAATGCTAAGTATTTAGTTTGCCATCAACATTAGATTTGGAAGAGAAAAAAAAAGACAATGTGCTATAGGGGACAAATCGGCTGGAGAGTGGACCTGCTGATCAAGATCTTTCTATCTTCATCTAAAATTATGATTAAAGCATGGGTATCCCATTTTGTGGTCTGTAACTACACAAGTATATCTTGATGCAGCTTTGCTGAGATTTTTATTCTAGTGTATGCACTAATGATGTTTTAAGGGGAAACAAAGACAGCAGAAACTTGATGAAGGCCCAAATGGTAAGAACATTTCTCATTTATCACCACAAAGTGTTGTTTAAATGTAACCCTCCCAAGGACAGAATTCATTCTTACTGGGTGATAATTTTCACAGTCACATTTTTATTCTCTTCAGGTTGGTAAGTCAGAGGTTAGAACAGAACTTAGGAACCAGTGGCTCACCAGCTGTGATCTATCTGCTAGATGTCTGGGCACATACAACACTTATTTCCTGTCAAAATGTCACAAAACCGGAGAAGGCAGGTTTCATAATGTAGCCTGATCCTTAGTTGTTACAAAGTTCCGGATTTTTCAGACGTTCTGATTCTCCTTAATATTAAGTGCATCCGCTTCTCAGGGTCTCCAGTTCTGATGCTGTTGATGAACCTAATCTTGCATGTGAATGCAATACCTTTCTGCCCAATCAACAGAATAACTTCATCATGTCTGTACGAGGAGAAAATAAATGTTTGTGGAAAGCAGCACCCACCATTTTGGTGCTGATGTATCTTTAATAAGCAGATATTTGGTGTCAGTTTAGTTGTCAGTTGATAGGTATCCATATCACAAAAACACTTACCATCACAAAGATCATCATCAGAGGATACCTCTACAGCCCACAGCAGCGAGCCTCTGACCCTGGGTCAACAGACTCAGGCTCAGGGGGCTCACACTATGGTGCTAAAAATAGTTGTGTAGACATTGCAGCTTGTGCTGGAGTTCAGGCTCTGAAGCTTAAGGCCAGGCTGGGGGTGGCCTTCAGAGCCCAAGCTCCAGCCTGAGCTGCAAGTTAAAATATCTGTCTATACAGTTGTTTTTAACATGGTAGCACAAGCCCAGTGAGCCCAAGTCTGTCAACCTGGGCTTGGAGGTTTGCTGCCATGAGTTACCGCTGCTGTGTAGCTGTACCCAGAGGCAACAAGAAATGGCCTAGAAACTACCAACAGTCTCAACTTGTTAGATCTCTGACAATGCACCAAAACTTGCACTACCACTTCTTTTGCTGTGCCACTTTTAAGGTAAAGAGAAATCTTAATTCTCTAGGGCTGTCAGCCTAGCAACTTTCATGGAGCATAAAATTGACTTTTAAAACTATTCTAAACATGAAACAATCAACACTATATATGTTGAAATTTCTTGTTGACTACATTTTCATTGCATTATAAGTTTTCAATAGACGATAAAAAAATTGCATCAATTATTGGGACAATGAAATATTTTAATTCAGTGAAAGGTACACCCTATTTTGGTCAAGGCAAAGTTTAAGAGAAGTGTGCAACTGGTATAAGCTTGCAAAGCAGATATGAGCAACTGAAGCATGTTATTAAAATCCTTTCAGATTACATACCAAGATATTACAGGATGGTTTTTCCCCAGAGAATATCTACTACAGGAAAATCAGTTTCTTCTAGGTAAAACCACTTTAACTGTAAGAACAAACCCTTTTTGCCTTTCATGCAAAATATTTTAGATTACAAAGCATTAGGCTACAATAAAAAGTCATTATGGTTGCTTTAAAATAAGGGATAAGAAACGTACATAAACCATGTAAACTATGCAAAATGAAAATGTGGAGAGAAAGTCCTCCTAAATAAAACTAAAAACTAATATCAAACATGCTTTCACAAACTAAAGCTTATCCCTACAGATTAAAGGGCCTTATACTGCTACAAATGCAACAAATGCATCGTATAAGGAGGTTCAGCATTTGTTTTGCTAATTATGTTTCTTATCACCCTTTTTACAATAGAATAGTCCATTTTGCCCACGACCATTCCAGTTTCCACTTGCCATTGACAGTACACTTTGGGCAGTCATATCCGGCATAAGGACTTCCTCATCCCCCCTGTAATTTTGCAATATTTAATGAATATATAGGGTCTATTTGAATAGACAATACTAATAGAACAAACCTGGAGTGTTTTAGTGACTGGGGACGTATGAGCAGTTCATACTGATGTACTGTAGTTCAGTTGTGTAAGTGTGAGAAGCAGCTTAAATGATTATGTAAGGCTTGTAAGACAATGGCAGTTAGCTTAGCCCTGTACTGTATCCAGTCTAGTAAATTCTTTAGTTTAGACATTCCATTATTTAGCCCTGTCATGACTTCACACTTAGCTGATTATTAGCTTAGATAAATTTGTACTTGCAATGGCTGCACATCATAACCATAAGTAAGAATTCTATTTTCTCCACATGGATATACAACACCCAGTGAAAGCAGTGGGAGTTATGAGCATTTATTGTGGAAAGTAAAAGAAACTGTTAGTTAAGTGTTGTCTTCGTAAAACTGACCAACTGGAGGTTGAGAGTCTAACTTCAGTCCCTGTCTAACCAATTTTAATTCCTAATAAGGTTAGAGAGGAAGCAAATGTTAACTACCAAAAGAAAGTTGACACAGAATGTGTATGTGACAAAATGGTGGCAGCGTTTGGGATCTATTTGGTAGCATGTGAAGCTTTTTAAAACATTATTGCAAGAGCTTACACTTTTGCTCTTTAAACTGAAAACCAAGAGCATATCTGTTACGGTACGTCTGCACAGCCCATAGCAGTGAGCATCCCAGCCTAGGTCGACAGACTTGGGTGAGTGGGCTCAGGGTGGCAATTTAAAAACAGCTTAAAAACCATTTAAAAACAGAGGGGACTTCAGACCCTGAACTCTAGCTTAAGTTGCAACTTCAAAGCACTGGCTATACAGCTGTTTTTAGAGCACTAACATGAGCCCCAATAGCCTGAAACTGTCAACCTAAGGGTGACCAGATGTCCCAATTTTATAGGGAGAGTCCCAATATTCAGGGTGGTGTCTTATATAGTTGCCTATTACTCCCCACCTCCCATCCCAATTTTTCACACTTGCTGTCTGGTCACCCTAGTCGACCCAGGCTGGGAAACTTGCTGCCATGGGCTGTATAGACAGTTTATCTTGGATAAAAGCTAGTTAGCAAGCACAAGTTACAAACATCTCATGAGAAAGCAGCAAAGTCTGTCTGCTACTGATCAGCAGAAATTGGAACTGATAGCCATGCTGTGCTCATGTTTTAAGGCAGGATGGGGCAGCTGCTCCAAACGGAGGGCCAAAAAATGTCCCATTTTCTCCTGCAGAACATGCAGTGACTGACCGGATGTGGCCATAGATCATCCAGAAGAGGTAGTCATGGTAGCGAGAAATCCAGAGCTGTGAAGGCTGCAGTGGAAAAGGCTACTCGTGGAAGAGAGACAGATAGAGCCAGAGGCCAAGCATCAAAGCAGAGCTGGTTTGACAAAAGCTTGCTGACCAGGACCAATGCAGATGGCTTGAACAGGAGGATCAAGTCATGCCCATGGCACCCTGGAGGAAGGACATAAGGGTGTGCCTGAGCAGGCGCTAGCGAGCAAACATATATGGATATGAGAAATCTCACTGCCCTGCCAGTAGCCTGAGTCTATATGGACACCACAGAAGGTGCTGGAACTCTGCTTATGGGAAGTTAATTTTCTTGAAGTGTTACCTTTTGTAATGCTATAACAGGTTTAAACCCAGAGGACTTAGGTGCAAGCCCATCATGGCCAGACTCAGTGGCCAAGGGGGTGAGCTTTCTGTCTACCCTCCCTGAAGAAACTGAATCAGGGGTGAGTGTGTTTGTGGCCCACAGTCTCCTGGGAGCAGTTAGGCACAAATACAGCTAGGAAGTGCCATAATTCCACTAGGAGCAGGAAAACTAGGCATAGCTAACATATGCTATAATTCAAAACACCACATGGAAAGGGGAACTGAGGCACACCCATAAAGTGATGGGTCTCAGAACTCCCCTGGAACAAGGGAGACGGTGTAGTAAAGAGTGCTGCCAAATTCGTGCTATCCAGTGGAGGGTGTGAAATACCCCTGTTCTTTCACAGGGTTGGAATGGCATAAGTAAAACCCTGCTGAATGATGATAACTTAAAGGGAAGACCTTCCCATAAAGAAAAAACTAGGGATTCATTATAATTCCATGGATTAAAGGTATATGCTAATAAATGTACATTTTCAGAACTGGTTAATCATGTTATCTTGATCCTTGTGTTCAGGTCTCTTGAAGATCTGAAAAGTAATGTGGCAATCAGATTCACTAGCCTGTTAATCTCACTTTTGTTTTATTATGGATTAGCTTGCTCTAATTGTAAATTTATTTCATAGGCAAAGAAAATGTCTTTTTCCCCTCGTGTGTGAACAAAAGTAGAAAGTACTGCAGCTAGATTTTGCTACCACTACTTTTTAACAGAAGTCACAAGAGAAGGTAAGTGGCAATAAATTCAAACAATGGATCACCAGTATACAGCTAGCAGGTTGGTGGGAATTTAAGACATGGGTTTCATATCTAATTTTTTGGTACTGAAGGGGCTGATGCTTTTATTATTTTATGACCTTCTTATTTGTCAGATCAGAATTATTTGAAAGGTTTATAACCAGTATCAGAATCATAGCATATACTTGATCTCCTATTGTAAATCTAAATGTTAGAATGTGAGGAAAAACAAAGGTCTGAAACCTGATTTTTACAAGCAATTCTGTTTGCTTTATGTCTCCATGAGAATGATGAGGTATGAGACATCAGGGGTCATGTGCTACCCTTGACCAAGAATTAAATGCTATTGATTTCAATGGGAGTTGCCTGCATGAACTGAGAGCAGTATATGGCCCCACCATGCCACTATCTATTAAGTCATCAAAGCAAGGTAAATGGGGGGGAGGGGGAATCTCCATTCTGAAAATTGCTTTTTCTTTTTTACATGAATAGAATACCAGTTTCTGTCCTCTGCAAAGTTATTCAGCTTTTAACTGAATAGATTATTACTATGTAGATTAATCATCATGATTTCATTAACAGTAATGTAGTTAAATTACAGCAGCACAGATGTGGGGAAAAACAAGAAAATTGTTTAATAATTTAATTAAGTATGGTATAAAAGATGGTTATTCACATTCTATTAAGAAAGCTTTTAATATCCAGGGGAAGTTTACCATTTAGAAGAAACAGGGACTTCTTGGCTACTTGAGTGATCTTACAAAAATTGAGTGCTCACTGTATGAACTCAGCACCAAACATAGTTTCATACTTAAAATGTGAAAAATGTGAAACTTAGATTTATTTGACTTCATGAGACTTTACTTGAGTAGTTTCAAAAGACACCATTAACCTTTCCATTCCAGTTTTATCATCATATTTATTGCTATGGGATGGAAGCTCATTTCAGATGTCTTTTAAAGAGCTAACAGTACCATTTCTTGTGTTGTCATCTTAATCCTTTTTTCCTCCCTCTCTCTTGGCTATCGATCCTTGCAACTTTGTCCTCTACTCCTAATTTAGACATTTATATCCATCAGTTTAAGCAGTTATATTATCATTTAGATTGTGGTAACACCCACAATGTTCTAGGATCTCTTCCAAACACAAAAACAGCCCGGTCCCTGCCCCAAACATTTTATAACCTGAAGCACAGGAAATAATCCAAAACACATATACTCAATAGGAGCAAGAGATCTGGGAAACAGTAATTCTGGAAGACATGTAGGGGTGAGAGTGAATCTCAAATCACACATGCTTGCAAAAATGCCCAATGAATGTTTAGATTGTATGAAGGCAACACCTCACAGAACAGAAAGGAATAAACCAACTCTGTAGTATTTGTTCTAGTTAAATTGCACCTGGAATGGTGTTTTACACAGAGGTGTGCTATAGAATTCAATAGAGTATGATAGCCTGTCTATAGATACTTAAACTAACATCTCATTGCATCATTCCACTGGTTACCTCTTCTGCATCATATCACATGTAAGCTGCTTGTTTTTACTTTCAAAGCCCTTTATGACCTACCCCTATCCTATCTATACTCTCATTATCAAAATGTTGAGCCACCTCCCTTTGGACCATGATACCAGCTTCCTCACCTACTTGTTAAGCACCTTTGAGCTTTGTCCCATGCTGCTCCTCACACTTGGGAGGTGCTCCCAATAAATATCCACAAAACTAATTATCCTACTTCAAATCCCTCCTCAAAACTCTCTTTTGACAGGATTCCTACAAAAATATTGACAATGGCAAAGCTGCTGGTATGCTTAGACTGCAGCCTGTCATACTGACCTATATTGTCTCATTGTTACCTTGTACTCCTCCAGTAGTCTGTCTGCATCCATCTTTTGCTTCATCTATCCTTAGATTTAGAGCAGAGACTTTTTGTTCTGTGATTGTACAATACGGATCAGGACCTTGTTGTGCTACATGACTGGGGGCTGCTAGGTGCTCTGATAATATAAATAATAAAGAAGAATTCTACATCAGGGACATAATCTATATAGTAAGATTTTAGGATTGTCACTGTCTGTGTCACTCTGAAGCCTAGAATGTCTCTGAGTCAGTGTGAAGCAAAGGAAATAGCTACAAGCATGGCTGAGAGCCCTTTTTGTTTAGAATTGCACCAGGTTCAATCAGCACTGGGATCTGCACTCTGTTATTGTCCATGGTGTACATTCAGACAGCAGCACGAGCATTCATATAGTTTATAAAATAGAGCTACTTCCACAGAACCCCATTTATGTTCAAGAGCATCTTATTGGTTTGATGCCTATTACATTCTATAGAAGTTTTCCGTAAGGGAAGGCTAGGCAGTATTTGTACCATTGTTCTCCTCAGGGGAATGCAGCTATTAACTATGGTCAGGGTTGCAGAGAAGCACCATTGT
Organism: Platysternon megacephalum; assembly: GCA_003942145.1. Classification (NCBI taxonomy): domain Eukaryota; kingdom Metazoa; phylum Chordata; order Testudines; family Platysternidae; genus Platysternon; species Platysternon megacephalum. The sequence goes on from QXTE01000004.1 coordinate 3,836,643, forward strand.
GGAGGCTGCTCACTGTGGATTTCCTCATTCAGCACATTCCCAGCCAGTTTTGGGATTCCCAGTGGCTGGCTTTGAGCTTTGAGCAAGGGTTATCAGTACCTTCTGTTTCTGTAAGCCCTTTCTCTCCAGGAAAGATCCAGTGGGCTATGAACAGGACTGGGAGCTAGGAACACCCAACTTCCAATCCCAGGTTTTTGAGGGCCTGACTTAAATCTATTGAAGCCAACAAAAATATTCATCAACTTCAATGGGCTTTCAATCAGATCCCATACTTACTTATCTACAGAGTGGTTATGAGAATTAATGAGCTGATGTATGTACCATTATAGCTATATAGGTGCTATGTACTATTCATTTTAAATGATAAAGTATCCAAGAGTGTGCTGAGTTTGCTTCATTTCTTGTTAAAAAGTGACAAAGCCACCTCCTTTTGAAAATTAATATTTAAATCTTAGTTAGGAAGCAATAGTTTCAGTGAACATTACCTTCCCCACTAAAAAATTCATTGCATAATTTCCAAGTAACGTGGCCCTTAGCTTTATCATTACTGATGTTCACTCTGCTGGAGGCACATAATATGTTCATCCTAGGGAGGATCTTCTGAGGGTGTCAGCATGGATGAACATTGAAAGATCTTGACATTAAAAAAAAAATGAAGTGACCCAATGATCAGTATGTAAAATATCACACAAAATCCACATATTTCTTGGAAGTTAAGAAATATACCCTCTGCTTTCCATTCAATTTTAGTAGTTTTCTTCAGTTTTATTTAACCAGTTTGTTTCCACAGAACACCTCCCCCATTCACATTCCCATCGGACAACTGCTCCCAGCAACAGTTTTACCCCACAAGCTCCACAGACACAGCTACTTACCATTGTTGCCTTCTTGGAGCAATCTGGTTGCCTGCCCAACACCTTCCTACATCCTTCTCAGGTAACTGGTGTCTTCTGGAGATGACCTTCTGGGGCTGTAATTGCAGTCTGTCAGCCAACTGTAATTAAGAATGATCAGTGTCTGATATATTCCAGGAGAGACAGATATCCTGCCTACTCTGAAGATTGAGGACTGGGAACCAGGACACCCCCCAAAGACAGAAAATGGATGGGCGGATATCCAGCACTCAAAGGATACTCTGATCTACTCAATCTCAGGAGGCTTTTCAGTGGAGGGGAATCACAAGATTTTAGATGAGAGTGCACTGAGAGGGCTTCTTGCAGGCTGGAGGCAGAGCTATGTGAACTAAATCAACCCATATCTACTGGACTTCCAGAAATGGCCTCAGAGCCCATCCAGCCACCAGCTCATCACAGCATCGCACTCGGGAACATATTTTCAAAAGATCATATACAAGAGTGCATGTCATTGATGCAAATGTAAAGATGGCATGTTATATGCAAGTGTCTATCCTTAAATTGTTACCATACACCTTAGCAGACAGTGTTCTAATACCTTTTACAAATCTTGTGCTATATCTGGCATTAAATTACATTATGTCTCAATTATTGCAAGTTTTTTAAGGCAATGACTGTTACTTCTTATATGCTTGTGTACCACCTAGCACATTCTGGTAACTACTAGGGAAAAAATACAAGAAGGGAAGGATAGTCTTGCAGTTAAGACACAGGCCTAGTAATTAAAAGACATGGGTATTAGTCCCAGCCGTGTCACATACTTCCTGTGTGCTCTTGGGGAAAATCATTCAGTTTCCTGTTCTGTAAAATGGGAATAAAATCATTTATTTATATCATAGGGATTTGTTCATTAATATTTGTACAATTCTTTGAGTTTATTGAATGGAAGGTGCTTTGTATTTAATACAGATTAGGCTTAAGCACACATGCTTATTTCTAGCCATGTTGCTATGCATACCTGATCAGGCAAAACAACATTTATAATAGGTGGATTTTCCACATAGATGACTTGTGCTATATAACTAGAACAGAATTTTTCTTATTCCTTTTTCTTATACATAACTTAGGCAATACAAGGCATAAGTCTATGCCAAGATCCTGACACTATTTATAAATACATATTATTGTTTTAAAGGATGCTAAAACCTGCTAGAGGGCTTATTCCTTCACCCTCCCACTTCCCTGGTCCTTCTCGTGTGAACAGAGAGTAACAATACCCGAAGTCCGAAGGTGCAAACAATTCAATGTTTATTGGGGTGAACTTCCAGCAAGCTTAAATCCAAGTTCCTTTTTCCTTATTTTCAAATCCCAATTTACTTTCTGTTTCCCCCTAATTTATATAGTAATATTCTTAGCTATACCTTAACCAATCATCTTACTGAAATTTACCTAACCAATCCTAACATTATAACATGATTAGCTAACCAATTATATCCCACCACCTTAATTAGTTTACACCCAGCAAAAATAGTTATACAGCAGACAGAAACAATTAGAGAACCAGACAGATTAACAATAGAAAAGTGGGCAGCCATAAAGATAAAACATACAGAAATGAGGGTTTCACAACCACAACTATTGAGAAGTGATTTCTTGCCAGACAGGATGCTATCAAACTAAGTTTTCTTTAACCATCTTTATCTGGTGGTGATAGGAATACAATCCTGTCCTGATAATGCCTAACAGCCCAATATCACCTTATTTCAATGTGACTGGTTTGGAATGTGAGGATGTGACCATACGCTTCCCAGCTTATGGCTGCCTCTGCTGCTTAGCCAAAAGCCTTAGCCTAAGAACCAGGCCTCAGACTATCCTAGTGAGAGAAGGCCCATGCACAGGCAGACTGATTTTGATTCTTTGTTTTATACCTCTATAACTAGCTAAGTGATAAAAATACACCTAAATTCTTAAAGTATAGGCCTTTACAGACAGGCCTGAATATCTATATCCTAACAAGACCCCTTGAGTTCCTGCAGTGGAAAATGAAGTACAAGGCAAAGTTAGTAAATCTTTCCTAAGATTAGTGAATGTATATCTCAGGCTAAATTCTCAATCCTCAGTGCCTATGAGCAATTACCAATTTTGTGCATGCACAATTTGGGTAGCAATGTATCCATATTTAGCTTTTTATGCTCCTTTCCTGTCTGTGAAAGTGACTTTAGTCCCCTGGGCAACTCAGCTGAGAGATATTTCTGCTCAATTTTGTTTAACCCTTTGACTCCAAATGCATTAGCACCTAGTGCTAGGAACTAGCAACAGCAATTGCTAGAGTTTAAGGTCATCAATTGCTCCAAAACTTACTTCTAGTGCTGTACTTTATGCACTGAAGTCATTATGACACACTCCATTGGTTTAATGTGTTTAGAACATAAAAATACAGTTTCTTTAAAAATGCTGTTAATTAAGAAATTTTCTTTGCGAAAGATTGATTTTTATGAAATATTGTATAGGTTTCTATATGCTGATGCTTACAATTCTGTTTCTATACATGCTGAGAAAACATTCATCTGACATCAGAAATATGCACGAAAGAGTGTTTTATCAAGTTGCAAGGAACTTTAGATAATACAAACCAAATGTTAAAGTCTTTAAAAAAGATGTATTGAACTGCAAATAAAGTTAGGAGTTTGTTACCAGACTTCCTCCACCTGAATCCTTTTGGTCTTCTACTCTCTGGAAATGTTATGATATCATTGCATAGGGCCAGAATCTCTACATAGTTATGACCCCTTTGCACCACTCAGGTGGCATAAAGGGCCCATAGTGTAGCTGAAAATGCCCAGCTAGTGTAAATATACTGTATCTGGGCCCTGTACCTAGGCCTTTGCCCCCTGGTATAAGGGGATTTAGCATGGCTTGGTATTTGTTACTCTTTGTTAAAATGAAGTTCCTGAAATAAATTCAAAATTGGGAAAAAACCCAATCTCAATCCTTAATAAAAAGGTTTGCAGAATTTAATAGAGATGAAATTAATAGGTTTGCATATAAATTAACCAGGATTCTATGGAAATTACTCACAAAAAACTATAGGCTTTAATAGAAAATGATCTCCTTCAGAATCTTTAACCCCCCTATCAGATTTAACAAATCACAACCAATAATTTAGATATAACCAGTATAGCATCCCATACGTTAATTTAAAAATTCTATACCAAGGATATCATTTGCTGTCAAATTTCTTAAGCCTTTTCCCATAAGGGAACACAATTTTTAAATGTTTCTATGTAATTGTTTATTTTTCAAAAGTAACAAATACTTCTGCTCTTAGCTGTTAAATACACCTTGCTTTTCTTGATGATTACATACCAAATCCTCAGATGCACAAGAGGAAAGAATTATGCAACTCTGGGAAGGGAGAAGGAAAACTCATGTATAGTTGGCTGACTCAAATCAGCTGCTTTTGTCTGAAATTCTATCATGGGTCATTGAGGTGGTGGGTGACTTGATGAACCAGTAACTTTTTTTAAAAAAAGTACAGCTGTTCAGGTACTGTATGTATCTATGAGTAATCATGGAACTTATCAGAACAACTCATTTTGTCAAGTTGTAGGCAATGCCACAATGAAGTTCACATCTTCAAGTGATAATTATATACTAAAGAAAGCTGAACCTCTGTGTGTGACTGCTAATGAAAATATGAAGAAAATATATACAAACCAAGAAACCAATGGTACTTAACCTTCTGGAGCCACAGAAGATACTTAAAAATCAAATTACATACAAAACTACTCAGTCCTCGTTTCCAAAGCTGTTGGTAATTTCCTTCCCCCCCTCCCCCCCCTTCCAGATAATGTCTTCTCCTCCTGGTTTTTCCTTGGCTAGTTGCAAGGAATTTGCTTTTTCTTTCAGTCTAAGATCACCCTAATTTGTAACAGTATCTCCTACATCCTTCTCTTTCCTTCCAAAATGTTTGCTCTTCACTTCAGAAACATTTGATAATCCAACTCTTTAAAAACTGCACACTCGACACCCTTCACTATTGTTTGGCAGGTGGGGGAGGGGGAAAAAGGAAGGAAAGTTTGGACCTTATCCATTTACCTTGCATTGGGATTGATGAATTTTGGGGTATGTGGATCATTTTTGGTATTTCATCACTCCCAGTTTCTATCCAGCCAGAAACTAAACATGCCAAAACCTCATACTAACAGTTCAGAACTTTAATAATGAAGTTCAGGTTAAAAAAGTGGGCAGAGAGAGGAGTGTGAGTATGGCTGTGTGTGGGTGTGACTGAGAGAGAAAGAAGGGTGATTCTTATTGTATTTAAAGTGGTTCATCCATCTCTAATGAAGACATTATCTATACAGTTATTAGTAGATAATATAGTAGCAGTATCATCATTATGCCATGCAGCATTTCAAGGTCACTACCCCATGTAAATAACTCATGTCTTTAATATACTAAGAAAAATTGTAGATATTCTGGAGGAAGGATCACAACCACAGCAGGAACGTGATATCTCCCTGATAGGTTGTACAGAACATACCATATATGTATCATCAGTAATCAGATTTACTTCACTATAAATTGATGAGATAATTATTCAGGGTAGATCAAACTGAAAAATAGAAATACAAAATTAAGCAATCCAGTGTTATTAACATGTATACAATTTTCTGAGTTACTGAAATTAATGCAAGCTCACTCTCTGCCTCTCCCTCCCCACAGCAACTTTGAAAGTTGGCCAATCTCACTGAGTTTGGAAATGTGGCATCCAATTTATGAATGAATGAATGAACTAAATTAAAGAGTTATGGATGTGCTAACTGGATAATAAAAAAACAAAATATTTTCATTCTTTCAACACGTATTCCAAAATTATTTTATATCTTAGAAGAGTGGCATGTAATTTACTGTGGGCCAGTTTCTGCTATACTTACAAACATCAAGTGGTACCTCACTCCTGGAGCAGTACCATTAAAATCAATGGGACTGCTCAAGGGTTAATACTTAGTGTGAGTAAGAATATCAGAACCTGGCACATAGGCTTTGAATAAGGCCCAATCAAACCAATTGATGGATTTGGATCTGGTCTAAGTTCCTGATTCTAAAAACACTTAAGTATGTACAGGTCTGTCTCATCTTACGCTGGGGTTACGTTCCGCAGTCAGCGCCTAAAGCGAAAACCGCGTATAGTCAAAATTACATTGAGTGTAATGGCGGGCAGAATCGCCATTATTTTTCTCTTTTTTTTGTTTTTTTTCTTGTTTTTGCCGACCGCATAAAGCTGAAATCGCACATGTTAAATGCGCCTAAGATGCGACAGACCTGTAGTTAAAAATGTCCCCCTATTAGAGTAAAACTACGTATATGTTCAAGTGATTGCAGGATTCAGGCCTAAATTAATGTGACACTAGTGTAGTAATAGACAAAAGCTGAGTCAAAAAGTAGAATACATTATTTTATATGTAGGAAATTTACGTGACACAATAAAAGGGAATATTCTAATGACTAAGAAGATTTACAGTAGTTCTTCAGTCAGGAGGTTGAATAATGGAACACATTGGCTGAGTCAAGATTAATGAGCTTCTCCAGAAATAAGAGGGGTAAAAACATCTCTTGACCTTAGGGACATTGAACCGGGTAGGACTTCAATTTTTAGCCCCATTGACAATGTGTCATAATAGCACCGATGAGCTAAACAGAATTTATTAAAATGAATATGCAAGACTTGAATTTCAGCCAACATTTGTATAATTCCTTGTTTAGTATGTAAGGGCAGGTATCTCATACATCAGAATAATCCAAGCACTGAGACAGAAAAAAACCATGTGGATTTAAAAGAAAAAATTAATGTCTCTATTGCCAAGTGTGCTGTTTGTCACAGTGACCACACCTTATTAGAACATAGGGATGTGAAATACCACATGGGAAAGCTTTTATGCTAATGCCACGATCTTTGCATATTCAGAACACCAAGTACCTTTGCTTTAATACTAGAACTGATCATCTGTTTCTACTCAGGTTTAGTCTGAAGACTGGCATCCAAAGAAACAGTATGGCTCCTAACATTTGTGAGAGAGAATCAGGATCACTTGTGTATGGCAGAGGCAACAAAGTTTGATTAGTGAGGCAAGGCAGCATAATTCCCAACTTCTTTTACCATGTTCCAAGGCAGATGTATAAAGTTTAATAAGATGCCAAAGTGTTACTCAATAAGTAAGCCTGTTCCTGTATTATTTTTGAGGTTGCTGTTCAAGTCTTGTATAAAACTCCATTGTTTGTAAAAAGTTATGGACTTTCCACAATCACAAGCTATTATCAATATATTTACTAATTTATATGGTCCAAAAATCCTCAAACATTCAGTAATCTCGGTAAATTACATTCAAAAAATAAATTTTCCATTATGTAGTTTTTATATCCCCTCCAGTTTAGTTTGTATGTAAGAGGTGGGAGAGGTTGAATTAATGATAAGGTAAGTAAAAAAATAATTTGGAAAGGAGACCTAGATAGCAACAACTAGATACTACAGTGACAGATGTATTAGTCATACAGTAGACAGATATAAAGAAAGCCTATGACAGCTAATATAAAAGTAATGACATATTTTTTTGATGAAAGAGCTAGTGATACGCTAACTATAAAATACATATTTATGGCTTTTCTAGACATCATTTCTACTTGTAAACGCAAAACCCCTACTGCCAGACCTCTTTCACAGATTATTACTGTTGAATAAAAAGGGTTTTCCTTGATATCTGAACTCCCAATATTTCTAATCCTTCCATAATCCATCCCCTCAATCAGCCTCCCATTTTTCTTCCATTGGTTTCCTCCAATCCTCAGAAGACACCTGGGGAAACAGGTTAACTTTGGACTGTGCCTAAAAGGTAACTAAAGGAAAGGAAGTGAGCTCCAAATCGAGTGTCACCATCAGTATGAGCACCTTGCCAGTTGCTTCCTCCAATCAACATATACTGATTCATAACTTACAAAACTGACTAAGGTGTTTGACTTACTGGATACTCATTATTATTTGTGGGAATCTTCTCACATCTTTGCATGCTTGTGTAGTGCTTACAAGAGGATGTTAACTTTGTCTAGTAGTCTTGAAAACTTACTATTATTTTACTTTGAGCAAGCTGCAGTGGGAGGATTCCCTTTCTTTGGAGAAGGAACTGAAGAAACTATGAGGTCTATGATCTATTCTATCTAACATTTATACTGAAAAACAAGTGAAAAAGTTGTAATTAAGTATGCGTGTTAATTTTAACTCTTAAACTGTAACACTCGTACTGCTGAGCCACTGAAGATATGTGAATTGTTATTGAAATAGTTTCAGCATTTTCAGATGTATTTATATAAAATAACAGAGCTAGTCTGATCTATTTTGAAGATAGACAACTATGGTATGAGTGGTGCCAAAGAATAACATACCAAGACTATGGGATCTAACTGACCTATCTGGTTGAAGTTCAATTGTTTACTCATTTGCACCTTAAATAGGTCAACATCTGTTTTACTACATCCTCTCCAGCTCTTTATGTAGCTGGAGAAATCATGTGGACAAAGTGGTTGTTAACATTTTGTTGCAATTTCTGTTTATGGAGTTCAGTGCACGTTTATTACTTTTAACACGGTCTATTGCCGATTATAGTTGTAAAAGCTGTTAAATACCTAAACTGACATTTGGAAGGCTACATTCATAAAGATTTCTAATGAGATATCCATACTTTTAAATCCCTGGAATATCTGTGGTCTCCGACAAAGTGATATGGCCATATCACACACTTATATCATATCTGCATTCATTGAAATAATGGAAATGCCTTTAAACAGGATGTCACATATATGAATGTTGACATGACAGAAAAGATAATAAATCATAAGGCTGTGGCTTTTCCCCCCCATCATACTACTTCATGTTTTGAAAAATTCCTGCAATAGAACACGTTGCCATCTGTATGATTAAGAGAAACTTAATACACCTGGTTGATTCACTTTGACATACTTTTCTATATATTTTATGTACCTTTAAACCAATTCCTTGAATTATGGTTAGTGATTTATCAAGATGAAATATATTCCACTTTCTTTCCTTGTATGTCAAATTAAATACAACTAAAAAAAAGTCAGTCAAATCTTCTAGGTGTAACTCTTTGGGGTCAGGACTTTCTTAACAGCTTAAAACCTGAGTTCACATTCAGGTAAAATTCTCACTGAATTCAGTTGCTCTTTTGCCTGAATGACATGTGGAACTGAGCCCGTAGTCTGATAATCCATCTGTTATCTGCATACAAACATGCACATGCAAGTCTTTTAGTCTCTATGTACCCCAATTGTAAAGTGGGATAGCATTTCAACCTCACAGAAGTATCGTGCAGATAAAAACATAAAAGATATTAAGGGGCTCAGATACTATGGTGACAGGCCATGTAAGTATCTTAGATAGATCTGAATCATTTAAGATTAAACCTGTCAGATAAGAGCTATTTTCATCCAGACACACATATAATAAGATACACTGAACATGAATGGATTTAACACAGCAGGCTGCAACTTTATTAAATTCAACTCAAAATTACCACCACTCCAGCACACACCTTTTAGCCACCAGGCAGCATTAACTCCTAATAATTATTAGGAATTTGTATTAACATAGTTCCTAGAAGCCAGAGTCATGGGCCCGGACCAGTGTTTCCTCTAATTTTTCCCACCCATGTGCAGAATGAATTTTGTTATGTGCACCAATATGGAGGTGATATGTGTGACACATAACCTTCATATTGGTGCACATAACAAAATTCATGTGGTGAGGGTGGTGCCAAGGGGTTCTTGTGGGAGGGGGCTCAGGGTGCAGGGGGTCAGGGCTTCGGCTGGGGGTGCGGGCTCTGGGATGAGGCTGGGGATGAGGGGTTTAGGATGCAGGAGGGTGCTCCAGGGCTACTGCAGGGAAAGAGGACTCCCCCTAGTGCTCTCTCCCCACAGCAGCACCTGGGCTGTGGGGGGAGAGGCGCCTGTCCCCACCGCAGGAGCTCTGGGGCTGGGGCTTCAGGATAGGCACCTGGTCCCCGGCCCCAGCAGGTCCGGGCCAGGGGAGGGCCGCCTGGGACCGATACGGCCGTGGCTGGGTCCAGGCTGCTCCGGCCACAGCAGGTCCGGGCCACCGGGTGAGTTAGGGTTGGAGGGAGGGACACACCTCCCCCAGCCGCGGCAGGTCCCTGGGCAGGTTCCCTAAGTGCCTGCGCGGTGCTAAATAGGCTGCTGTGTGGCCACACAGCTTACAGGGAACTTAGGCTAGGACACCATTGTGCTGTACAGCACAGAACAAAATGTGAGTCCCTGCCCGAGAGAGTTTAAGAACATAAAAATGGCCATACTGGGTCAGACCAATGGTCCATCTAGCACAGTATCCTGTCTTCTGACAGTGGCCAATGCCAGATGCTTCAGAGGGAATGAACAGAACAGGCAATCATCGAGTTACCCTTCCCTTGTCATCCACTCCCATCTTCTGTCTAAATAATGCCCTCAACCAAGGATTCAGCCCATGCCTGGACCACTCACATGCAGGGAATGACGGTGCCAACAAGGTATTGTGGTATTAAATATCCTCATATTCTTTTCACATAATACCATTTTCAATCAATTTTGTTTGTATTAGACCTGGCAGGGAAAAGTTTCCTTTTGCATAACATTTTTTCTTTTTTGAGATTTTGAAAAAAATATTTCCCCCCTCCAATCATGATGAAAAGTAAAAAATAAAATAAAACAAAATAAAAATAAAAATTTCAAACCAAAAATCCTCTCTAAATTTCAGTTTGGGTCCTGTCACAGCTCAGGGTAACTCATAGGTTCATAGATTACAAGGCCAGAAGGGACCACTGAGATCTAATCTGACCTCCTGTAGAACTTCCCCAAAATACCCCCACAAGCCATAGAACTTCCCCAAAATAATTTCTAGTGCATATTTAGGCCCTGTATTTCCCCTTTGTGGTCCAGCAAGGGCACCTGCTCCTAGCAGTCACCTTTTTCTGGCAGAGACCTGCATCCCTCTCCCTCCGGATGGGGTTTTTCCTGGCTGCAATTCCCTGATCACACTATAATATTGCCAGCAAGCCAGACAGCTTAAAAGGGCAGTGTCTGCATTTTGCTTTCTCTTTGAAGGCTATGACCAGGTAGTTGACCACAGTTATGAGTTACCACAGAGCTCTTCCTAAACAATTTATTCTTAAAGTGAAAGCATTATAGAGAAAACTTTATCAACAAAAGAATGTACATGCATACTAATAAGTTTATCAGAGCTCTGCCCTTCCTCCCCCAGCAGGGGATCTGGTATGAGTCAGTCCTTCAAACCCACCAAGGTTTTTTTCCTGTGGTTCTAAGTTCATAACAGCCTCAGCAGAACAGGCAACTGGACTAGACAGATCAGCATGGTTCTTTATACAGCTTGTGCTTTGATATTCAGATTCTGGTAACAGGTAATCAGAAGACAATGGTCCCTTTCTCAAGACATCTCATCAAAAGACTGGGATTTTGCATAACTACAGGGTAGAGGAATTTGCATTCATCTCCCCCTACATATTTCCTAGCAATTCCTCATCACACCTATTGTCCCAAAAGATCATTCTTGTCAGCAACATGGTTCAATAGTCCTTTGATCATCTAGGCCCACAATAATACATAACCTTTGCATTTAATACATCGATATCCAAAGATACTTAAACTTAATTCATTAAGGCTTTTCAAAGGTATTACAGGAAATTGCTATATCTGTCACAAGTCTGTCACATTTTGTTTCAATAATTCTGAAATTTGTTTTGATTTTGATCATATATTTTTTTACTGGACTTAGCTTAAATTTCAAACAAAAATGTCATATCAAATGAGAAAACCAGAATTAGAAAATGTCAAAGCAAGACAGACAGTTTTGAATTTTTTTCTTCAATGTTTTTAGTTGAAAAGTTAGTTGAAACTGACCTTTTCCTGCAAAAAGGTTAGTTCTTGACAAATCTGCACTTTCCAAAAAAAAAGGAGTCAAAATATTCCTAATCAACTCTAGTTTGTCACCAAGAATATGTATAATTAATATGCTATTCTCAGTGATTTTTGACATCGATGCATATTATGTGGTTAAAATTCACATCATTTTGAAAATGTACCCTGTTTTGTGATTATCAGCAAGTATAAAAGCTATTTGCAATATAGCAAAACTATGATTACATACCTGTCACTGATCCTGCAAGATGCATTCTCCTGCATCTATACAAAGCCCCAATGAAGTCAACGCATCTCTGCACAGATGTGGGGATTATCCTCCAGGAAGTAGCTGGCAGGAATGGGATTGATCTGTTTTCAGTTTTAAATAATTACAAGACACTTGTTAAACACTGTATTGAAATTAAGATACTAATTTTGCCTTGTCCAATTTTGGCTACTGTTATCTTTCTGGATGCATATGAAGATCAATACATTGTATCTACTTACTTGTATTTTCACCTATTTGCCTTTACAAAGAAAATCTCTCTGTCAAGAAAGTACCAATGTGTTGACCTAACTGGCCTGTTGTTCACTTTGATTCTTTCCCACCCCTCAATTACTGTTCAAGCAAGTCCTGAGATTTTAATGAGTGCTGTGAACATTCCTGTGTTGGACTATTAAAGCATTGCCAGTATTTTGCCATGTGTGCAGATACAAAAGATGACAATTAACCAAAGCCTTGTAACAACATTTCTCAAACTACATCTCAGAACATACCTATTAAATGATCAAATGTTAAAATATAACAACTTCTGCTTTTTGAAACTACACAACCTAGCAAATTCAAAAGTAGAAGTTCCCAAGGTAACTTTAATCTTTTTTTGCATATGCATTAGGAGGGAATCTTTCATTATCAACAGCTGATTTAAAAATCATTTTAATACAAATTATGCTGTTATAATAGCACATAGTGAAAAGCACCAAAACAAGATTAATCCAGACTATCAATTGTGTCAGCTACAAGTCCTTCTAGCCAGCAGCAGCAAAAGCTCCCTAAAAGTGAGTGGGGGAGGATACTGGTGCCCAAACTTAGCCCCGCACTGCCTCTTCCTCCCCCGAGGCCCTGTCCCCAGCATGCTCCTCTCTGCACCCTCCCTCCATAACACCCCTCCCCCTTCACTCCCCTCCACTCCCTTCCCCTGTCCCTTACAACTGGTAAAAAGTGGGAGGGCATACTTTAAAAAATGATGGGTCCATGACCCCCTGGCCCTCCCTGTTCCAGCACCCCTGCTTCTAGCAGAATTGGGCATTACCTTGCATGAGTTCTACTCCTCATGAAAGTCTAAACCATCATGAGGTTCACTTTTCTTTCAACATGAGGTATCTGCAAGCTCTGCTTTTTCCACCATTATAACCTTTGTGTATAACTGAGTGACTGTGAGAGAGCTCTTTACAAGCATGAATGGTAAGAAACCAGATTCATGTGGAAAGATATTTGGTGAAAGAACTCTCCCACCCATATTATGTGAAGATGCTTTAATATTTGTTTAGATGAATAAAAATGTACATCACCACATCTATGGTATTAGCACCTCATGGTTTTCAGAGTGGACAGCTGCAGAACACAGAAAACAAGCTTTGAAGAGGAAGGGAATTCAGGTGGTGCTATTTTTGATGGACAGAAGACAGCAGTTTGGTCACTGAAGGTAGCTTATCAGGAAGAGGAGAGAACACATAATATAGAAAGACTGATTGTAGTACTTGAAACACAACTGACAGACATAGAATGAGTTTGTCACCAGTCCAAAATGTTCAGATACAGTGCTGAAAGAGTAGTGTTAGCTAGCTCAGATTCACAGATGCTAGGTTTGCTGGATGTCTCACCTTTGTAAGTTCAGAGTGAGACAGACTGCCTCCGTAGGAAGGAAGCCAGACAAAGAAACAAAATAGAAAGCTTCCATAAAAACAACAGCGACAAGGTGGGTGAGGTAATAGCTTTCATTGGATAAGATCTGAAGCTTGCACAGAGCTCTTCTTCAGGTCTGGGAAATGTACTCAAGAGTGCCACAAATAAACAGCATGGAACAGCTTATTTAGAATAAGGAGTTAGCATATTTCAAGAGACCATTCAAGGTGAAGTGACTTGTTAACAACTCTCCATTCATTGAAGAGGAGGTGGGGGAGAAAAAAGCAGCAGGGTAGGGGAGAGTTAAATGGTTTATAGATTGACGTAATAAGCCATAAATCCAGTGTCTCTGTTCAGTCCACCATGGTTTTTAATATCTAGCAAAGTTATGAATTTAAGCTTCCAGGCACATCTTTTGAAAATATTTTGCAGGTTTCCTTTGAGGATGAGGATTGAGTGGTCAGATATAAAAAGATCGCTTTGTGAAAAGTGTTCACCCACAGGTGATAGGGTGTTTTTGTCTTTCATCATTTTTCTGAGTTCAGTTGAGAGTGTACCGATTGTCCAGTTTCACCCAGATAGTTGTTATTGGGGCATTTAGTGCACTGGATGAGGTATACCACAGTTGTAATAGGCACGTGGATCTTGAAAGGTGTGTTGTGGGGGATGTTGATCATAGTAACAGTGTAAAGATATTTTCAGGTTTTGCGTCTGTTGTTCTGGCAGGGTCTGGTGCCTCTTTAAGTTGATGCATCCTGATCTGTGCGGAGCTTGCTTCTGATAAGCATGGAGAGGGGTTTCAGGAAAGATTGCTTTCAAGATGTGGTCCTGTACGGGTCGTAACTGTTTGATGATACAGTACATGGGTTCCAGTGTGGGTTGGCAGGTGACAGCTAGAGGTATGAAGTCAGAAGAGGTTTTATTTCTGCATTGAAGCAGTGTGGATGTACACTTTTCACAAAGTGATCACTCTATTTGACACTTCAGTCCTCATCCTCAAAAGAAACCCGAACACCTTCAAAAGATAGGCCTGGGAGCTTAAATTCATAACTTTACTAGATACCAAAAATCATAGACTGAATAGAGACAGTGGATTTATAGCTTATTATCCANTAAACCCCCCCCCCCCCCCCGGAAGAGTTTCCAACCCCCATGACTGGAGAGGTGGTAATGGGTCACTTCACCTTGAATAGTCCTTTGAGATACATATTAACTATTTACGCTCAATCTTTTCCAAGCTGTATTTATCTCTCATGCAGAGTACATTTCCCAGACCTGAAGAAGAGCTCTGTGTAAGCTCCAGAGCTGGTCTCTCTCACCAACAGAAGTTGGTCCAATTAGAGAGATATTACCTCAGCCACCTGGGCTCCCTAATATCCTGGGATCAACATGGCTTCAACAACACTGCATGTAAAAATACATTAGTACGTTGGTTCAAGTGGTTAAAGGGACAGACACTAATAGAGAAACACAGGTGAGCAACACTGTGTAAGGTGTTTGAAATAGTGATACTGAATTATATTTTAAATTCATGAGCAAGTAAGCAAGACTAATTTTTTTATCCTCTCTACCTTATTCTATTCTGGTTCTTATACCGCACCCATCATTATATCTGAACGCTTTATCATTCAGACAGCTTCACCACATTGTTAAAGAGTGAGCATCTGGCCCTTGTCAAATAGATAGATCTGTGTAGATGGTGATATGGTTCCAGTGAGTGTAGCATCTATTTTAATAAACTACTGAGTATTTAAATTAAAAAGGCCAACACTAGTGGCATGCTGCTGGACAGTTTATGAAATACTAGCAGAAGGATGGCAACAACCAAACATTATTTGCATAGCCACCAGACAAGTCTGGGCACCAGATGGAGCAGGTAGGCAGCCAAAGAGCGGGATCAGGTCTCTCTGCCAACACTTGCTAAATAAAAGTTTGATGTAAAAAGGGAATCTGTCTCACTCAGATCACTGTAACTTGCAAAATACCTTGTCAGATAATTAGATACTGAAGTTCTCTGAACTGATGTTTACTAAGTCAATGTTGCCAAAGAAAACAACAAGCCCTAATACAGTAGATGATCCATAGCAGTTACAAGCATGATAGCATGGCGGTACTTTAAAACTTCCCAATTTTCTCAGATTACCTGCAAATCTTAAATTGCTTCCTAGTTCTGTATTTGCAGTTTTCAAAGGAATTTCTAATAGGAACTATATAGAAATGAGAAAGTATTACAACTATTGAGGGAACCATTCTCTATCTTAGATAGAAACTGACATTTTTCAATGCTATTTACCACTATCTTCTCTATTAGGGACTTTGTCTTTGTCCCACTGAAGTCAATGACAAACCTGTTATTGACTTCAACAGTCCAAGAGCAAGCTTATAGTGACTATGCATCTCTTCTCTATTCCAAATGGCTTTTCCAAACAGTTGTTAAAAATTGACAGGTTGGTATGATTGTGCTAAACTATGGCTATTCTATTTACCAGATTAGTGAAGATGTAAGTCCATTCATAATGAAAATTAGAATCTATGTTCTTTGGCACAAATACATGCTCAGAGAAACATTATGGCAATTTACCATAGTGGTAAAATCCCTGTAACATTTATGAATATGAACTATTATAGATTTAGGATCTCTCTGACATGTTTACCCATTCTGGGACAGGCATAGTGGTTTACACAGAGCACTAGTTACGGTGTTGTAGTGAACAGGTGTCCTGGAGGGAGCGCCGGAAGGGAATATGCTTCAGGAAGAACAAGCACAGTGTGCAAGCTCCATCATCTCATAATACATTTTCGCAAGCTCCCCATTCTACAGCCAGCCAACTCTTCCAGCTGGTGTGGAGCAGACATGGAACAGGCCAATGGCTGGCTCTTGTTTAGGAGCCCTCCCTCTACACCCACAATCTAGTCCTAAGGTTTGTAATACAAAAATATAGATTCAAGACTTTTTATTATAAGCAAGTTTATTTTTCATTGATGGCTAATGAAAAACACTTTCTTCAATATGCCTTTCAGTAAAAAAAAAAAATCTCAAGCTACTCTTGCAAACACCTCATTTAACTACAATTTAAATGAAATGATTTACCGATTTAATTTGTTTAAATAGCCCACAGAATAATTATTTCAGAATTATATTCAGCAGCGTTCAGCTTTACTGAATCAGTCATCAAAACATTTCACAGGTCAAGGTACTCTGCAATTACAGGTTCATTTCATGGAACAAGAAGTTGAGTGAGTCTTTCATGTAGTTGAAGGGTCATTCATATCATGCTCCAAGTACATTGAAAAATAGAACCCTCACAGCGAGTGGCAAAGAGGCTTTGTTTTTCATGTTAGAAGAGTATGGAGAGAAGTGAAAATAAGTTTTTGCTTTCTGAACAAATGTGACAGAAGGATTTAGCCCTCTAAGGTAACAGTGTGATATGCTCCTTAACTTGGCTGGTGCTGACTGTTTAAATTCCCCACAGTTTTAATAGATTGAAATATGGGTCTTGATTTTATCTGATTTACCTAGCTGAAGAAGCAAAAAGGTCTATAACGGTTGGACTCTGTTCTCACTATTAGGGCCAGACTAAGAACCTCTTAATCATACATGTGAGCAATTGCACACACAAGTAGTCCAAATGGAACAAATGTGAGTGTTCGGCAACATCAGTAAAAGCTTCACAATCTGGCCCTATGAAGTGATGTTTAATATACACTTTAAAAACTTTTCTTGTATTGTTTGTTTTTGGTAATACATCATGACCAAAGAGTAGCCTCTTTAATCAACTTTATCTACATCTGAAGAGGACAAGAACACATTTTATGTTGTTTGTTCAAACAATTGAATTATACCTGCACTATACCTCTGAAGGCATATAAACTAAATTGTCAAACAATTTTCACCAGACTCCATGGACCAAACATGTGATCTGCTGTAACAAGCACTGCAGACAAGTGTTTAAGTGGCCACAGATTTTGGTTACCTCAATGTTGAGGAGCTCAACTTTAGATCTGATTTCCAGTTTTGCTCATTACCTATACTTAGTGCTACAGTTCTCAATTAAAAAAAAAAAAAAAAAAAAAAGTCAGGCCTCAGATGTCACAAGGTGGCACTCAGGTTTTGAGGCAATCGAAGTTAGACATTTTTTTCCACAGATATGCATATCAGACCTATGACCATAGAATCCCATATCCTGCCTACACCTGGCTCTAATATGGACTGCTTCAGAGGAGAAACCCCACAAGTGACATAAATGGAGGAAAAATGAAATCAGTCTAAAACTGAAATTATAAAGAAAGTGAAACCAAACTGGCCCTTTGTCTTCAAGAGAAAGATTAATGCAACATGTCACTTTGCTGACAGCTGGACTTGTGGAGTCTGATGTTTTCAATTACTTTGGCTCATTGCACATCAAAGTAGTGGTGAAAGTACAGTATGAGAACAACCTGGTGTTGGCCCCAATCTTTGTGATTAAAGCAGCAAAAAAAATATATAAAGTGAAATATTGTTTCCTTACTTTGCTGGACTAAAATGCTTGAATCGCATTTTAATTCCCTTTTTAATGTATTACTAGGATAGTGGACAAATCACTATCTACAGAACTCAAGGACTCTTCATCCAAAATTTGGATAGCTGCACCTTGAAAACAAATACAATATGGTCATGTAACATTTATAAAGGCTTCAAAGATTCAGGGCCCTATCTAATAAGAAAAGCACTTAAAAATGAAAGCTGAAAGTTTTGCTCCTAGTTCTCATAGGATAGGCAAAGTCATGGTTTCGGAAATAGAGCAGTTCTCATGCTTTGAATGCAAATATGGAGAGCAGAGAAGAGAAAATGTGAAATCACAAGGACAAGATACTGTCTCTTTGAAAGGTTATAATGGGGGAGTACAGGAGCAGTTGGGGGGGGGGGGAAACAAAAAATAAAAACAAAGAATCCCCCTGGACTGTTAGAAAACATATGTAACACTAGCAATAACTCTCCCCCGCAACTGTTTTATATCTAAAACAGTTACTGTTCCTGCTGGATTATGCCAATATTGTATCATCTCCATTAGCCAAGCTCCATAGGGTAGTAAATAGTAATTTGTTCTAGTTGAGAAAATAGTATAGCATTTGCATGTGTTTTTCCCACATTGGTTTGTAAGGATCTAGCATGTGTTTGTAGATCACTGCCCCATATTGTAGCCAATCTGCAGTGAAATCCTGGCCCCACTGAAATCAATGACAAAATTCACATTGACTTCAAAGGGGCCAGTATTTCACCCCAGAATTTTAGGGTTCCCCCTTTTTAAACTTCCAGTTGGTAAGTGAGTTACCAACCTGAAATGAAGTCCTTATACCAGGATGGAAGAGCATGAACCAAAACTCAGATCTAACAACCTCAAATTTCGAGAAGGTGCAGAATCCAAGCTTATTATTTTGATTCATTATCATGAGTAATAATAATAATTATTACTCCTGATTAACAAGTGTACTTCTATAACTTAAGTGATAGATACCTGCATTTTGTTGAGGGGGGAAGAGGGGAGGAATGGCAAGTCTCCTAACATTTACGGGGTTTGTAGCCTCTCTAATTAGTTTTTGGGTTCACGGAGTTTGTAAGACTGGATTCTTGGAAGAGAACATTAGTCCAGTGAGTCTCAACCTCTTTTGGGGTCAGGACCCATTTGTAAACCTCGATGGTCTGTTGTAACCCAGTAAATAGCTTTACTGCAAAAAATGTCTTACTATATATTTCTTACCTACATTATACACATTAACATAATAAGTATATCATGCGTATCAGAGTGGTGGTTCCTGTCCCGCAAGGCAGGCGGGGCTCCCTGCACTGGTGTTGGGACCTCATGAAGGAGGGATGGCTGGACCAAACCCAAGCAGCAATGCAACCTCATGCACCAGGTCAGAACACCTGAAGTGGGAAGCTGAGCCTAGCAGGACTGGAGCACTATGGAGTTAGTGCAAGGCAGGCTCTGCCACCTCCATGCAAGGTCTCCCTCCCAATCTCTGGGGGCAAGACCTGACCTTCCCTACCACACACCAGACTCTGTGTGACATTGACACATTCTGGTGACCCAATTTTGGGTCATCACCCACCGGCCTACCTTAGGGCACAGTTTTCCGATTTTACAGAAAGATAAAAGCACAGCAGTTTTCACTACACATGCAATAATCAAATGCAAACCAAGGGGACAGATCTTCACCTAGTATAAATTGACAGTTCCATTGACTTCAATGAGTCAGCTAATGTAATTTCAACAGCTACATTTTTTACATCATCGAAGCACTATGCCCCTATTTGCATGTGATTATGTGGCTCTCTAGAAATACAGACTTGCAACTTGCTGTTCCATACTCATTTATAATGTATAAGGTGTGATGTACAAAGAATCTAGGCTGGATTTGATTTTTGCAATTGCTTTTGAATTGTATCAGTAATGTGTGTGGCATTTAAATCTATGTGTGTGGAAGGTTGATTAGTGATTTTTTTTTTAAAATAGAGGGGCAAATTACTCTGTTGAGCTCTGGAGCTAGTTGCTCTAGGAAGAAAAAGGATATGAAGTAGAACCAAATATTTTCCCCTTCATAAAAGCATGCAATGCCCCCATCTCTTCATAACCCAATTAAGAAACAACTAGGGTTTGAAAGGGGGGGTGGTTATTGTCAATGCCTGGAAATTGTCTCCAATGCATTAAGCTGGTTAGCTAGCATTGAAGTCTCTAATGGGTTGTGAGAATTCTTTCCTGATACATCTCCAGCTCTGTGAAGGTACTATATTTTATTAAGGAGCATATTCATTTCTGTCCAGTTAAAAGTCACATGCAGCCATTCTCTTCCAGCTTCTATTGCTTTAAATCAGAAGTAACTTCACTGAAGTCAATGGGCCTAATCATGCATGTCCATAAATTTTTGCAGGATCAGGGCCTTGAACTGTAGGTTCCTTGAGACCTCTCATTACTTGTCTGTAAAGTTCTATGCTGCCCTCATGTATGGAATTATCTGAAATAACTGTTGACTTTTTAACAGTGACCACTGCAATCTAGCACTATGCCTACTCACTAAATAGAATTTCAATAAATAAATAAAAAAAAAAAAACCACAATATTCCTCTGTGGGTACAAACTAACATAACAGATGAGTTACATACAACAGTTACAGGCAAGGGAGAGATTGTAATGCTTCCTAGAAACACAAGCATAGTACCCAGAGATAATTAAATGCATCTCCACAAAAAAAAAAAATCTTGTGGCTATTGTCCAGTCTAAATACTTCAGCTGGACACTGTGGAACTCTGGGCTAAGGACTTGGTCCATGGAAAGTCTGGAGCAGACTTTGACCTCAGCACTTCCATCTGGGGGTGGTAGAGACCTGGAGAATCTTCACCATTCAGCTGCATCCTCTGCTGCTAGAGCCTGTGTGTACAGCATACAAGAAGCCTGAGGAACTGTGGTGGAGTACACATGATCAGCACATCTCCTACTAACCTACCTATCACCTACACATCTCCACTCTTCATAAAGTAATGCTGTGATGTTCTCTGAATCAGCAGAGGAAGAGACAAAATGAGAGAGAGAGAGAGACCCACAAATCCCGTAGAATGGCAATAGCATGGATACATCTGACACCCTGACTACCACAGGGTTAATTATTTATGAGGACTAGTAGAGCAGCAGGATTTCCTTGGATAAACATGATAGCACTCCTCCTTCCCCTCAAAACAGCCTATGATCTAAAGTATATAGAGAATGTGAACCCAGGTAAACAAACTAAAAAGGAGAGAGGATCCTTATGGTATAATCCAAAGAGAGACCTTATCTTTGAACTTTAAGTTCAGACTCTGGCTAAAGTCATTTAATTTTTTAAAAAACGTTGGTAGCATGAACTGAGGAGCATTAGAGGAGAAGGATACTTAGTTTGCCATATACTCTTAGTTTATTTATATGTCCACATTGCTCCACTGCTTAAGCTCCAGCATAGCCTCTCAGTGATAGGCTACATGGAGCACTATCAGGTGGTGGTATAGTCCAGGGGATAAACTATTGGTCTGTGAGTCAGGACACCTGAGTCTTATACTTAGTTTTGCTCTTCACGTGCTGTGTGACCTTGGGCACATCACCTCTTTATGCTGCTGTTTCCTCTCCCAAATCTTGTCTATTTAGCTTGCAAGCAATTTTGGCACAGGGACTGTTTTGCTGTGGCTGTTCAGTGCCTAGCACAATGGGGCCTTATCTCAGTTGGATCAGCAAAGCACTACCATAATACAAATAAAATAATCCTGTTGTAACATGCTGCTGTGGATACCCAGAGCTGTGAGCCACTGTTACCCCTCTGCCTCAGCAAGAATGAGTTTTGCTAGCACTTAGACTAGAAGGGGGCTATCTTCCTATCCAGCAAACTCCTCCAGGCTCTCCCAGCCCAAACTTTGCCTAGCAGGTAACAATCAATTATCTCTAGCCCCCAAGCTTCTCAGAGATGTTTCTCTGCAAATCACAGCCCCATCACAGCTATTAAGATTGCTGGTTTGTGAAAAAGAGTCACTACATCACAGCTTCTAATTTTAACTGAGGTAAATACATCCTTCTCTTCAAAACATAGCACTGAATTGTTTATAGTAAAAGCAAAATGTTTATTAACATGAAAGCATGGATTAAGCAATACCCTGTAAAAGATAAAGATAGAGATGGTTACAAGCAAATAAGTGAAAACATGCATTTAAGTCTAAACCTTAATTTAGCAAGATACAGTCTGTTCAAGAGTGTTTCTCTCACCTCCATTCTCCTTTTCAGTATGCTTTTTTTTTTTGCTGGTCAGCCTGGATAGGACCTATCAGAGATCAAATTGCTTGGTTTTGTCTAAGGTGAATAAAGATGGAGCCTCTTTCTGTTGCTTATATTCCCAAATGGATTCAAGACGGCCTCCTGGGGATTTGATCTCTTCTCTCTCAGGTGAAGGAGCCATATTAATTCTTCACCTCTCAAGTTCAAGAACAGGATAACCCCAGCTGGTTTAGCTCAATAGCTTTGTTTACTGCTATATACAAATTGAGATAAACCCACATTCTTGTGTCTAGCACAAACTTGTGCATCACCTTTACCTAGGCTAATTTGTCTGGTGTTACACATATTCTAGTAACATCATACAGAGGAAATTTATAATTTCACATATAAAGTTAGCACATGCATTTGACAAGAATATTAATAACCAGCATGATATTAGCTGTCATACGATACCTCAAAAGATAATTTTTTACAAATATCATTGCAGTAGTGTGTAGGATGTGAGTACAGGGGTGCTTAGGATAACACCTGCATTCTTAATAAAAAAAAGCTCGTAAATCAGTAAGGAGACATGAGGTGATCAATGCCAGGAGCAACACATTAATCAGTCTGTTTTAGCATTGATTAATGCAAGAGGAAAGTCTGAATTTTTTAGAATCTCAGAGAATGCTGATAAGATGGGATGATAAGATTTTTCTGAAGTACATTAAGTCTTGCCTCAGATTGGAACAAAGCAAATAAGTATATGCAGAAACCAGGAGAAACGCAAAAAGAGAATGACCTTAGTTTTATGCTTATTTAAGCACAGAAAATTATGAGACATCGAGCTTTTTAAAAATCACTAATGTAGCAAACTGAAGCAGAAAACTCTTGATGCTAAGAATTTATTATGAGCGTAGTTTCCAAAAACAGGATAGCGGGGATAAGCAATATCACGATTTAGATCAACCGAAGATCAGCTCCAATGAATATGGCCATGCAAATAGCACTGAATTGAACTTGCAGCATTTACAAAAAAATATTCATACATTACTATAAGTAGCAATTTTCACTGCTCTTGCTCTAAATATTTGTTACATTTTAGCCAAAGGAAGTGAAAGACTCTTTATCCCTATATAAGGTACTCAACATTTGGCTTGGATAACTTTGAAGTGAATGGTTTTCTTTTGATATCGTAACATTGAGTAACAGAAAATCACTACCTACACCTTTCCAGAGGAAATAACCTTATGAAAAAAAATGAAGGAAAGGCTAAACCAATTGATTGCAACATCATTTAATATATCCATGACAAGGGATTTGCTCTGGACTTCTTCTTCAGTGCCACTTTTAGATTTAGGCTTTGTCAGGATAATTTCAAGAGGATCAGGTCCTGTTTCACAGTTTAGCCCCAGCATTCCTTTTGTCTTTAACAATATCCCCCCGTTACCTTATGATAAGCATAGAGATAAACAGCCTCCCCAGCAATAGTACTGACTGAATTTCTCCACATAGAATAGTGTTATCAAACTGGTTCTTCTGACAAGATTAGTATTTAATGAAACACAAGAAAAACCCACAAAAAACATAATACTCTGGACCTTTAATCACAATATTTATTGTTATAAATAAGACCTGTGAGCAGACCCATAATTAGAGCAGAAAAGGTGGGGCAGGAGAATAAGTTTACCTCAGCAGTAAAAATGTGTATTTGTCACACAAAAACACTGTAAAAGATACATCTCTGTGTTTATGCATGTCTGTGTACATAAATGATGTATGTAATATTTACACATACGTACTTATATAAAAGAGGAAGCACAGAGTTTGGGATGGCTGTAGTACTTGCCTAGGGCAAAGCCCTGAGTAACTTTTGTGGATCAGCCCAAATGAGTGCTAGTAAAACTTTTGCATCAAGCTGCTCTGTGTTTGCCCCCTATTTAACACAACTAATTTAAGAATGATTTAGGCATTTAGAAAATTGGGATTGTTTTTATATTTTTCCACTTGGAAAGCCAAGTTGCCTATTTAATACAAGTTCACCTGTACAGACCTCTAGGACAGGAAAATAATAATACACTGATTACATTTCTAAATGTGACCTTATAACAGGGCTCACTTACTGCAAGAGTGCCTCTTCCTGGCCAGGCATGATATAGTAGCTTGTTTCTCCTTTGGTGTCCCCTGCAGATAGTCATTCTGTTTCTGTGGTGGTCTCTCTTCCCATAATGCACAATGCTCTTTCTTCATGATTCAGCCCTCCATCTGTGTCACTGTATAGTCCACCTTCTGGGGTATCAGAAACTCATTGGACAAGGTGGGGCCTCCAACACTCCTGTACTACTTTCCAGTGGCTGTTGGAGAACCCCAGACCCTCACTCTACCCTGGGTTCTAACCCAGGGACCCTATAACCAGCAGCCAAGATCTTCGCAGTTCCCTTCCTTATTGCTGTTTCCCAGGCTTCTTACTATCCTACCTCCATAACTCCTGTAGGGTTGATCATTCTTCCAGGGCTTATCCGTCCTACCGAGTTTTTTGTTTACAGAGAATAACTACAGATCCTCCACCTACAGCCTTCCTCTTTTTTATAAACCAAACCCCTCTCCTCCCCCAGCTGGTCTTCATCTGCAATTAGTGTTTGTAAATCCCTCTTTTCTGGTGCAACTGTGAAGGTTAACTGGCCCCTTATGAGCCACCTTAACCTCTTCATGGCTGGTGTGAGATGAACACCCCATCACAGACCTAAAATAGCTTTTTAATGACTGAAAAATATCATAATTAAGTCCAGTAACTCAAGACCTTCCTGGGATAGAAATAAATGCTGTGTACCAGATATAAAAGCTGGGAATATCCCCCTTTAGAATAGTATGACACTTCCCTTTTTGCCCTAATGGACAATGAAATATTAGACCCGAATCATGTTACCAGTCCAGAATTCAATATTGCCCAGCTTGGGACTCAGGCCAATGCTATTTAGTAAGGAAAATTCCATGAGTTGGGGGCAAAAAGATTCCTCTATGGTGAAATTCTTTAGGCACTGATTTTTTTTTTTAAATGGTAACTGTTTGAAGCTGAAGTTTGGAATGTTAGAAACAACCCTTATGGAGAGGGACTAATGGACAGTGTGTCTCTAAGTCTGCCAAATGCACAATATATTATATCTATTACCAGAGCTGGTATTACCACTCACAGTTAAGGTTGCCCAACATTTTTCATTATAAAACCCTCTATATAATAGATTTAAATTTTGGCAAAGTTATATTTTTCAGGCTGAAGTTTTCTTTGCTGGATGTCTGCCTCAAGCTGAACCTTTTGGGACAGTTTTGGACAGTTGTTTTGCCCATATTAAAACAAATCACGCAACCTTTACTTTCAGAAGCTCTGGTGCCTTCAGGCTTTGGAACAGTGGCTTGAAATTTGGTAGGAGTGTTGCCCTAAAGTTCAGGATGTGTCTTTTGCTGCCTCTGGGAAAATCTACCTAAATCTGGCCAAGTTGTAAGCCTAGAAAAATCTCAGTTTTCACATGCTCAGATACTAGAGTTTGGCAGCTAAATTCTCCATAATTTCATCTGTGCGGAGCATGCTCCCATGCAGAACTGCAAGGGCTGAGCAGGACTCAGGGCCGGCTCCAGGCACCAGCCCAGCAAGCAGGTGCTTGGGGCGGCAAAAACCCTGGAGCCGGCCCTGGCAGGACTTTCCCTGCAATTGCTTTTCCTATCTGACAAGGGAGCTGCTGTAGCACGAGACTGAGAGAAGAGACTGTATCTCCTGTTCTCTCTGTTTCAAATGCTGGCACCCAGGCAGCATGGAAGGAGGAAGCAGAGAGATGAAGAAGTGAGTTGAGTGGGGGGAGGAAATGGGGTTTGCAAAACCCAGAGCATGGGAAGAAGCTAGGGGTGGGATTGGAGAGGCATGGGGGGGGAGGAGTTAAGGAAGAATAGAAGGAGAAGGGGATTGAGACAGGAACTGGGGTGGGGAAGGGACTCTGGGTCCTAAGGTCCAACCCCTGCTGGAGGATCTATTGTCAGTATAATTCCATGTGAAGAAATTTCAGTTTGTTTTTAAGAATATTTAGGAAATTATATTAAAAAACCCATATATTAAAAGAACCTTGAGGTTGAAAAAGCAAGGACTCAAAAAAGTTAGGAAATGCAAAAATTGGTTGTGCATGGGACCCAGCCCCTCTGTGCATATGCATTATGATAGTCTTAAATCACATGAACACATTCTCAGTTTGCACAGGAAGGGTCTGCTCTGGGAGTGAATCAGAATTGTGGAGCAAAGGAAGCTGTTATCTGTAGGACCCCTGTTTCATTTGTTGTAGAATTTGGAAGGTGTACAAGGAAGGCACTTGAAGGAAGAGAAAGGATAGGATCTTGTTTAAAGAAGTTGAATGCCTCTATAGAACTGGATTTTATCACTGCCTCTGCCACAGAGTTCCTATGTGATGCTAGGCAACTCAATTAAATCACTATTTTCACCGCTGTCCACTAATTGCATATTTCTCAATTTTGGAGGTAACCAGCATGAGACCTCATTGGCCAAATTTGCAGAAGTGCTGAGTGCTCACAACTACAGCTGAAATTGATTGGGGCTATGCTTTGAGCGTATTAAGTTCTATTTAAAAATGTATTCTGAAAAAATGAGTCCCTAGGTGAGTCTAGCTGGGCATCCAAAATTAGTGGGCAATTTTGGCACTGGATGGTGCACACTAAATAGGGCCTGCATCCACACACAATGAGGAGGTTAAAAAGAAATCGTGAATAATTACCCATTCACTAAATGAAGCAGGAGTCCTGCAGAAAAAAATTATAGGTAATAATGTAAGTAAAGAATATACCATAATAACACAAGGGCAACCTTAATTCTGGCATTTACTAAATTTTGTGTGCTTGACCTTGCAACATGAATGTTATTTGAATATAGTGTGGTGGTTGTCATATGCAATATATACCAGATATAGTGTGGTGGTTGTCATATGCAATATATACCAGATATAGTGTGGTGGTTGTCATATGCAATATATACCAGATATGTTGAGGAGATATTAATGTAATAAGCATGAGTAATCCCATCCTTATACAGAAAAACACTTGAGCATGTGATTAATTCCTACTGACTTCAGTGACTTAACTTAAGCACATGCTTAAGAAGTTTGCTAAAACTGAGCCAAATTGCAGAACCCATGTAACCATGTGATAACCTGCCAGAGAAATACAGCTAAGACTCCACGTTCTCTTTCAGTTCATCCAGTCCATTAGATACTACTTAGATCATCAAGGACAATTGTGGAACTTGGAGCTTCTAAGATAAATGTTGGACCACTCAATTTTCAAGCATTACATGAACTAGAGCAGTTGGGAGGTAGTGTGGACCAACTGTTGGGGATAGAAGTTGAAGACTGAATGCAGCGAACATGAGACCTTCCATTTAATAGTTGTATGTGCTACATTTCTACATTTCCAAGACTTCACGAAAATCTTACCGCGCCTGTAGAAGCCTAATTTATGTTCTAAATGTATATTTCTATTTAAAGAAAGCTAAAACAAAACAAAAAACCCACCAAGGAAATTCCCAGATCAAAAGTATTATTAATTAAAGTTAAGGTTGCTACACTACTATTAATGATAGAATGAATAGAAACCAGAAATGGTACAGTTAAAGATATACTAACCATTAACAAATATAGAAATGCCATGGCCCTGATCCTGAAATCATTGGGGCTACTTACAATAATGAAGTTAAATGATTATAGGATCATGGCCTAAGTTAAGATATAATGTATATAAAGATTTGAATACCCTTATAGTTCTTAAGTATCAGAGGGGTAGCTGTGTTAGTCTGGATCCGTGAAAAGCGACAAAGAGTCCTGTGGCACCTTATAGACTAACAGATGTATTGGAGCATAAGCTTTCATGGGTGAATGCCCACTTCGTCAGATGCATGTAGTGGGAATTTCCAGAGGCAGGTATAAATATGCAGGCAAAAATCAGTCTAGCGATAACGAGGTTAGTTCAATCAGGGAGGATGAGGCCCTCTTCTAGCAGTTCAGGTGTGAACACCAAGGGAGGAGAAACTGCTTTTGTAGTTGGCTAGCCATTCGCAGCCATTCTAGCCATTCTTCATCATCTGGACCCATGGGAAAGATACTCTGGAAGAATTCCACCATGATTTCAACAGCTTCCACCCCACCATCAACCTCAGCCTGGACCAATCTACACGGGAGGTCCACTTCCTAGACACCACGGTACAAATAAGTGACGGTCACGTTAACACCACCCTATACCAAAAACCCACCGACCGCTATGCCTACCTTCATGCCTCCAGCTTCCATCCTGGACACACCACACCTGCTGCAAGACAAGCCCAAGAAAGAAACCAATGGCACTCCACTGGCCATCACCTACAGTCCCCAGCTAAAACCTCTCCAACGCATCATCAGTGATCTACAACCCATCCTGGACAACGATCCCTCGCTTTCACAGGCCTTGGGAGGCAGGCCAGTCCTCGCCAACAAACAACCCGCCAATCTTAAACATATTCTCACCAGCAACCACACACCGCACCATAGTAATGCTAACTCAGGAACCAATCCATGCAACAAACCTTGATGCCAACTCTGCCCACATATCTACACCAGCGACACCATCACAGGACCTAACCAGATCAGCCACATCACCAGTACATTCACCTGCACATCCACCAATGTAATATACACCATCATGTGCCAGCAATGCCCTTCTGCTACGTACATCGGCCAAACTGGACAGTCCCTACGTAAAAGGATAAATGGACACAAGTCAGATATTAGGAATGGCAATATACGAAAACCTGTAGAACACTTCAATCTCCCTGGACACACAATAGCAGATTTAAAGGTAGCCATCCTTCAGCAAAAAAACTTCAGTACCAGACTTCAAAGAGAAACTGCTGAGCTTCAATTCGTTTGCAAATTTGACACCATCATATCAGGATTAAACAAAGGCTGTGAATGGCTAGCCAACTACAAAAGCAGTTTCTCCCCCCTTGGTCTTCACACCTGAACTGCTAGAAGAGGGCCTCATCCTCCCTGATTGAACTAACCTCATTATGTCTAGACTGATTCTTTCCTGCATATTTATACCTGCCTCTGGAAATTTCCACTATATGCATCTGACGAAGTGGGTATTCACCCACGAAAGCTTATGCTCCAATACGTCTGTTAGTCTATAAGGTGCCACAGGACTCTTTGTCGCTTCTTATAGTTCTTGTGTTCTCTAACATGAGGTAGTTAGCAATATCACTCTTCAGGGAGTTCCTGTTCTGTTAATAAATAGGCCTCATATGCTAGAGCTGTCAATCTGGCATCATGTAAGGTGGATTTTAAAAAATGATGTTTTTTGGAGGGGCGGGGGGGAATCTTTTAAAATAATCAGATTTTTTTTAATTTTGAGATTTAAATTATAAAATATTTTTCTTTTTAAAAATAAACCTGTTTAAAATGAAATCTGAATTTAATAAAAAATACCTTAAAGTCCAAAAATCTTATTTATAATATCTTAGAACACTTAATTAAAAAATAAATATGCTGAATCCATGGGCCTCTAAGTCTAACTCAAAGTTTGTGATAATGGCTGCTTTTCTATATAAAGAAAGAATCAGTGAGAAAAGATCTATTTTTGAGATAAAGCTGTATAAATGTAGCACAATAGGTCAGCCCAAGTAACTTAGGAAACTGTCTCATTTTCAAGAGAGTCTTAGGCAAGTAAGAACTTAAGCACCAGTTACTTTCACTTAGGCATGTTTGAAGATTTTCCTAGGCTGACCTGACATAAGCACTTTAATTCACGAAATTAATCCCTCTGTTTAGTAAATCATTTAGTTGTAAATGTGAAACATGTTTTGATAAGAGAAGTTCATTTATCCAATACATAAGGACATTTTGTTTAATAAATTTTATATACACTGTTTCGTAAGTTTTTTAATTAAATACACCGCTACCTCAATATAACACCACCCGATATAACACGAATTTGGATATAACGTGGTAAAGCAGTGCTCCGGGGGGGTGGGGCTGCGCACTCCGGTGGAACAAAGCAAGTTCAATATAACACGGTTTCATCTATAACGCGGTAAGATTTTTTGGCTCCCGAGGACAGCGTTATATCGAGGTAGAGGTGTACCAGTTACCACCCTAATACAGCCTGACACAAATCATGATCAAAAAGTTAATTATCTAGTAAATAAGCACTATACCATTCACCATTAACATACTAAAAATGTAAATTAATAAGAATCTGGAAATATTAAGCTACATATTTACTTAAATAAATGCATATAGTTATCGTGTGCCTTCCTAGGTAGCAAAAAGATGTACCAAATCTAGGGTAAAGGCTCTATTTAGTTGTAAATCAACATGTTTTAATGGTTATATCAATCAATGATAATGCATCTTTCTTTAGAAAATAACAAGTACAAATGAAAAGGCTGATTAAAATTGATTATTTAAATCAAGACTTTCTACTAGGTGATTTAAATCATGATATAAGTCACTGATTTCAATCATCTTGATTTAAATCAATCCACCCTGCTTTCAGGAGTATTTTATTAACTTTTAATTTAAAAAATCCCAAGTTTTACTAGTTTTGATTATAACGCAAAATTAAAAATAAAACTAGGGAAATATGTTTTATTTTGTAATACAATTTAATGGTTTTCTTCCTTCACTATTGTGAATCACATTTGTCTTCAACAGTCATAAATTTACTTCTAATATATAGGACTTGAAGGAGTTTTGGAAAATGTATTTCATCGCTCATATATTTTTCAACATACTGAAATGTATCTCACTAACATTCTTCTACTACAATGAAAAATGTAGTGCTCTGCTACAATATTACAAAGTTTCCTTAAGGGATTCATGACCCTGGATATAGAGTTAAAGGAGTCAATTTGAAGGGGTTATTTGCTTGATTCCCAAGGATTACTTTATTTACTTTTAAGGGTAAAACTTTCTAGTTCAAAAATACTGTGGGTCCTTAGGAACAGTGCAACATTTAACTTCGGTGCCCTGCGGCCTATTGGAATTCACAAACCTGAGTTAAGGGTGGAGCAGGGGCCGTAAGAGGCAGAGTGAGAGTGGAACCTTGGGGGAGGGGGCATAGTGGGGGCAGGGCCTTGGGGCAGAGCAAGGGTGGAGCACCCACAGGAAAAATAAAAGTCAGTGCCTATGCTCCCTATACAATGCCTAAACTAGCCAATAGAAAATGCTGGAGAGGTGTAGCCTAAGCCCCATCCCTCAAAGGGAATTACAAATCTATCTCTGCTTGGGCTACAAGGCCATCAACCCTGTCCTGGAGTTAGTCACCTAAGCAGGTCAGCAATTTAAAAACCGGCAAGGAAGAGGTGGTGTCACTGCCCCAGCTTTCCTATAATGTTTATCTCAATGGTTAGAATGCTCATCAAGGGTAAGGAAGAACCAGAGACTCCTCTGCCTGGTGTGGAGCAGGGATTTGAACTTGGGTCTCCCACCATGATGATTGCCTTAACCACTAAGCTAAATGTTTAAGATAGGCATCACCTCTCCTTCTGTAGCAGCTGCATTTTGTGTGGGGCCTGATCTATTAGGCAACCCCCTCCGAGAACACCTACTGAATCGTGCCCCACATGCAAGGTAAGCGGCGGAACGTCTGGTTTGCAAATCCCACCATGAATTAGGTGTCAAGCTTCTGGACAGCTTCAAGGCTGAGGGTGTTGTTCGCATGCCCAGCTATCAAAATTTAGGTACCTTGGAGACTTTGATAGTGAGAACGTAGACGCCAAATGTGTTAAGTGGCAACTAAGGGTTCTGTGAATGCCGGTGGTGTCTAAATATTGTACTTTAGGTGCTTCAAATGGCAGTTAGGTGCCTAATTCCCCTTTGTAAATCTAGCCCTTTGTTTCACTTCAGTATTGAATTTGCTGATTCAACAAACAGTATGATACAAAACAAAACCAAATAAGAGGCTGAAGATGGGTGCTGGTTAGGATCCTAATTAAAATTTGTACACCGTATCGTGAAAGAGATGAGTCCACTCATCAGGAGATAATTTAACAGGGGGTTCAAACTGCCCTTAGAGCTCTCTTCTCTCCACCTGGGGGGGCACTATAGATGACATTACTTCTGTTAAAAACATGATCTAGATATTAAAATCATACCCAAGGTCATTGAAATGAATTTTTTTCAGCAATATGCTCCACGCAAATGCACGTTACCTTTATCCCACCTCAAGTCTCTTTCCCTGCAATGCTATAAACTCTCTCTATAGAAAATACATGGAAGGGAGAGTACAGAGCAGGGTAGTCACTCCTGGGACTAGGGACTACCTAGGAACTACCTAGGACTGGTTAGGACCCCATGCCCAGAGTTTTGTGTTATTAATGCCTAATACAGTTCCCACAGCCATGGCAAGATCTCCATTTCTGGATTTATTTTTGCATGCTTTGCCAGTGTTTTGACATTGCCTTAGTACAGTGATGCTACTTGAGAAGATGTTGGCCCTTCTTAAGAACCTCAAATTTCTATTGATCAAGTGCTCATCTGTTTCAAATTGACAGTAATAATCCAAAATGTAACTGTAATTTGATAATTCCTTTATTTTAAATATACCTCATTCAATAGTTTTCTGTTTCCCTGATTGAGTAAATGTAGTTTTGGTACTGTTCATGAACTACATTCTAAAATCAGTGGTTATATTTTCCGAAGCTGCAGCTACCTTACATAGTTATATGAACTGACCCACACAAAGTGCAATTTAAGCTGTTATAACGCTACATATTTATGCAGATATCTTTTTTTTTTAAATGCATACAACCTGGAATTACATCTTTGCATTTTATGTGTAGGGTCTCTAGTTTGTATAATAATAGTTAAGTTAGAAAGCTGGAAAAAAATCAGTTATTTTAATAGTGATAGACAATGTAGTAGACTTATATTTATATGGCTCAGTGATTAACAGAGTAATAGAACATGAATTTAAATGAAGTAATTTAAAACATTGCTGACTTGAATAGTATGAGCTAAAATGAGATGCTATACCTGCAAAACCTTGAACGTCCTTTTTTTTTTTTTCCTCCCATTGTTGAAATTTATTTGTATCTCTCGTGCACATAAATTTGTATAATTTTTAACCATCATTGACTCATAGGATTTTGATATCATATAGAAAAAATACTTAAATATTAAATGCAAGCTGGTTTAGGGTTTTAAAATGAAAGACTTTTTATTATTATTTTTACACTGTCATCCTGGACTCACTTTCCCTCTAGTATCTGAGGAAATGAAAGCAATGAATTTATACTAAGAGGTGTGCCAAAACCAAAGATGTTTTCTGACTTTAGCTAATTTCTGCTCGTTTCCAGAGCATTGCTAAGTTAAAAGGCAACCACTTAGGTAAATTATGTGCCTCTCAGTTTGAAACACATTTACAGAGGAAGGCCTAATTTGCATGTAATGAAAGCTTTCCAAGTTTTCTCATGAATTTATAATGCTATGAAATAAGATTGAAAAACGCCTCAATCTGGCTACTAGTCCCTGCATTGTGGTTTTCTTTATGCACTATTTCTGACATTCTTTAGTGTATTATTCAAATGCAAATTAAGTGCTTGTACAGTATTACATAACTGTGTGATAAGTATTAAAAATATTAATATCTATATTTAGCTTGTTTAGGGATTTATCCAGCAAGAAGATACTCATAATCTTCCAGGGCAACAAGTCCAAAATCATGGAACTTGGCTGAATGGGTGATGATTCACTGAGCAGAAAGTGCATCTCACTTTTGCCATTGAAAGTTACAGAGTTGACATGATGTGGCTCATTCCCAGTACAACTGAATTGCTGGAAAAAAGAGATTTTCAACAAGTTTGGATAAATACTTAAAGCCAAGAGCCAAACATTGATGAAAATCCACAATAACTCTACATTCATTTCAGGTTTAGATTAGAGAGGGATCAAACAATCATCCAGATCCAAATTCTTTTCATAGTGACAGGGATGTAGATCCAGAGCAAATGTATTGACTGCAGTGGTGTTATTCTCAATTTACACAGATGTGACCGATGAGTAACTGTAAATGTTCAAAATGATAAAGTTAACCTTTAAAAAATATCAAAATGTTCATAGGTTCAACTCTGAGGACTGGCCAAACATTTGGTTAGCTTCTGGATTTAGATGAATTGGTTTGCCCACCTCTAGAATCCTCTTTAACGCCCTCCAACCCACCCGGCACACCAGCATAACCAAGGGGAGTTACTCAATACTCAAAGAACTGCCTAGTGGCTGAAGCTAAGGCAATTGATGGATTCAGCAGTCTGACATCATGGAGTTCTAGGATTTTTGAAGTGTGTGAGGAAAATAGATCACTGGTCCTAAGGGAGTGGTGTCATCTTCATTTTCCTTCTGTAGGCTGTGTATAGCTCCTTTGTTTGCTGTTGCTTGGTAACAATTGTGACTTGTGATGTTAAGCAGAAGAATATCAGATCCTGCTATGTAAATTAGAAGAGAAAAAGTGGCAAATAACTGGAGTATATTGTGTGGCTTTCATTGGATTACTTCAAGGATGGACTTTGGTCCACTACAAGCTAGTAGAGCACTCAGTACAATTATGATATTATACTTTGAAAGTCCTCCAAACATACATCTGACCAAAATATAATGGACCAGATTCACTGAAGCCTTCTGAATTATATAAATAGAGGGATGGTGATATTACCCCTCGTCACAGAGTGTGCCTGCTCTGTAGACCCTCCTGCCAAGTTAGTGTGGCACTGCACATACTTGCTGCCTCCGTTTCCATCTCATGGAGCCAAAAATTTTACTTCAGGTACTCTTGACACTACGCTCAATAATACCCTCCTTAGGGCTTATTTATTACAAAACCTCATACAAAGCAGTCCCAAACAAACAAAAAGCGCTTCTGGATTTCAGTGTTCCTCTGAAGCCTGCCCTCTAAGCCAGTGGTTCTCAAACTTTTGTACTGGTGACCCCTTTAACATAGCAAGTCTCTGAGTGTGACACCCCTCCCCCATAAATTAAAAACACTCTTTAATATATTTAGCACCATTATAAATGCTGGAGGCAAAGCGCGGTTTGGGATAGAGGCTGACAGCTCGTGACCCCCCATGTAATAACCTCGTGACCCCATGAGGAGTCCCAACCCCCAGTTTGAGAACCCCTGCTCTAAGCTTTACTCCCAGTCCTGTCAGAGTTCTTTCTATGTCTTTGTTTCTTCTTATGGAAGGAGTTCCAGACTTCCTTCTGGAGTTGGGTAACTCCAGCAGTTATCCCTCTTCTTACTGGGTTGCAACATATCTCCCTCACCTGGCACCACTTAGTTGTCAGGCTCACAGGGTTCACCATCCCTCTCCTGCTGGCTTCTGCTCCCTGCTAACTCAGGGCCCTGAAGGAGCCTTCTTACTCCTCCCAATGTCTGCAGGCATTGACCCCACTATGCTGGAGGATGCAGCATTTATGCTGGCCCCTTCTCCATTATTTGCAATAAAAGCTCATCCATTATTGGCTAGGTGAGAGGGGAGGCCGTGCCCCACCTTCTCTGCAAGGCCTTTAAAGATACAGTAACAAGATTTCTTCTAAATGCTACTTCTTCCTGGGAACCCTTTCCTCTCTCTCTCTCTCCCCTCAGGCTTTGTGTATCAGACCACAACAAATTCTTAAAGGGCCATGCCATGACTGGGAGGACTGACCAGTAGACAGTACTGCCCTTAAGGGGCAGACTACCTCATTATACACACACCCCTCCCTTGGGATAGGAGTTGCTTTAGCTTTTTGTGCTGCTGAGAGAATAAGCTGAATCAGCCCAAAACCAGCTAACCTGGCCACACCCCCTTAGCCACTCCCCCTCAATTTTTGGGTTGCCTTTGTTTCATAAAAATCCCCTGAAACAGGTTTGAGCCATTTTTTATTGCTGTGACTTCTCCCACAGCAGACTTTCTGTGGCCATTTTAGAGAAGCCAGGGTAAGTCCCAGCTAAATTTAACCAATTAGCTTCACCCAATTCTCACATCTTAATCATAATGGTTTCAAAAACGCATTACCTATAGCTCAGTTGTATGCCATACCTGACCAATATGTGGCATAACACCTTGCAATAGGAGCTGAAGTTCTGCAGCTTCTTGTGGCAGCTGGAATGCCTCACTGAAAAGTGAAAGGCTTGTCACATGCTGTGTCTCTGGTGTTTGAAAAGAAACTTCAGTTATTTTTTCATGCTGTGAACATACATTTTCGAGTTTAAAGCTCTCAGCACAGAGAAACAAGCATGTACAGTATTCAGAACAACTGCACACCTAATCTAATAGTCAATAGAGTAACTCCCTTTAGAGGTGGATGTGAAAAAATGTGTTTTATGCTCTCCCAGAATGGAGTTTTCCAGGTCTGGTATATTTCTACTCAAATTATAGCATGGATATTCCTGCCCTATTAACTGAATGACAGAGGACAGCATAGGTGCTGGAACAATTTTTATAGTGAGTGTGCTGAAAGCCATTAAACAAAACTGTAAACTCTGTGTGGCAAAGTACCTTTTTCTCCTCAGCAGGCTGTCCTTTTTAGCCTTGGAGACACAGACTTGGGCAAGGCAAATCCTTACAGGTAGCACAGGGTCCGGCTATTCCTTTCCTCAGTCAGTCCCTTGTGCTTGTTTTCCTTCCCTTCTGGGGAGGGAGTGCAGCCTTCCTTCCTGGAAGGGTTCGGTGTCTTGCTGCACCCAGCCTACTGGCAGCTTCCCTGCTTCTCTCACTCTCTCACCCGCCCTCCTTCCATGCAGGGGAGGGTTTAAAAAGGTCTCCAGCAGTTGGAGCCAGCTGAACCTACTTAGTTCCCTAGTAACCCCTTTTCCAGCTGAACCTTATTTCCCCATGGTTATCTCTCCTCAATGGATAGGGAGAGGCCTTTTAACCCCCTGGGACTAATTATTCCCCCCCCCTTTGTAGCTGTTTGTCCTGGGTTTACCACATACCGCCCCCCCCCCCCCAGCTCAACACTAGGGGGTTGGGTCGGAAAGCAGTGCACTCTCGACAGGCCATCTGCATTACCATGTTGGATTCCAGACCTACGTTGTACTGGGAAGTGGAAGGGTTTAAGCGACAGGAACCATCTTGTTACTCTCGCGTTTTTGTCTTTGTTTTGGTGCATCCACTGCAGAGGGGCATGGTCCATGACAAGGGTAAACCTCCGTCCCAGTAGATAGTAGCGGAGGCTTTCTACGGCCCATTTTACCACCAGGCATTCCTTTTCCACTACGGCGTATTTCCGTTCCCTAGGCAGGAGCTTCCTACTGAGGAAGAGGATGGGGTGTTCGTCGTCTCTGACCATTTGTGAAAGTACCACCCCCAACCCTACTTCAGAGGCGTCGATTTGTAGGACAAACTCCTTCCCCCAGTCTGGGGCTACTAGTATGGGGTCTGTGCAGAGGGACGTCCTCAGACGTGCAAAAGCGCCTTCGGCCGCGGTAGACCATTTTACTATGTCTGGGCCCCGAGCTTTTGTTAGGTCCTTTAATGGGCATGCCCTGGTGGTGAAGTGGGGAATGAACCGTCTATAGTACCCCACTAGTCCCAGGAATGCTCTGACCTGTTTTTTCCGGAATGGTCAGGGCCACTTCTGTATAGCTTCTAACTTGTTGAGTTGGGGCTTCACCACGCCCCTCCCCACTATATACCTGAGGTACTTGGCCTCAGCTAACCCGATCGAACATTTGGAGGGATTCACAGTCAGCCCCGCCTTCCTCAGGGTGTCCAGGACCGCTTCCACCTTCTCCAAGTGCATCTCCCAGTCAGGGCTATATATAATGACGTTGTCAAGATAGGCTGCCGCGTACTTGCCATGTGGTCACAACAGTTTGTCCATGAGCCGTTAGAAAGTAGCAGGAGCCCCATGCAACCCAAAGGGGAGGACGGTGTACTGATACAGACCTTCTGGATTTGCAAAGGCCATCTTCTCTTTGTTGGCCTTCGCCAGGGGGATCTGCCAATAGCCCTTGGTCAGATCCAGGGTAGACATAAACCGTGCTTTTCCCAGTCTGTCAATTAGCTCATCTATCTGGGGTATAGGGTACGCATCAAATTGGGACACCTCATTCAGCTTGCGGAAGTCGTTGCAGAATCTCATACTGCCGTCAGGCTTAGGCACTAAAATCACAGGACTTGACCATTGGCTATAAGATTCTTCAATGACTCCTAAGGTCAGCATTTTCCTGACCTCTGTCCTGATCTCTTCTCTTTTGGCCTCTGGGATCCGGTATGGCTTGACGTTCACCTTCACTCCAGGCTCTGTGAGGATGTGATGGTGAACCTCAGTAGTCCTGCCTGGCTTTTCTGAGAACACATCCTGGTTGTGTTTGATCAGGCTGATCACTTCCGATCATTGTTCTGGAGTCAACTCCAGGGATATTCCCACCTGGTTGGGCTGGTTGCTTTTAAGGGATGGTGCCCCTAGCACAATCACAGGAGCTTCTCTATCCTGCCAAGGTTTCAGCAGATTTATATGGTAGATCTGCTCCAGCTTCCGGCGCCCTGGCTGTCGGACCTTATAGTCGACTTCTCCTATAGCTTCTATTATCTCATATGGCCCCTGCCACCTGGCCAGGAGCTTGCTCTCCGCCGTGGGTATGAGCACCATTACCCGGTCTCTCACCTGGAACTTCCAGGTTGTTGCTTGGTGATTGTAGTATGTCTGTTGCACCCCTTGTGCCTTCTCCATGTGTTTGCGCACAAGGAGGGTGACTTGGGCTATCCTGTCTTTCATCTGCAACACATGTTCAACGACATTTCTCCCTGGGTTCAGCTGTTCTTCCCAGCCTTCTTTAGCCAGGTCCAGTATGCCCCTGGGGTGGCGACCATATAACAGCTTGAAGGGGGAGAATCCAGTGGAAGCCTGAGGAACCTCCCGTATGGCAAACAGCAAGTAAAGCAGCAGGGCGTCCCAGTCTTTCCCATTGCGACTAACCACTTTCTGTAACATGTTCTTCAATGTCCTATTAAAGCGTTCGATAAGGCCATCGGTCTGGGGATGGTAGACCGATGACCTGAGGGTCCGTATGTGGAGCATTGTACATAGGTCCTTCATCAGCTTTGACAAAAAGGGGGTCCCTTGGTCCGTCAGGATCTCCTTAGGTATCCCTACTCTGGAAAAAATCTGGACTAATTCTTTGGCTATGGTCTTGGACATGGTGTTCTGTAGGGGTATGGCCTCGGGGTATCGGGTGACATAATCTAGTACTACCAGAATGTATTGATGGCCCCGGGCTGACTTCTCCAATGGCCCTACTAGGTCCATAGCTATTCGCTCAAATGGGATCTCAATAATTGGCAGAGGTACCAAAGGGGCCCTTAAGTGTGGTCGGGGCCCATGTATCTGGCATTCCGGACAGGATGTACAATATCGCTGGACCGCCGCATAAATGCTGGGTCAAAAAAACCTCTGCAGAATCCGATCAAGGGTCTTATCTACCCCTAGATGGTCCTCGAACAGATGGGTGTGGGCGAGATCCATCACGCCCCTCTGATGCTTCTGTGGGACCAAGAGTTGTTCTATGACTTGCTCTTGGACCTGGACTACTCTGTATAGCAGATCGTTCTTAATCACATAATATGGCCCTGGGCCCTTAACTCTCCCCTCCACGGGGACCCCATTTACCTTGACTACTTCTTCATGAATATTGTTGTATATTGAATCACTGGCCTGATCCTGACCAAAATTCCCGAGTGTGTCCCCATTTGTTCAAACTCAGGGGGGTCTACCTCTGTCTCCCCCTCGGGGAAAGCCCCCAGGGAACCAGGTCCGGCGATAGGGTTGTTGATCGTCGGCCCAGTCCCGCTGTAGATTGAGGCACCTCTTTCCCCTACAAGCGTAGACTTCTGGTACTGGGTCAGGATCCTCGTCCCCCTCCTTTTATCTGCCCTCCGTTCCCTCCGAGTCTTCCTGGGCTTCCCCAGTGGGGAGAACAAATCCTGGCCAAATTCATGGAAGGCCGGGAGGTGGGGGGGGGGTTAACTATCTGGGCCATCCCCTGGGTGCCGGTGTCATTATTTTTTTCTACCTCCTCCCCGGGGAGTAGGCTATCAAATCCCGGGAAGTCTCGTCTGATAAGGACTGGGTAGGGGAGTTTCTGAACTACTCCCACCGTCACCTTAGTGGGGTTTCCAAGAACCTCTATTTTTACAGGGATGGTTGGATAATAGTTGACATCCCCATGCACACAGGATATTCCTGAGCGCTTGGCCCGGGATAGTTGGTCCTGCCCAACCAGCTTCCCTGAGACCAACGTAATCGCACTTCCTGAGTCTACTAACGCGGTGGTCTCTATACCATTCATCTTAATGGGCCTAGTGTATCTATGAGGGACCACTGCAACCCCGACTAGACTTATTAGATCACACGGTCCCCCTATATATTCCAGTTCGCATTGCATGGGCTCTTCTAGATTCGGGCATTGGGCAGCGATATGCCCCAATTCGCTACAGGCATAACATCGGTACCCCGCTCAGGGCAGCACCCTATTTTTCGGGCTGCTGGGCTTTATCCCTTGAGTCTTTCTCCCCCAGTCCTCAAGTCTCTCCGGGACCGCTGGCTGCTCTTTCGCCTCCTTCCTCCCCTCCATAGTCCGGCCTGGCGCTAGGGCAAACTGGGGCCTCGGCGCAGAAACTTGTCTCCGATTCTGGCGCCTTCCTTCCCCGGTGGTCTGAGAAAGTTCTTGGGCTGCTAAGTGTCTCTCTACGAGGGCAACTAGTTCATCATAGGAGGAGGTATCATTTTGGCGGACCCACCCTCATATGTCCGGCGGCAACCCCCTCATGTACCTGTCCAACACTAGGAATTCCACTACCTTCTCCAGTCCATGGGTCTCGGGGTGGAGCCACTTCCGGGCGAGGTGGATTAAATCAAATAGCTGGGACCTCGGCACTTTGTTGTCCTGGTATTTCCACTCGTGGAAGCTCTGGGCCCTTATGGCCAGTGTCACGCCTGACCTCGCCAGGATTTCCGCCTTCAGCTGGGGGTAATCCATAGCTGCTTCTGTGGTCATGTCGAAATAGGCCTTCTGGGCCTCCCCGCACAGAAATGGAGCCAGGATACCTGCCCACTGGTCTTCGGGCCAGCCTTCCACAGTGCCGTCCTCTTGAACGCGAAGAGATATGCTTCTATATCATCGTCCGTTGTCATCTTCTGTAAATAGTTGCTTGCCCGCAGCGGCCGGGTCCCCTGGGGCTAGTGCGTCAGCGTGGTCAGGGCTTTCAACTGGTTCACTACTTCATTCAGGGTGGCTCGATCTTGGGCCGCCTGGTTCATCAGTAATTGGTTTGTCTCCTGTTGGACGCGTACTGACTCTTGCTGGGCAGCCATCTGTACCGATAGCCTTTTGTTGGGCCGCAGTGGCCTGTATCAACACCTTCACTACGTCCTCCTCCTTTTTTTTTTTTTTTTTGGTGATTTACCCTGACCTGACATGGCTTGCCACTGAGCCTCACTCACTCACCACATCCGGCAAAGTGCCTTCTTCTCCTCAGCAGGCTCAGTCCTTTTTAGCCTTGGAGACACAGGCTTGGGCAAGGCAAATCCTTACAGGTAGCACAGGGTCCGGCTATTCCTTTCCTCAGTCAGTCCCTTGTGCTTGTTTTCCTTCCCTTCTGGGGAGGGAGTGCAGCCTTCCTTCCTGGAAGGGTTCGGTGTCTTTCTGTACCCAGCCTACTGGCAGCTTCCCTGCTTCTCTCACTCTCTCACCCCCGCCCTCCTTCCACGCAGGGGAGGGTTTAAAAAGGTCTCCAGCAGTTGGAGCCAGCTGAACCTACTTAGTTCCCTAGTAACCCCTTTTCTAGCTGAACCTTATTTCCCCGAGGTTATCTCTCTTCAGTGGATAGGGAGAGGCCTTTTAACCCCCTGGGACTAATTACTATTCCCCCCCTCCCCCTTGTAGCTGTTTGTCCTGGGTTTACCACATCTGTAAATTATGTAAACCCCGTAAACCTCTTCAAACCAGGAGGTGCTGCCGCACCCCTAGCACTCCTAGTTCCAGCACCTATGGAGGACAGGAACAAAAGTTGTCTTGACTCAGAACTCTCAGTGTTTCATACAGATGGGTAAGTATTTTAATTCAACAAAAGGTTCCCATTACAAGTCACATCCATAAGTGTTACATAGCTCTTATTTATTTATAGTGCAGCAAAAATCGTTTAATAAGTTCTCTTCAAAGCAAATGTTATGTTTTGAATTTCACAGAGTGAATAACAGCAGATAGTGTACCTGACATTGTTGTTCCCTGTGCTGGTATTACATCAGGTTTCAATAAAAGGCCCTGAGGCTAAGTGTCAGAAAGTAAAAGTTCAGGAAGGCTGCATTGCTTAATGGACACTAATAAGTGCTCAATGTGCTTCTGAGATGTCATCCTGGCAAATAATTAGATTGGATTGCTTGAATTTTCTTAGCAATGCTTTCAAATAGGAAAAAAATGCCAGTGAGAGAGCACAGAAATCTGCTATGGTCTCTACAGGACAGGTACAACATGGACAGCAGCCATTTAACCAGACCTACACTGTACTGCCAATGTGCCCCCAGCTACCTCTGGAGGGATAATCTGTACAGTCAAGAAGATAATTCAGCCTCTGGGGCTTCTGCCAACACTTTCAACAAGGAGGTCAATCAATGTCAATAGTGATGGTGTTTTCCACAATGTGGACCCCTTTTCAACAGGAATGCTATTGAGACCACCAACTCATTAGTTCATTGAATGATAATTTCTGATAATTTTTGCATTTTATTTATCTGTGCTGGATTTAAACCCTCTGGAAATAAAAAGAGAAACATGAGAAATGTTTATAGCAAAATATTCAAAAATGTGTTTTCTTGTTTTGTTATGAATTCAAAAATGGACCCTTTCCAATGGAAAGGTTGCTAAGTTAATGGATTTTTTAATGTGAAAATGGACCCACTTTCAAGGAAAGTTAGCTTTTTATCCAAAATATGCAGAAATTAACTTTTTTTGTTTTGTTTTGCTCTTAAGTCAAAATCACAATACCACAAAACAAATACCACAATTTTGTGCTCAATTGAGTTTTGCTCAATTCTGGGTGCAAGAATTCTCCATATTTTCTTTGGGATCCCCCTCCCCCCACCAGCCATTAGTGTTCCTAGATCTAATTTGTATTGAGAGTCAAGACAATAGTGTGGGGAGGTGGCCTTGTTAAGAACCACAAGAAAGCTACTGGTGCTAGTGTGGAACTGGGAGGAGAAGAAAGAAGGAACTAGGCTGGAGTAAAGCGAGTAGGAATGTAAGAGCAATAGTATGAACAAGGAATGGGGAAAGAGAGAGGGCAGGGGCTGAGTAATCTCTTAGGGTTTGGATAAGTATCTGGACTTTTCAGAAACTTCCAACCTTTTGAGATTCATTCTTTGCTATTATAAATGACAAGAAAACAGAAATTTCTAAATTCTTTAAAA
The DNA here is from genome assembly GCA_003942145.1 of Platysternon megacephalum. NCBI lineage: Eukaryota > Metazoa > Chordata > Testudines > Platysternidae > Platysternon > Platysternon megacephalum. The sequence goes on from QXTE01000004.1 coordinate 3,880,597, forward strand.
CTTGCAGAACTTCAGTTAAAATAATTGAACTCAAGCCTGCACAGAAATCAATGTCTTGCTAACACAAAACACTGTTTAACAATAAACATTGATTTCATGTCACTTTTTTATACATCAGCCTTCATATAAGATCCTTGGGTAGCACTGATTTCCTTATCTACAGTTTAATAGAGTTTACCATTCTGCTTCACGTTTTAAAAGCCCTCTGGTATTTGAAGCTCCTAATTGTTACAGATGTTCTGCCCTGTAACATGATACCTGATATTTGCTTTTACACTTCATGCATGTACTACAAATTAATTATTATATTTATACATGGGATTCAAAAGGGTTATATTATACTTAGCATTCCCCTCACATCTTGATTACCATAACCTCTGGCTTCCCTGACACCCTTTTGTCACTTTCTAGTCCATTCAAAGCTGCTAAAATTATCTTTCTAGCCCACCAATCTGATCTCTCAGTACTCCTTTCAGCCTTTCCGATTGTATCAGATATAGAGCCAAATCCTGAGCCAGTGTAACTTAGTGTAGTTCTATTAAAGTCAATGAAACTATGTCAATCTACTACAGTTGAGGATCTAGCCTTTAAACTTCTAGTGCTTGCCGTAACTCCATCACTCTCTACTTGGCTGACCTCATCTTTTTTTTGCATTGCATCACATCGCCTCTGTGCCAATGATAGCAACCTCAATGACCCATTCATCTATTTCTCCCACAGATGTCTCCTTGCCTTTTTTTTTCTTGCTACTCCTGTGCAAATGACACACTTTCTATTCTGGTTTGCCAAGCCACTACTTTCTCCTCATTTAAATTCCTCAATTCTTCTGCAATGCCTACAATAAAAATGAGTCAATAATATGACTGTTGTTTTATATAGCACATAACCAGCCAATATGTTATGTGCCTGTATAAAATGTTCAACTGGCCAATTAAATCCAATGTTTTAATTCACATTGTTAGTTGCATGTGTCTTTATAAAATAAAAAATGAACAAAATTTTGGCTGCAGGACAGGCTGGGAGGAGAAGGGCAGCAGAAAGAGGCTCAGGAAGGGGTAGAAAAGGACAAAATTGAATAGAATGTAGGGGAGGGGAAAGACCTTACAAGGACAAGCCAAGAGCAAGAGAAAGGTCACAGAGAAGCAGAAGCAGGCATTATTAAATGGCAGAGCAGAGTGGACTTCAACAGAAGTTGTGAAAATCAGTTCTCAAAAGCACAGTCATAGATTAAGAGCTACAGAAGTGTCTGCTGGGGAGACGTAGAACAACTGATTTGGTTTTTTGTTTGTTTGAAAGAGATTTCACGCCTGAATGAGAAATATATATAAAGAGCATCCCAAGTGCCTGAAACTGTACCAAATGTGAGTTCTTGTTCCCCTATAATCAAATTGAAGACTTTATCAGCTTAACCTCATTTGGGAGATTCACATGGGTTACAACATGTGATTGGCATCATGTAGGAAAATATCTTAAAACTTTCCTCTACAGAAGTGAAGCCTTTAGATAAATAAATTGCTTGTCTGTTTCCAAAACCCAAGGAACAGCTGTACTGTATCTTGCCATTCATTAAAGAGAAGAACCATATCCTTTTGAAAGGAAGAAAGAGAAAGCAAATGAAAATGATTCCCTCTCCCTCTTACAATTCATCTGAGATGAGGCATACCAAAGCTGCACCATGGGTAGAGCTTGGTAGAGCATGCCTCCTCTTCCTCATCCTCTATGGGCAAGTCCCACGGGGCTCTGTCCTTTCTCTCACTGCACCTTATTTTTGGGTGACCTTATCTACTCACATGGTCCAACTATCACCTCTGTGTTTAAAAATCACAAATCTTCTACGCTCCCATCCCTGTGTCCTATTGTCCATCCCTTCTTATCCATCTCTGACATACTAGCCCACCATCTTAATATGACTAAACCCAAACTCCTTATTTGGCTTCCCAGGTTCTCTTCATTTATTCCTTTTTCTCCTAATGCTGACAACTCTACCATCCAACCTCACACTCAGATGTACAATCTTGGAGTCAGCTTTACTGCTATTCTGGAGGTACTCTGTTTCTAGGTGAATGGCTTCCCTTTAACCCTTAGGAGAGGGTAACAAGGGGTTCAGAATTTGGCCCATGGAGAAGAATTCTCTTTTTGTCTGCAGAGTATATAATTTTAAAAATCAAATAATTATAATATGTAAAATAAATTTGATATTTTCAAGCTTTCATAATTTCGAGTATGTGACCTTTGATTTCAAGGGTCCATGAGTACACCAGATGGGGACTGCCAGATATGGAGTACCACAGCAATCCATCCACCCCTCCTCCCAACACCATTTCCCCTCAGTGCCTTTCTGTCATCGGAGGGGAGCAAAGGGGCCAATACTGGCCAGGAATCTCTGTTCCCAATGCCTGAAGCAGCATGTTCTGCATTCATTTACCATTTACCATTAGGAAAAGTAAAAAAAAAAAAATTTCAATACTTTGGTTCACTGGCTCTTCAAAAGTAATAGAACGTTTCTTACTACATAATTAAAACATCTGTATCATTTGTGTTTAAAGTGTGTTACTTGGCATTTATACACACAAAAAGCATATATGTTCAAGTCATTCTCTGATAAGGTTCTTCTCTTTATCTTCTTGTTTGGATATGTTTTGTTAGCTTGTATACTGTAACACCACATGTCCGTGTTACTGTGCAAATGACTCCACAATATGCAAGGCAGCAGAGGTGAATCAGATCAAATGAGCTAAATTCTGTATAGTTTCACTGATTTCAGCCTAGCTCGACTTCCTTAGAACCACCTGGTAATTTTGTCCATTGTATTTATTCCTTTTGTAAAATGTCATTTATACCTATTATCCTAAATAAAAATATTGAATTATAAAACAAAAATTAATTATCCATAGTAAATAAAGTTTCTTAGTTACTTTATTTCCTCTTGAAGGAAGTATACAAAAATACAATTATGATTAAATGTTTTAGAACTTTTTATCCCCACAGTCAGTATAAATAACTTTCATTATTCTTTATGCATTTAAATGATACTTGTCTGTCCTTGGATTGTGAACTCCTTGGAACAGGAACCATCCTCCTTGAGTATTAAAAACTGCTAGCACATAGTGATTGATACCATAAGTAGATAATAATACACATTTGGAGAACCCTGTTCTGTATACAATGTTGACTTTTAAGCCCTAGAATATGCATTTCATTTGAGTATCATTTTTCCTAGCTCTCTCCATAGAGAAAAAATATCTCTGAAAGACTCTTACACAACTTCAGACTCATCTGGGTACCCAATATACTACTGTAGATGTGTCTGAACTATTTAATCTGTATCATTGTAGATTTTAGGACCCCAAAGCACTTAAGCATGTGGTTAACTTTAAGCATGTGAGTCTCCCTGTGGGGCTACTCTGAGCATCTGCATAAGCCGTTTCCTGGATCATGGCCTAATTTCCTGAGGGCAAGGACTGTGATACTTCATAGGTTTGCATGGTGCTGAGCACACTGTTGTTAATAAATAATAAAGAAAAAAACATTATTCTATTCAAAGACATAAAAATGACATCTCTTTCTTTCTGCTATCATGCCACAGTTCCATCTATCCTTTCTATAGCAATCAAAACAACACTCCACACAAAAACTCTACAGTTCAAAATAATTCCACCTTTAAAATTAGGCAGCAATGTGAGAGAAGAGGAAATGCCACAGGGAAAAACAAACTTCCATTACAAACTCAGCTTTACAGAGGAAACCACTCAGCAAAAAGAAGATATAAAAATAACTAGACTCCACAAAGACAATAAATCAACTCTTCTAGTGAACTACAAGTTTTATTTTCCCTCATTAGCCACAGGGTCTCTGACCTGTGGCTCTGTTTCATTCTGAAACTAACGAGGAATGCAACGGTCACCTTAACTCATGAAAATACATTTAAACCCCAAGGTGCAATGTGGTTTTGTTTTCCCCCTATATGGAGTCCTTTAGCTTTGTTTCTTTCTAAGCTGCTCTAGACAAAGGGCATATAGTGTAAATCCTTCTCTGCTAAAAGTATTAGTGGCAAACTTGGAGTGTTAAGCTTCCCATTGTACTGTTTGTTCGGAATGATCAGATTACTCTAAATTTCAGTAAAGTGTAAAGCATATGTGGGGCCTTATTTTCCTTTCATCACCCAATTTACCCTAGCTTGTCCTTAGGGTTTGTTTTTTTTAAATGTAATCATGAAAGAAGCTTCATTATTTAACGTACATAGTGACTATTATACTTTGTAATGGTTATATTCTCTAGCTCATGTGTATAACTCACGTTTAGTGAAGAGATGTACATCTGGAGAAGTGTTCAGGTTGTATGAGGAACAAATAATCATATCCTAAGCAATGGAGGCTATGTTAAAGAAGAATTTTAAGAGCAGGAAAAACAAAATGTTATATTCTCCCCTGTAAAAATTATGTCAATCCAAACTGGACATCTTTACACTGTCTGACTTCACTGCCCAGAGGTGTTTGTTTAGTTAGCTGAAGTGGTTGGGCCAGATCCTCAGCTGTTATGCCTGCCCTGTTGCACATACTCAGTGAACGGAATGGACTACATGATTGTGCATGCTCCCCATACCCGTGTCTACTGTCTATATATGCTGTTCTGAATACTGGTATAACACTGTGTACATGCATATACCTGTATCCAAAATGCTGTCTTTGCTACACAATGTTAGCACTACTATTTCATGGGCAGTGTCCCAGGACTCTGCGTGTCAGGGAGACTTCTGGGAACTGCTTTGCTGTGCGTTGTTGGTACTGTCTCCCGCTTTCACTCATTTGCCAATGCCAGTTCCCGATCACATCTTCCCCTAGCCAAACTAGGTGGAAGACATGGAACAATGGGATGATGATGTGGTTCTGGTTCTGCTCCTGCTTCTTATTTTGGGACAAATGGTTATGCAGTGGAGTAGGCAATCGGTGAGATGTGGGATGGAATTTGGACAGAACTTTTTGACTCAAAGATGGTGACCCTTGAAGTTCAAAGACAATTTGTTCAGCTCACATGTTACAGATATGGTGAATGCCAATATCGCCCTGGTTTGCCTATGGATGGGCCATCGCCTCTGATGCAGGAAAACCAGCATGGTGCAGTTGCATTACTACATCATTTTGGAAACCCAAGATGACCAGCAATGACTTCAGAACTTCCAAATGAGGAAGCAGACCTTCATGGAGCTGTGTGAGGAGCTTGCACCAAACCTCCTTTGCTCGATTCAAGGAAGCCATACCAGTGCAGAAGTGGGTGGCTATTGTCTTGTGGAAACTAGCAACACCTGACATCTATAGGTCTGTTGCCAACTACTGTTGCGGTCATGGTTGTGCAGGTTTGCCAGGCAGTTAACACTGATCTACCCATGAGTGGTTGCCATAAAAAATGCCTGAAATAATAGCTAGATTTCAGAGGATAGGGTTTCTGACCTGTGCAGGAGCCATCAATGGCACCCATATTCTACCAAAAGGGCTGAGTATGTGAACTGAAAAGTTCACTGTTCACTCATGCTGCAAGACTTGGTGGACCACACAGGCAGAATCATGAATACAAATGACTCTGGGAAAAGGGAATTCAGTTGTAAACTCAGTAGCTGCAGAATGGTCAGGGTGCATATTTGGTGGGCTGAAATCTCACTGTCATCAAGATGGGGACATAGGCCACACCAATGTGGCAAATGCCATTTGTATAATCATCACATGCTCTTCACTCCATATAGTTTGTGCTTCCATCTTGAGTGGGCTCAGAACCAGTGTGGTTTACAAACTCTGTACAGTCAGCCTGATACCATTCACATACACAGTGGTCCTGGTTCCCAGCGGGCAAGGGAAATCAGGGATGCCACATGTACACACCTCTTAGCATAGCAAGGAGGCAGAGGATGACATCTTCCTTTACCAAGAGAAACCCTCACACCCTGGACAGCTGCTGGAAAAGAATATGAGGGAAATCTGGCACATATTTGGGGGACTACATAGCTTTGTGAGGGTTTTGCTTCTTTGTAGCCATAAGGCATTAGCCATTAATTCCTGTGACAATTGACACAATAAAGACAATTATAAAAGGGCACCTCCACTGGGTTAACACTTAATCCACCTCCATATCACCCCTCCCCCAATTCCACATGGCTCCCATTTGTAAGGGGATGATCTTCTTCTTTAGCATGGCATTTGAAAAGCAACAAGCTGAGATTATAATTGAATCTTGAGATATGGAAGCTGTTCTAATGCCTCTAGGTAGCCACGTGGATCCACCTTGTGCCACCACTGTAAGCATGAATGGGGCAGTTGTCCATGATGTGTCGCATAGTTTGTACCTCACCACAGTCAGAATTTGGTGATTCTTTAGTTTTCCACTTGTGGAGGAGATATCCACACCTTCTGTGGGCAGAGAGGGAGAAAGCACTGAATCCGTGTAATCTTCCAAGGGACAAAAACAACTCTTACTAACTTTAGACAAACAACTATACATTTTCTACAACGCCCCCCTCTGCTGGGACCCTTCTATAGCCATCCCCTTCCTTCACCCAGTCCGCATAGCCCTGGGAAATCACTGCCTGTGTCCTGGCCAAGAAATGCACAGACATAGAGGTACAATGATTTTTCATTCATAATCTGTTTTTTTTCTGACATAGCTTCTGCCAAATGCATAATAGTGATTCCTCAGAAATCAATAAACTGATTATTTAGAGCCATGTCTTGCTCAGGAATCATTTTGAGGTGGAGGAGAGCAGGAGCTGAGGTTAAAAACAGGAATTTAGCACCAGAACAGGAGGGGATATTAGTGGGAAGGGTGGGAGTCCTTGTAACTTACCAGCCTTGGGTTCTGGTTCCTGCCACAGCTTGGGGTCCTTCTTGAGTTTGTCAGAGGGCACTTCCTCAACTAGCTCCTCTGGGTAGAGGTACAAAATCACATGCTCCTCATCCTTTGATATTTTGGGACTTCCTCTGCAGTCACTGCTACCTCCTCGGCCTGATCTTCATCAGCATCCCATTGGACAATGAGGATGGTAGGGTTGAGGAAGGGCACAGGGCCAAAGTCCACTCAATGCACATTTACTGCAGCCTCCATGAAGTTTCCCAGTAAAGATGTATGTCCCTGTCACTCCAAAAAAAGTCATGGAGGATGGTGTATTCTGACCACACATTGCTCAGCACCTGAGTGTGGTCAGCAGGCAAGGTGGCTGCTCTCAGAGCAACATTCATGTTCACCTGTATTGATATAAAGAGTGAAGCAGAAAACTGTTCTAATGTGGGCCACACAGATAGCTACTACAGATGATACTTGGGGGACAGGGCCCTTTATAGGTTAGGTAAGGGTCAGGAAAGTAAGGGTTCAGTGCATTGTGGGAATGGGGGTGGAGGACTATTGAAACTAGAAATCTGGGTGCCTCTTGCCCCTGTCCACACTGCACATTGGCATGGGTACAGAGCTGTGCCACAGCCAAAGCTCTGTACTTACTCATACCCTTCAGGTGTGCTAGCTTACTCGCCTTGCACTCACCTCCAGACACATGCTTCTGCAGACCATAGGGAATTATGGCACAACTATGCACATGGACACAGGCACAGTTGCTAGTGTAGACATACCCAAAAGTGACCTTAATGCTCTCTCAGTCTTGGGGCTGATCTGGGCTAGTCCAGTTCCTCATAGCAAGTTGGAGGAGCTTGAAGGCACCAGTGCAAATGGCCTAAAGAGCATTTACAGCAGCCAGAGATCACCAGGATACAGGGGAAACTGGTCATGTTTCCTTTTCCCTGTCTGAGTGTCTCCCCTGCATAGCAGATGGGAAGGAGAGCTTTTGGAGCCACTATAGCAGTTTTTCACTACCCAAGGTAAACCCAGCTCTAAGATAAACCTTCCCACCTCCACCATGTTGAAGGCCACTTTGCACAGGTGGAGTGGCATACAATGGCTGGAGTGTGACCCGGGAAAGGGGGGTCTTTGTCTCCCAAAAAGAGAATAGTTAATCAAAAACTCACAAAAGGAGGTGCAGATGGTGAATTATTGTGCCCACAAAATAAAATCCTATTATTCTGCCCTTATCTGGCATGTCCACAGTCATTTTCAGTAATTGCATGTGCCAGTACCTGTTGATTAATGGAGTCAGTTAACGTGTATGAATTAACATCTCTGTGTGGAAATGTGGGCTTTTGCAGCTGCTATAAGAGTATGCACATTTCTGCTAGTGGATCTGTTGCTTCTGACATTGAAAATTTAGCCCATGGGGTGTAACATTCTCTTATGATTATAACAAACTATTAGAATATATAAATAAACAAACATGTCACTTACCTTTTAATTGTCACCTTTAAAAAAAAAGCATTGACATTTTATACTGTAAGTTATAGGCTGAAAGAACATATCTAATGTATGCAAAGGTGTGAATTGGTCTACAGTATGTGTTTCACATACAAAGAGCAGAAAGTAGCAAGAGGTGAAAAAAAGGAAAAGCTGGAGGAAGGGTGCTGGTTCAAAATAGGACATAAGGAAAACAAAATCAGGGGGCCTAACCTACCTTCATTTATTTTAACATACGCGAATCTATTTCTCCAGGTTTATGTGTGATGCAACTAGTTAAAGAGATGAAGTGAGTGAGTGACAGTTGATTTATATTTTGTGGGGGGAGGTCTGTCTGTCTGGATTATTCCTTACATTTTGATTAGTGTTCATATTTTAAAATGACTATGTAAGCAGCCAGAGCTTCAAGATAGGCACTTTTAACAAATCTGAAGAAATATATGAATAGTTACTTGTGGCCAGTCATTGGGAAAAAAAACATTAATTTCAGTAGGTTCAAAATTGGGTCTCTAGTCTTTTCCTACACTTTACAAAGGATCCCAAATTTTCTCAGCTTGATGTTTATACAGTGTGCTTATATAAATTGCTGCCATATGAACTGTAGCAAGCTGCCATATGAACTGTTGGAGATTATAAATATAAAGTCTTAACACTGATACATTATTATGTATTTTACCTATGAAATTGTAACAATGGTAAAAAGTGTTTTGATTTTAATCCCTCTTTCTTTAAAACATATCTGTTTGCGCCTTTTTTTTTTTTTACTAGTCTCTCTCTATGCCTGCCTACACACATCTGCTGTCCCAGAGACCATAGTTTAGGTCCTGAGCCTAGAACCTCACTCACATGGTTCTCATTTTAGAATTTATTTGGCAGTCCTGTCTCTAGGAAGTAACATTTCTTAATTGTGGCCTTATAACAAGGCTCAGGAACTGTGACCAGAGGAAGCTATTTGGCACTCAGATTTTACAAATGTCTTACTCAGATTAAATCCTCTTGTTGTTACTGCTGACTTCAACAAGAGTTTGCCTGAGTAAAGACTGTGTTAAAGTGAGTAAGGATTTCCAGTTCTGGATTTAACCTTTTTGCACAATCACCTCCATGTCTTCTTCCATGCAACCCCCTATTCATGGTACAGCCTCCCTGCACTCATCTGCAAGACTCATCTGCAAGACTGCCTGTATTTAACTCCCCCTTAAAGCTCCATTTCTGATGTGCTGATTACAGTGAAGCTAACGGACTTGTATTTAAAGCTGGATTATAGTTTTGGCATGATAGACTCATGCCTATTCCAAGCCAACTCCTGAAATCATATAATGAGGGCAGAGTTTTCACCACACACACACACACACACACACAATCATCTAATCCAGGTGATTCAGAACAAAAACTTGAAAATGTGACTAAAGTATAACTGGTTCAGTGATGGCTGCCTGAGTCTGCAGACAGCCTGCAAGAAAAGTACTTCCTGTGCATTTCAATGGGGTGTTAACTCCAAGCTTTGCTGCTCAAGGGATACTTGCCAATACCACCCCCAAGAAAGGATTCGGTGTGTGGCAAAAAACTACAGTGCCCCCTCCCTCCCATCACCCCGCACCCAAGCAGATGCACACTGACGCTGGGGTATGTTCTGGGGCAGATACTGCTGCTGCTTCTGTTGACTCCCTAGTTGTTCCTAAGGAGAGGATTTAAATAAAGAAATAATAAAGAAAGTATAGAGCATACTACATGTACTGAGGTAACCATATCTATTTTTCCAAGGGAAAAATGGCAAGGGCTAAAGGGCAATCTCTGTATATAAATCTTCTTTCCAATTATTTTTATTTTTCGTTTAGTCAGGAGACTGAATGTTACAAGACAAATTACAAGACTGCTTTTCCTACTGTCAGTTAGCTGGGAATTTTACTGTCAGGACAAGACAGAGGATGTCTCTTACAAGAGTAGAATCCTATATCTAGAAATAAGCCTTCAGGTGCAGCAAAGTTACCATCATGGAATTTAAAACAGATATGAGCCTTGGAGTTTGCAGTAAATTGATCAAAATGTGGAAATGAAAGATTCACTATTTAAGAGCTACAATAAATCAGCATGTACCAGTTTCTGACATTAATGATAAGTTTTGTTCTGATCTGTCAAATTCATTGCCTGCGGATTATATTTTAAAAGCACTGTGCCTTTCAGCCCAACACAAACTAGTGTACTTAATTCTAATTAACTGCTTCAGTAGCTGGGATTTAAACATTGACTTTTTGCTTCCAAACATGTATGTAGCTAATCTATGTTTAATCAAAGTGACAACATCTATAACAAAACAAAGAGGAAGGGGCTTGACAGTTAAAGGAGTTCATCTGGAGCATTACAATGTCATTCTTATCATAAAATATTATAGACAAGATAGAAAAGAGTCTTTAACTTGTACTGTGCTTGAGGACTTACTACAGTATGCAGTGCAACGTGAAATGTCTTTATTGGGTAACATTCTGTTACACACCATATCCAGGTAGTTTCACAGCATGTTCTAACCGTAAATAATGAAGAGGACATGTCACTGGCACAGAATGATCTGGATTGCTTTGTAAACTAGACACAAGCAAACAATATGCATTTTAATATGGTTAAATGTAAATGTATACATTTAGGAACAAAGAATATAGGCCACATTTACAGGATGGGGTACTCTATCCTGGGAAGCAGTGATTCTGGAAAAGACTTGGGGGTTGTCATGGATAATCAACTGAACAAGAGCATCCAGTTTGACACTGGGGCCAAAGGGACTAATGCAATCCCTGGATGCATAAACAGTAGAATCTCAGGTAGTAGTAGCAAGTTTATTTTCCCTCTGTATTTGGCACTGGTACAACCACTGTTGGAATACTAGGTCCAGTTCTGGTGACCACAATTCAAGTAGGATGTTGTAAGAGTGAGAGTAATTAACCATTGGAACAAGTTACCAAGGGTCATGGTATATTCTCTATCACTGACCATTTTAAAATCAAGATTGAATGTCCCCACCCCACCCCCCCCAAAAGAAGGGAAAAAAAGGGTATGCTCAAGGAATTATTTTGGGGAAGTTGTATGGATCACAGTGGTACCTTCTGGCCTTGGAATCTATCAATTTATGAACAGTTTAATTTTGTTGTAACCTCAGTTTCCACAAAAGCAAAGAGTTCATCATACAGAAGTATGAAATCCATTAGTTAAAAAAATGAAATGTCATAGAATCATAGAATATCAGGGTTGGAAGGGACCTCAGGAGGTCATCTAGTCCAACCCCCTGCTCAAAGCAGGACCTAATCCCTCTGCAACTTGAGACCATTACTCCTTGTTCTGTCATCTGGTACCACTGTGAACAGTCTAGATCCATCCTCTTTGGAACCCCCTTTCAGGTAGTTGAAAGCAGCTATCAAATCCCCCCTCATTCTTCTCTTCTGCAGACTAAACAATCCCAGTTCCCTCAGCCTCTCCTCATAACTCATGTGCTCCAGCCCCCTAATCATTTTTGTTGCCCTCCGCTGGACTCTTTCCAATTTTTCCACATCCTTCTTGTAGTGTGGGGCCCAAAACTGGACACAGTACTCCAGGTGAGGCCTCACCAATGTCGAATAGAGGGGAACGATCACGTCCCTCGATCTGCTGGCAATGCCCCTACTTATACAGCCCAAAATGCCGTTAGCCTTCTTGGCAACAAGGGCACACTGTTGACTCATATCCAGCTTCTCGTCCACCGTAACCCCTAGGTCCTTTTCTGCAGAACTGCTGCCTAGCCACTCGGTCCCTAGTCTGTAACAGTGCATGGGATTCTTCCGTCCTAAGTGCAGGACTCTGCACTTGTCCTTGTTGAACCTCATCAGGTTTCTTTTGGCCCAATCCTCTAATTTGTCTAGGTCCCTCTGTATCCTATCCCTACCCTCCAGCGTATCTACCACTCCTCCCAGTTTAGTGTCATCTGCAAATTTGCTGAGAGTGCAGTCCACGCCATCCTCCAGATCATTAATGAAGATATTGAACAAAACCGGCCCCAGGACCGACCCTTGGGGCACTCCGCTTGAAACCGGCTGCCAACTAGACATGGAGCCGTTGATCACTACCCGTTGAGCCCGACGATCTAGCCAGCTTTCTATCCACCTTATAGTCCATTCATCCAGCCCATACTTCTTTAACTTGCCGGCAAGAATACTGTGGGAGACCGTATCAAAAGCTTTGCTAAAGTCAAGGAATAACACATCCACTGCTTTCCCCTCATCCACAGACCCAGTTATCTCCTCATAGAAGGCAATTAGGTTAGTCAGGCATGACTTGCCCTTGGTGAATCCATGCTGACTGTTCCTGATCACTTTCCTGTCCTCTAAGTGCTTCAGAATTGATTCCTTGAGGACCTTCTCCATGATTTTTCCAGGGACTGAGGTGAGGCTGACTGGCCTGTAGTTCCCCGGATCCTCCTTCTTCCCTTTTTTAAAGATGGGCACTACATTAGCCTTTTTCCAGTCATCCGGGACCTCCCCCGATCACCATGAGTTTTCAAAGATAATGGCCAATGGCTCTGCAATCACATCCGCCAACTCCTTTAGCACTCTCGGATGCAGCACATCCGGCCCCATGGACTTGTGCTCGTCCAGTTTTTCTAAATAGTCCCGAACCACTTCTTTCTCCACAGAGGGCTGGTCACCTTTTCCCCATACTGTGCTGCCCAGTGCAGCAGTCTGGGAGCTGACCTTGTTCGTGAAGACAGAGGCAATAGAGTTTAAGAAGATAAAATATAAAAATATATTTGTGGTGTAGCTAGATATATTTGATAGTAAGTAAGCAAGTAAATAAAATAAAAATAAAATAAAATAAATGAAGCACACTTTCTACAATGCTAGTGGTCAAAATGTGAGGATTTTATACCCAGGTATTTTCATCTAATCTAACTCAGGAACCAAAGAGATATTTTAAATGAGCAAACATATTTATACATCCCAGAATTACTGAGACCCAATAATATCAAAGAATATTTAATTGTGTTTACCATTACCACTTTATTTTTCAGAGAGCCATACTTTGCTTTCTTTGTGTTGTTATGGTAAAATATTCCTTTGACATTTCTAGCTCTGAAAACAGTCCAATAATAAATAGCTTGTATGAATGAGAAAATAACTGCCCATACAATCACTTTATTTACTTAAATGGCATATATACTCTCAATTTATCTTCTTATTCTAGGATACAGAAGCTATTTTATCTTGTACACGAGAGTGATCCCACATCAATCTCAAGAATGACGTTTAAAAAAAGAGAGAAAATCAAGAGGTTAATATTGCATGTGACTATATCAATGTCAGGCTGTGTGAAAGAAGAGAAAGTGAAAATCAAAATATAAAATATTAAATGAAATATATTTAGTAATAGCTCTGTAATGCTATCATATGTGATATTTGAGATGAAATCGTTTTTCTACAAATTTTAACAGTGCAGAATAAGCAACTTCTGATACTTCCAAAATAAACAGAAATGTCCAGAACAGTGGAATCTGTCATTCTGAAACCTGAAATTTATGACAAAGAACCACTGAATAAATTAAGTAGTAAAGCAGCCAGAATGCAATCCAGCAAAAACAATGTAAAGCTTCAAAATATAAAATGAAATTTCCCTGCAACTATGTTCTACCGGAATGACCTCACTGCACTTTTAAGTGGTGGGAGCTGTTGTCTGGATTCTAGAAAAAGTGTGTGGCTCCTTTAAAGGCTAGAGAGAGAGAGAGTGACTTGCTGTGGCAGCTTCAGACCAGATCAGCAGGGGGACGCTGACCCAGGTGACCAGAAGAGTGGGGATGGGGGGACTATTTTGGTCCATGACGTTACAGGTAAAGCCCTCCTTTACTTGGACCAGGCCAAGCAGCTCCCACCCTCCCTCTCCTGGGAGTAGTCAAATACCAGGATTTGTCATGATCCGCAGTGGGCATTACGCTAGTCACTCCTTTCTCAGGGGACTAGGTAGGACTTTTCCCCTCACCACCAGATTGGTCAGGGTGAGGTTGGGGCATTTTCACCTTCCCCACAGTGGATTGGGGGTTAGTTGGGGCAAACAAGAAATGGGGGTTAGGCTATGGTGTTGTAAGGGCAGATGTTCAATGCAAGTACTGCGTAGGGAAGGGATTCAGTGATCAGATAAAATGGACTGACAAAAGATATAAAGGAGGTATTCTTTAAAGGAGCAGAAACGGGGCATGGAGGGTGGGGCTCCCACAACTGTTACAGTAGGAAGTGAACCCACCTCTTCATAGCTCCCCCTTAGAACCTCATTTGAGGCGGGGTGGGTGTGGCAGGGACGCAGCAGCAAGTTGACTGGGAACCAGGATGGCTAAAGGGGAACGGCTGACAGCTGCAACTATGTTTTACTGCAACAATGAAAGTGTCATGCTATAGAGGAGACACATGACCATGACAGGAACTGGATCCAAACTATTGAACTCACTGCCAAATGAAATGAGAATGGCCACTAAACTGGCTGCATTCCAAGCTAAATGTAAGACCTACCTCTTAAGCTTTTTCACAGTAGTATCATACTGCTACCAACGCTCACACCTGTATGTTAAATAAAATAAATAACAATAGAAATGAGAAGACAACCCATTCCAAACAACCTAACCCGGCCTCTTGACAGCCATCAAGGAAAAGAAATATATCATTGTCATCATTTTTATTTGTGGAAGGTGCTCAGATACTACTCTGATGTACACAGTGGGCCAATATGAGGCTCTGGATAGAAAAAATATAAGACGCATTTGGACATATATTTATAAAATACCAGATGTGCTTTGTTTTCCTTTGCTGGTTTCTTCTTATTAAAGATATTTGCATGAAAAGAACATTTGAGTTATTTAGAGTTCATGTGCACCTGCTGCTTTTTCCTCACTTGTGGTCATAATGTGCTGTTTGTTACATTATAATTGGTTGCTCTGAGGGAATCAGAAGTATTGTTTCTAAATGGCAAGTTTTCAGGAAATACGGTAAGATATTAGCTGCACTTCAAAGATGGCCCAGCTTGAATCCTGGGCACAGTTGAACAATTTATGTAACACATGAATTGTTTGACTACTTTAAGGATTATATTTAATGTGGACACATATACTGTAACAAAAGTGGACTGTTTAAAGAATTATATTCAACAGACAATACATTTATGAAAGTCAAAACCTTTGATGCAGGCCACTTAATTAGCTCTAGCTTTGCTGTACTTATGTTAGTGGGTACTTTACATATTCGTATGTATTTTAAAGGGCTCCCTTGCTATTTTGTTTATTACAGCAACATTTCATTAATTCTCATTGTGCCAATCCTAAAGCTCAGAGTTAGATCATGTTCCATTTCATGCTCCCTTTGACAAAGCTTACAGGAAGATTCAAAGAGGAGAAAAACTCTGAAGATCCTCTCACAGAGGTTCCTCCAAATTCTTATGCTATAGAGCAGTGCAGTGTAATGTCTCCTAGAGAAGAAGCAGGAGCACCAAACCAAAACTTCCAAAGGATCAAAGCCTTCCACACAGAGATTTTGTGCAGTTCTAGGGCTGTGAATTCCATAGCCTGGAACAGAGTCAAAGTAAAGGCAATATATTTTTGATGGAGTTCCCAATAGATAGTTTCCAACAGCCACTCACTGTGCAGCTGCAGTCAAAAAAACTCACAGAAAGTTAGGAACCATTAGAAAAGGGATAGATAATAAAACAAAAAATATCATAATGCCACTATGTAAATCCATGTTACATCCACACCTTGAATATTGTATGAAATTCTGGTCACCCCACCTCAAAAAAAGATATATTAGAATTGGAAAAGGTACAGATAAAGGCAACAAAAATTATTATGGAATAGCTTCCATGTGAGGAGAGATTAAAAAGACTGGGACTGTTCAGTTTAGAAAAGAGACAACTAAGGGGAGATATGATAGAGGTCTATAAATCATGAATGGTGTGGAG
Source organism: Platysternon megacephalum (assembly GCA_003942145.1). NCBI lineage: Eukaryota > Metazoa > Chordata > Testudines > Platysternidae > Platysternon > Platysternon megacephalum. Next base: position 3,896,869 of record QXTE01000004.1, read on the forward strand.
AAAGTGAATAAGGAAGTGTTACTCCTCCCCTTAATGCAAGAACTAGAGTCACACCCTGAAATTAATAGGCAGCAGGTTTAAAACAAATAAAAGGAAGTAATTCACACAATGTACAGTCAACCCCAGTGGAACTCACATCCATGAGTTGTTGTGAAGTCCAAAAGTACAACTGTGTTAAAAAAAGAATTAGATAGGTTCATGAAGGATGGGTCCACCAATGACCATTAGCCAAAATGGTCAGGGATGCAACTCCCATGCCTTGGGTGTCCCTAAGCCTCTGATGGCCAGATGCTGAGACTGGACAACAAAGGATGGATCACTTGAAATTGCCCTGTTCCACAGAAGCATCTGGTACTGGCCACTGTAGAAGACAGGATACTGGGTTAGATTGACCATTACTCTGACTCCGTATAGCTGTTCTTATGCTTGCTATGACTGCTGAAGAAAACAATGTGCATTTTCTTGGCTCCACTTGCTCCTGCCATTTTCCCATGCAACAAGCTCTGGATTTATGTAGAAGGATGGTTGACTGAGTCCAGGAGCAGGCCAACGTATTAAAGGGTTCTATAGAAATTGAATAGAGGCTTACAGAAATGACTTAAAAAACCTATAGAATTCAATTATTCTTTCTGCAGAATTATTAACACATCCATCAGAATTCTATAGCAATGATATAATTCTCTATTAAATTCTATAAGACTTTTCCCAAAAGACTAGATTGGTTAAATGATGTTACCTTTGCTGCAAGGTTTGTGGCATAGCATAATCACTTAGCCAGTGCACTGTATTAGAAAGTTCAGTCCCCTCTACTATAGCAAATGCTGCATAGCAACCCGCTTCTGCAGGATTAGGGATATACTTTATGATTACAAAGGTTTCAAGACTGATTTTTAGCCCATAAGTGTACTGCAGGAACATCATAACAATCACATCCCTCTTCAAAACAATCATGTTTTCAAATTATGTTCCTTCTTCTTAAGAAGAACATAAATCACTGAACTTTGGCTTAGAACACTGGAATTTTCATAGACTGTAACAATTCATCCAGAGAAGGAGCTCTCTGCACTTTTGCATCTTGAGAAGATATTGTTTATTTTAGCCTAAAAAAAAGAGAAGAGGTCTGTGACAGGTACATTTCTTTGATTTTTCAATTATCTGGTTAGTCCGTAATGTACTTTTAAAACTTAAATGAAGATGAAAGATCTTCATGGGTAGTATTTTACAATAAAATTGTGACTATGAAAGATAAAAAGCCATACCTCTAAAAAATGTGGAAGATCATTTCAGTACTGTTGGCTGTATGGCGCAGTATTAGACTCAAGGCCAAACTCCTTGAAATTCTGTACAATTGTATCATAATTTAATAATGCAGAAGATTTGAGTCTCAGAATAATCCACAACTTCTCTCCCCCAAGTTTACACGTATTATTAAAGAACTGGATCTTAAAGGGGGAAAGAGGAAGAATCATGGCTGTAGCCTCCTTACCCTTGACCCCCCTGCCACTCAGTTAATGCAGAAGGAAATGAAAGTCAGAACTGTCCGGGGGGAAAAAAAACCCACTTTAACATTGTTTTTCTTTTCCTTAATTGATTTTGTTTGTTTGTGAAAGGTGGTAGATTGACAGTCCTGGACCTGAGGTCCTCTCTCCATAGGCACAATATTAACTCCTCCAGCAAACTGCAACCTTATTTTAGGACCAGCCGTAATCAGGTCTTCATGCTAAATCACTCCTTGGCTTTTGCTGGGACTACCAACAACTACCCCAATACATACCATTTTTGTTTGTGAATTGTAAGTTGTTTGGGTGGGGACAGTCCTTTCGTTATCGGTTTCTACAGTACCTAGTGCAGTGGTCCCTAAACTTTTCACAGTCATGCCCCTCCCTCACAGGAGCTGGGGCTGTGAGTGGGGTCGCAGGTCCGGGGGAGGGGCAGAGAAGGGTAAGTGGGAAGAGGCTGGAGCCACAGCTGGGAGTGGGTCTGAGGCTGGGAACAGAGTTGCGGCCAGGGGCCAAGGCTGGGGGCAGGGCTTGGGCCAGGAGCTGGGCCACAGCAGGGGCCGGCAGGTGGGTACGGAGCTGTGGCTGAGGGCTGGAGCCAAGGCTGGGAGGTTGGGCCAGAGCAGAGCGGGAGGCAAAGCGGGACTCGGTGGTGCTCCCTCCCCACTCCCCCATGGGGGCTGGCCCAGACCCCGCCGTGCCAACTTTCCAATCGCACAAAACCGAACACCCTAGCCCCGTCCCTTCCCTGAGGCCACGACTCTGCCCTGCCCTTTCCCTGGGGCCCTGCACCCCACTCACTACATTCCCCCTCCCTCAGGGGCTCACTCTCCCCCACCCTCACTTGCTTTCACTGGGCTGGGGCAGGGGTTGGGTGCGGGAGGGGCTGAGGGCTCTAACTGAGGGTGTGGGCTCTGGGGTGGGGCCAGAAATGAGGGGTTCAGGGTGAGGGAGGGAGCTCCAGGTGTGGGAGAAAGTAAGGGCTCTGGGGTGGGGCTGCGGATGAGGGTTTGAGGTGCAGGAGTAGGCTCCAGGTTTGGGGCTGGGGCAGAGGGGTTCAGGGTGTGGGAGGGAGCTCTTGGCTGGGATGGGGGGTGGGGTGCAGAGTGGGTGAGGGCTCCATCTGGGGGTGCAGGCTTTGGGGTGGTGGCTAGAATGAGGGGTTTGGGGTGCAGGAGGGGCTCTGGGTTTGGGGGGGCTCAGGGCTGGGGCAGGGGCAGGGGGTTAGGACATGGACTTACCTCCAGCGACTCCTGATGAGCAACGCAGCAGGGGTGGGGGAGGGGCTAAGGCAGGCTTCCAGAAGTGGCCAGCAGGTCGGCTTCTAGGCGGAGGCGCGGCAGGTGGCTCTGTGCGCTGCTCTCACTCTGCAATATCGCCAACTGGACTTTTAACGGCCCGGTCAGTGGTGCTGAATGGAGCCGCCAGGGTCCCTTTTCAACTGGGTTATCCGGACACCTGGTCACCCTACCATGCCCCTCTGAACATTCTTCTGCACCCTCCTAGGCGGGCACACCCCACAGTGTTGAAAGCTCATTCACATCATCCACAAGTAATCAAATAAGGAGAAATGTAATCCTGGGAGAATAAAACACCCACAGAAAGACTGACGTTTACCAGCTTGCTGTTAGAACTTTGACAAAGTTACAAGCAGCAAGAAATACTATGTGTGTATTTTTAAGTTGTCATTTCATCTCTAATATAGACATTTAATATGAATTTGAAATTCATAAATGTTACTGGATATTATCAATATGTTATTCACTTTGAGAGCTGAGCTTATGAAAAATATAATTATACACAATAATAAATAAGTACAAATGTACAAAATACAGAGGTCTAGTTTAACTAATAATCACTAAAAGGCAATCCTGCATGTTCTTACTGCAACATACTATATGACTCAATGGGACTAGGCACGGGAATAAGTATCTACAGTATCTGGCCTTTGGTCTATGCTGCAAGGGGAAAAAAAGGTCTCATCAGAAAAGAATATGCCCCGTCTCCGTCAGCAACTACTTCACAGCAACTTTCAGAGTAGACAGCCCAGAGTGAATGGCTACTGCCATGATTTTTGCTTTAAAAGGCATTGTAAGCACAAATAAACCATAGAACTATCAATTCTGAGGAAAGAAACACTCGTTTCACTTGTATTGGTATGTTATTTAAAGCTCTCAACTGCATTGTATATCTTCTGACTGCTCCAGCCACAAGTGCGGTTTTTCATTTTAATGAAGTGCATTATCTCACCTTATGTGTGTTGTACAAGGAGCCAATATTCGGTGTCTTTGTCCTCAGTGAACCCCTAAACCTAGGTCAACTCCATTTCCTCTGCAACCATATTTCTCAGCAAATCCCTGAAGGAAACATAAGGTGTCCCTTGAAATCTTACAGGAATTTATAAAACCATCATTATAACAATTGGAAAAAGATGTGCCGGGACCCAAGAAATAATAGGTATTTTTTGTTTCCTAGTGTATATGTGAAGGGACACTTCTTAGCATCACACTTTGGAGTAATTCTCCTTTCTCATTCTCGTCACTCAAGAGGGTTTATACCAGAAATTTCTATTATTTTTAATGGAAACTCCCCGTAAAAATTGCTGAGGATTAGTGTGGGGTTAAAGTCCATTAAAATATAACATAGGGTTTGACCCTGCACGCTGCTGAGGAATACTGAAAGGAGTGTGGAGAGCCAAAGTGTCAGGGTTGAACAGCTGGTCAGAAAATGGTATATTAATTATTTATTATTTTAAAGATTTTCACAAAATTTCATTTTCCCCTGAAATTTTGGTTTCCCTTTGAGTATTCCAACAACTTCTAGCACCAGCTACCAAGAGACTGGCACAGATAAATATGCCTAGAGGTCAAAAATGGGGAAAGCCCTCAACTCTATAGTGAGCTAAGTACTGTGGAAGAGAAGGAGGTGGCAAGGTGGGCATAACAGGGGAAGGAGAGAGAGATTGTGGAATCTAATGAGTGTAAATTATGTGAATAGTGTCCAATTTTAAGATTCAAGATTTAAGACTCCCACAAGCAGCTGTTCAGTGCCAAACTACAAACAGTGAGCAGAGCGTCCTTGCAAACCAACAGCCTGCCCTGCTCACTCCTTTCACTTCACTTCACCTGATTGTGAGTAAAGAAGCATCAGGCTCAGTAGTCCTGGTGGTGCTGCACTCTCAAGTTCCTCAACTCTACCCTGACAAAATCAGCTCTTTTATTCTAAGAGCTCTATTCCTGTCAGGAATTAAAGCTGCTCAGCAGAAAAACAGGATGCAATTTCCCTCATTTACACTTAAACCTAGTAGAGTTACACAGGTGTAAAACTGGAATAAGGATGATATTGTTTAACCAGGAAACTTTCTGAATTTTTTTCAAGTTTGTAACCTCAGTCAGTGATGAGAGCCCTACTCTAGATTAGCCCCTGAAACCATTTTGACTACAATATTTGTTAGACCTGCTTAGAGCAAGTCTATCTGGCTCCATGCTGAAAGTGACGTGGATAAGTAGAGGGCTGTCTTCATTAGGTTCAGCTGACCTGGTATTAGCAATGATTATATATTTTTCAAAACTTTCCTTTGTGTCGACAAACCTTGAGAGAAACAGGGCCATTCACCAAACAATAGATCCACTTTCAGGAATATCTGAAATAAATGGTTTACCTATTAGACTATGTATCTTTCTAACTGATTGCTTAAGGGAGATCGATTTTATGCATGTGTTTTGTGCATTTTGTTAGCTATGTGGAAGAGGAAAAAAGCGCAGACAACTTAGTCTTCTAGAAAGAGCAAGAGTCAGGCTAACTCTAACAGCTAATAACGCGAGACTTCCAGGCAGGGCCTGGGCGAGTGGAAAAGAACTGTAAGAGAGGTTGTTTTGAACTTGTGTTAGATAAGAATGGAATGCAGACTATAGCAAGAACTGCTGAGAAAAGTAAGATATCAGGATAAACAATATGTATAAACAAAATGCAGTTGTTGATCATTACTGTATGTAACAAAAGGTATAAATGCTGCCTTAATTGTTTATCTTTTGAGAGACCTGGCATTGTGCACTCTCCCCCTTGCAATATTGCTTAAGAATAAACTGCCTCTGACATGTTGCAACCAACCTAAGAGCGAAGACTGTGTTATTCTTCCACAGCTATAATCAAGAATTAAATGTTTCTCCTTTTGCATGTTTTGGTTCAACTTCATTACCTTCAATTTTTTAATGTTCTTTAATTCTCTGAAAAATACAATGCCAAATGAATCAATGTTAAAAATAATAATAGAATACAATCATTAATCTTCATTAAGATTTTTCTTAAAGTCAAACCATAAACATTAAAGCTAAACATTTACACATAAAAGGTGTCAAAAATAGATTTTTCAGAAAGCAGATTAAAAAGAAAAAGAAAAAAGAGGAATAGGAGAAAGAGAGACAAGATAAATATTTTGAAGTAGAATAGAAAGACAAAATGAGAGGAAATAAAGAATGATCTGGAGGTTAGTAGGGAAGAGAAACTCTAAAAAGGAGAGAAAGCAAGTAGTTGAAAATAGATATCCAGAAGAAAAACTCTTCTTAGAATAAGAGAAAAAAGTATAACTGTCTAGAAATCCTAAAAAGGGTTGTTGTTATATTTTCATTGTCAATCTTTTCCATTAGTACCATATAATGGTGATTAGCTTGTCATGTACTGAAGGAGGTGGAAGAGGTTGAGATAGGATTTTTATACTACATATTAAAACAATTGTCTTTTTTCCTGATGCCAATTTTCACTGCAGAAGTAGCATGAAGAAAAAGAATACTCAGAATCAATATGGTTAAACAGTACATTGAATTTCCTTTCTGCGGTGTGTGTGTTGTGGTGGGGGAGCAGGGGAAGGAGATGGAACTGCTTTATACATACTCACACACTGAATAATCTGTTCACTCATTCTCCTTCTGGGGTCACTTCTAAACATTGATAAATGAATTAGTGCTATGAAAGGAAAGTCCTCATGCACACAAAATGCTATCATTATCATGGCAATATCTTGGGCCCTGATCTTACAAACACTTGCTTAACTTTATGCATGGTAGCAGTCATCATTGACTTCAATGAGTCTAATCAAGATATAAAATTAAGGATAAGAGCTTTGGTCTTGAACCTCCTCAGCTAGTAGTCAGCACTAGAATGTAACACAGCTTTTTAGCAGCCGCTGTCTCAAAAACAAATAATCCTATAAATAAAATGCTTTAACCATCATATTGGACCAAAAATTACGAACTATTTCCATATTGGGGGCTTGCAGATCCCTAGTATATCAAATTATGGAGAGTATGGGATGCATTTAAAAGTGACTATTGTAACCATGTCGGTCTCAGGTTTATTGTAAGCAGTGAACCATAAAACCATGAAGAAGTTAAAACTTTCCTAGATTCAGAAGCATGCTACACAGTACTTATGCTGGGGTCTAACTGACCCCCTAATCAAACACATTATATAGGTGTTGGTCTAATTGACCCTATGTTTAAACAATGAAAAATAGGTAGCAACAGCAACAATATAAAAGGCGCAAACACATCAAAGTGGCAGTAAATGACCTACTACTTTGCAAATGGAGCAACTAGATGACATATGTTCTGAACATACAAAGTTTTTACACTTCACACATTTTTGAAGAGTCTTTTTGTCTCATTCTCTGGAACAGATGTATCATCATCTCCATTTCTTAGGCTCTGGATAGTACCCAGCACACTCGATGCTGCTTCTTTAGCAGCCTGAGGCAAGGCTGAAATGTTCCTTTCCTAAACCAGTGGTGTCATCATTTCTTATGCAAAGATGTATTATGCCATGTGAGGTTCAATAAAATCCAAATAATATATACATTCAGAGATGCAATATTCACATGCAGTGCAACAGCCACTCTTTGCCCCAGCCACAGAGTCTTTTCCCAAGCAATTCTTTGCCCCAGCAGCTGTGAGTCTTTGCCACAGCAACAGAATCTGTCAAGTGTGTCAGCAAATGCATCTGACAATTGTAGCTTGCCAAGAAACTCTTCCTAGCAAGCATAGGCTTCCCAGAAAATCAGTTTGGCAGTGTTATCTTCAAACTCAATTTGCTGGATAATTGTGATGCTACATAAGGCAAATGCTATCTGGGGCTTCAGACCCCCAAGACCCTGTGCCTAGGGATCCTGAAAGACCCTCGTGGTGTGGGGAACTTGTACTATTAATTCACGTTGTAAATAAAGCACATGGTGTTGAACCTGCCACAGGGTCTAGGTGTGATGGAGTTTGGAATGCTATCCAGACCAGTGAGGGGTTGTGTCACCACTTCCTTTGCAACCCTGGGTGCCTCACAGTGTTTTGCTGCTGTAGATCCTGGCATGGGATGCTCACAACCAGTCTACATGCATGCCGGTCACACGCTGAAGTGTCTGTGTGCTAGACAGCCCTGGTTTAGCAGCTCTGACCTCAGCAGACTGTCTACAGACCCACAGCAATTTACATCAGCCTTGGTTACAGCCTGCAAAGTGATCCCACCATACCCCCAGTCCTGATTTTTTTTTTCAAAAAACAGCATGTGCTGTAATGTCCAGCCCTTTCCTGAAAAGTTTAGAGAAAAATAGGGGTTGTTTGTTCCTCTAAAGACACAAAACCTGCCTGCTTGTTAACTTCACTGGGGTAAGTACACCTTTCCCTTTAAACACAGCACTGGGTTGGTTTATAGTAAAAAATAAAACAAATTTATGAACCACAGGACACAAGCTAAGTGATGCTAAGTAAAAGCAATAAATTTAGAAAGGGTTACAAGCAAATTAAAGTGAAAACATGTATCTAAAATTCTAACACTTAATCAAGCAAAATACAGGCTTAGTTCAAGATGGTTTATCTCACCGGTCTCCCTTTTTCCCAGCAATGGCTGACTTTCTCTCAGTCAGGACATTCCACAAAAGTACAAGGACCTGGTTTCCCCTTGTCTTCCCAGGTGAAATATCTTTGCCAAAGCAGGTTTCTCAATTATAATTCAGTTTCCAGAGACTTCAACCCTGCCTTGGTTGAAGGATCCATCTTTCTCACCTTGCGAGAGCTCGGTATCTGTCTAGAAATGGATGCCCAAGATGGCTTCTCTCCTTTTATCTTCCAAAGATCAATGAACTTGTTTCAAGAGGTAGGAAGGCCTCATGCTGTTTTTCCCTTCCTGTGGGCTTCCCATCCTCCTGTATGATTTCTAGGTCAATGGGGCTTCCATTGTTTCCGATTCCACCATGCTTAATTTACATAGGAGACAGGTAGATAGCTGTGACATTCCCTCCAATCTGGGAAGACTGTATGGCTTGATATTAGTGAGTAGCCGTAATTTCTTATATAGTTTTAATACATACAATTCACAATGATATCCCCAGTGTGTCATAGGCTTTCAGAAAAAAAACTCACTCTACACTTTTATAATGTATGCCCCTAAGGCATGAAACCAGGGCTCTTACCACTCTGAGTATGCCCTAGTCCCCAGAATAATTCTCACCCATGTGCCTCCAGTTTCCCTGCTTTGTGGTGTTCTGGCCCACAGCTTTCCTAACAGTGCCAGACTCTCACAACTCCTAGCAGATCCTGGGCAACAGCATCTTTTAGGTTGTGTCACAGACATACCTAACACTGACTCAGTTTCCCTGTTGTTAGTTTATCCCCTCAGCTACTGAGTCTGCCTCTGGTGCGCTTGTACCTGAGCCCTTGGGCTCAACCCTGTTACATCATTACAGAAAACACAAGAAAAAACACTGCCCACATTTCCACAATCAGAATTCCAGAATATCCTTTAGTATCCATAATGCTTCAGGATTCAGGCAGGGCAATGGCGTCTATCACACCCACTTCTGGTTGTTTGCTAGCCTCTGATCAGGCACACCCTTAAGTCTGTCCTTCCTCCTGGGTCCCACAGGTGTAACTTGCTCCTCCTCTTCTGTTTGAGCTGCCTGGATTTGTCCTGGTCAGTAAGCTTCAGTTGCTCAATTCTGCTGCCTAACTCAGACACTTGGCCTCCAGCTTCATCCATCTCTCCTTGACTAGCAGCCTTTTCCACTCCAGCCTCCACAGCTCAGGACCTCTTGCCATCGCTACTGCCTCTGCTGGGGGACCACCTGCTTGGTCTCCTGCACACCACGTAGGAGAAAAAGTAACCTCCTCTAACCCCGGGTGTGGAGCAGGTGCCCCGATCCTGCCTCCTGGCATATGGCCACTAGCTCCAAGATTGGTTCTGAGCAGCTTCTGACAAATCTCACCATGAACACAACTCTAACTGCCTCTTGGGGAGCTCAGCATCTGCTTCTTTGCTCCTCCTGCCTTTTCTGCTGTTTATTTATCCTTATACTTTCCTGTGTTTAATTTGGTCAAGGAAATAGAACAAACAGAAAATAATAAAACTAACCCTTCTTTGATTGTTCCCAGCCATTTCACCTCAGAATCTCTTTAAACTACACCACTGAGTTATTTGTTTTCAAATGACACCTCACCAGGCATACTTTGTACAAAGATTATTACAGTATGTAGGGGGTGAAAACAGGGGTGTTTAGTGCCACACTGTGTGAAGACTGTTTGCAATAAGGAATCCTGAGTGAGGGGACCCCCACCCTCTGACACTAACATTGAGAGGCCTGACTCCATTACTTTTTTAGTGACTTTTTTGTTACACAAAACCCACAACACAAAAATCACAACAGGTAGAATGAAAAAAACCAGTGTGGAAAGATTAAGTATTCTCATACAAGGTTGGGGTCAATGTATGAAGAGGCACAGGTTTGGCACAAAAATTCTTATTTGCATTGTTATGTGTGTTGTGGTCGGACCCCAGAACCTTAGGAGGCTTAAAATACCTGAAAGAAATGGAATCTCAAATTTCAAATGGCAAAAAGCATTAATCTACAATTGTACTGGTAAGTGAGATAAGGGCTTTAATGATATCGGAACTGAAATTAAAAAAAATGGTCATAAGAATGACTTGATTGTGTGATCTGCAATCTCATGATTCACCATGGCAGAAACAGTTTGGTGAAGGCATAATAAAATTTACAGAACCAACTTTGATCTAGGATCAATGATCAGAAAGAAAAACATTTGATTTTTCCTTCAAATTATTTGTTCCTAGGTATGATATTGATTTTATAATTAAGACAAAGATTAAGAATATTGTAAACAAAAGAGGCCTGATTCCTATTTACCCTAACACCACTTTCCACTGCTCTGGCAACATAAAAATGTCAGAGTGGCAGTAAATTACATTTATAACCAATTATAAGGCCTCGTTATGCTGACATTGATTTTGGACAATGAAGAGACTTTGGAAGGAATGACTCCTATCATAATGGGCTTAGAAGGGTCTCCCTCACTTTCTATTTTGCCTACCAAGAAGCGAAGAAACTCATTATTTTGTAGTATAGGATTGTTCTTGCATTATCAGAACTGGTTTCTCAAGTAGCCATTTGAAAAGGACATCAGATTTTCAATTTTTAAAATGGCTGAGATTTTAGTCAACTGAAGAAAAGAAAACCTATTTTTCCCAACAGTGTCCTTGTCAGTGTAATACCTATCACATTGATTGGTCCCAGCTAATACAGATTCTCATTAAAGTGATCAAAATGGATCAGAATTCAGCTTAAACAGCACACTCCCTAAAAATTATGAGTACAAGGAAGAAGAAATAATCAATCTGTAGGAAATATGGCAGTAATAGCCACAAAATTAATATATATTAGTCCTCGATAGTAATGCTACATTATTTCTCAATTAGGGTGAAATACCCTAAAAGAACAGCATGCTATAATAATCACTGAACAACTAACACAAATAACAGGTTGATTTAGCAGAGATACCGATAGAATAATTATACTAACGATGGCATCCCAGTGTAACAGAGTTTCCTGTTAAACATTTAAAATAGACACAATTCCTTTTCACCTTCTCTCTGCAACATCCAATCAATGGTTGTTTGCTTCATTCAGGGACTGATTAAAAAAGGGTATGTGACTGTGACCTAATTTACGGCAATTAGAAATTAAATGCATAGATTGGGTAATTGGATGTGCAAATGGCCATTTATGAGGCCAAAGACCAATTTGCATGAATATTTCTGACAATTGCATGCTTAATTTTTTGAGAAAAGCACGCCTTCATTATTTGAATTCATCTGAACACAAAATGTTTGACAGGCTCAGTGCATCTCTAGGAGAACCTAGTACTTTTAAAGGGGAAATCACTTCAGTAACCCGTAAGAGGGCACATACTCAAATAAAAATCTGTTAGAAACAATCCAAAAACTTCTATCTAAATGTTACCTGCTAGCTGCAATTCCTTCTTCTGCAAAGATCCTTTTTCAGACAGGTCATAATAACACGAACAGATGGATTTTTGTTCTTTAGGGAGACTGTTGTAATAGTCTGCAGCCCTGAGACATAAAGGTCAATTTGTCATTATTTCAAATGACAGACCTCAGCATTTATAATATGCCTTCTCCAATAAAATCTCCCACAAACAGTGCTTCCTATTTCAGCTGACAGACTACCAGTGATCTTCACTGTACCACTCCTTCCAAGATTTTATTTTCTCAAATTGCTCGTCAATTTTTAAAATATTGATTTCAGTGGAAGCTGCTGGGTGCTCAGAAATTTTGAAAAATATCAAGCCATTTATTTGGGATCCTAAATATGGATTTAAAGGCCCAACTTTAGTTATTCATTATTGAAAATCATGGCTAGCAGTCTGAGGGATTTCATCCTTTTCACTGCAGATAGTAATTAATTAATCTTTTCAAGTCTAAGGTTGAAAGATTTCACTGATTATCCCTAAATTTTATTGGTTATTTATGGTCTCCCCTATAAACACTCAAGCTGGCCCTTTTCATCCTGTGAAACTGACAGCCACAGTTCCCTTAATTTTATCAGTCTGTGACTGTGTTGAGAGTGGCAACCCAGTCTTCTGCTCGTATCACCACAAACTCCCTCTTGTTTGGTTGCCTGAAGCTGAGCAGGATTCTCTGACAACCAACCACATAGCCTGTGGTGCCATGAAGATAGTTCAATAGTGTAAGAAGCAGACCAGCTTAATGCAATAAGACCCAGATCAGCAAAGGGACTTAGGTGTCACTACAATCCACAATCCACCTCCCTCCCCACAAACTGTCATTAAACTCACTCAGCAACTATATTTTTTCTGTAAAAGTCCCCTAGGTATCAAAGTGTCTTCTGAGCGTGTCTATCTCATGCCTAAGTCCCAGTGCAATTCTCAAAGGTATTCTCGTGTGGGACATTATCCAGGAGGTGTGCTCTGAGCATGCCACAAAATGGCCTAAGCCTGGGAGGGAAGAGGCTGCCTACCATATAACCATTAGGCCAGTGGTTAGAGTACTCACCCTCTCCATGGATCACCACCTTGTAGTGGTGGAGAGGCCAAGGGTGAGGTTCCAGACAAATTGTGATACAAGAAGTCCCTAATGACAGAGCAGACGGTGGAGAACTGCACAATGGAGGTGAAACTGTTGTATAATGTTACATTGGCTGTGAAGGTGGATGAAGGCTGCAGCAGATAGGGGATCTCCAATCGTCATGGTGCCCATGCCATTGGTTTCAAGTCCTCTATCTGTCACGGATAGTGTGGTGACTGTTGTGCACCAGTCTCCCCGCTTTAAAAGAAGTCCCACACAGGCATCTTCCAGTTTTGGGGAAAATAACATTTGCACAAGTCAAAAGTCTGGTAGCAATTGGCGATGGGAACAGGACAGTGAAATCCGGAAGTTCCTAGTTACAGACTGACACACAGGTGGTGGGTGTGTGATACAGTCATCTTGCTCGAGGATTGAGGTGGGTCGAGCATCTCGGCAGCTGCATCCATGATTGAGCGGTCATTTTGGGGATCCACTCTTCTCACCCCACATGGCAAGACTAAAAATAGTCTTGCCTCTGTTTTTCTTGGCTGGATAGCCTCATCCAGGAGGATCACCACCTCAGCGGTCAAAAATGGAAGAAACTTTTCAACTTTGTAACTTGGAATGTACGTACCCTGATGGACAACTCAAACAGCAACTGACCAGAATGACATACAGCCATTATTGCTCATGAATTGAGTTGGTTTAACATCAATATTGCTGCTTTGTTCGAAACTAGAAGAGCTGATGAAAGACAGGTGAGGCAGGAGAAAGGAGGATAACCTACTTCTGGAAGGGAAAATCTATAGATGAACCCTGATTGCATGGAGTGGGCTTTGCTATAAAGAACAAGCTCGTAAGCTGCCTCTCTGAGGTACCAGTTGGCATCAATGAGCGGTTTATGACACTCCGATTGAGGCTCACCAAAAATCAACAGGCAACTATTGTGGGCGCCTATGCACCAACACTGGATGCCAATGAGAATGTAAAGGAAGATTTTTATTCTGAGTTGGAAACCATTTTATCAGAGACCCCTACAGAAGACAAGATCATCCTTCTGGGGGATTTCAATGCACATGCTGGATGAGACTCAGACCTGTGGAAAGGAACAATCGGAAAAGAAGGAGTTGGAAAAAGCAATTAAAATGGAATTCTGCTCCTGACCAAGTGTGCTGCACATGAACTTATTATTACGAACACTCTTTTCTGACAAAAGGAAAAGTTCAAAACATCTTGGAGACACCCACGGTCAAAGCACTGGCATCACCTCGACTACGTCATAGTTTGTGCCCGAGATCGTAGTGACGTACTTCTCACAAAGAGCAATGACAAGTTCTGATGTCATTGTAGGACTGATCATCACCTTATTCAATCCACAATGAAAATTAAGATCGCTCCTAAATGGAGGCTACAAAAGAAGCAGGTCAGGCGCAAGTCGAAGATTCAAGATTTGAAGGACCCTATTAAGTGTGACCACTTCCAAGCAGTCTTAGAAGAAAAGCTCCAATCAGAGTTTCCAAAAGAAACTGAGGAACATCGGAGCCAGTTGAAAGCAGTAATCATCAATGCCTGTGAGGAAACCATAGGCTACCAAACCAGAAAACATCAGGAATGGTTTGACGAGAATTATGCTGAAATTGAGCAACTCGTTAATGAGAAGAGAATGGCATTTCATGCTTGGCAGCATTACATAAATTGTAATATAAAGAGAGAAGCCCATGCCAAGGCGAGGGTGGAAGTCCAACGTAAAACGAGAGAACTTAAGAACAAATGGTGGCCTAAGAAAGCATAAGAACTCCAATGTCTTGCAGACATCCACAATACATGTGGTTTCTTTAGTGCCACCAAGGCTGTTTATTGGCCAATTTGCCATGGTCTGAATCCTTTTTGCTCTAAGGATGGAATCACACTTCTGAAGGCCAACGAAACCATCAATTCTCACTGGAAATAACATTTTGAAGATCTCCTTAACTGTAATTCTATGGTTGCAGATGAAGTCCTTAAGCAAATCCCTCAACGACCATTTAGGGATGAGCTTGGAGACCCTTCCAATTTGTATGAGGTACACAATGCCACCAAGCAGATGAAGAACAACAAGGCAGCAGGTCTAGATGGGATCCCCACTGAAATCTTTAAAGATGGTGGACCAGAGTTAATTTGGCAGCTTTATCTGCTTATCCTTAAAATCTGGATAAACAAGGAGATACCCAGTGGAATGAGGGATGCCCTGATGGTCACCCTCTTCAAGAAAGGGGATAAATCAGATTGTGGAAATTATCATGGTATCTCCCTCCTAGCTATTGCAGGCAAAGTTCTGGCGCGGATCCTTGCAACCCGCCTTCTGCCCCTATCTGAAGAAATGTTACCAGAGTCACAGAGTGGTTTCTGACCACGTCATGGAAATGTGGATATGATCTTCACAGCACGGCAGCTGCAAGAAAAGTGTCAGGAGCAAAACCGACCACTATACATGGCTTTTATTGATCTAACTAAAGCCTTGGATTCAGTGAATCGCCATGCCCTCTGGATTGTACTTTCTAAGATTGGATGTCCTGACAAATACATCAATGTCCTACAATTGCTTCATGATAACATAAAAGTGACTGTTCTGAGCAGCACTGGCTCCCAGAGCGAACCTTTCAAAGTAGAAACAGGAGTCAAACAGGGCTGTATCATTGCTCTAACCATGTTTGCAGTTTTTATTGCCATCATTCTTTACCTAATTGCTGGGAAGTTTACAGCTGGCGTTGACATCATTTACAGGATGGACGGAAAGCTGTTTAGGCTTAGCAGGCTGAAAGCCAAGAGTAAAATCTCCACAACATCTATTGTGAAACTTCAGTATGCTGACGACAATGCAATCTTTGCCCACTCTGAGAAAGATCTTCAAACTATCTTGAATGTGTTTGCCGATGCTTACGCATGTTTTGGTTTCACTCTTAATATCAAGAAGACTAAAGTGCTTTATCAGCCCTCTCCAAATGAAGTATTATATGCCCCATCTATCAAAATCAGTGGAGTGGCACTGGAGAATGTCGATCATTTCCTCTACCTTGGAAGTCATCTTTCCTCCAAGGCAGATATTGATGCAGAAATTCGCCTGAGCTGTGCCAGTGTAGCTTTTTCTCATTTACGGCACAGGGTTTTTGAAGATCATGACATTTGAACAGACACCAAGCTTCTTGTTCAGCAAGCTGTTATTCTCCCAACACTGTTGTGTGGGTCCGAAACTTGGACAACGTGTAAACACCACTTGAAAGTCCTTGAGAGACACTACCGACGCTGCCTTTGTAAGATTCTGAAGATCAAATGGGAAGACAGGCGCACCAATATTAGTGTCCTGGAAGAGGCAAAGACCACCAGTATTGAGGCAATGATCAACCGTCAGCAATTCTGCTGGACTGGTCACGTTGTCCGGATGTCAGACCATCGCCTCCCAAAACAGGTCCTATTCTCTCAGCTGAAAGAAGGGTACCATAACATTGGTGGACAACGGAAGCATTATAAGGACTTGCTGAAGGACAACCTAAAAAAGTGTAATATTGACATTGACACTTGGGAGACACTTTCCCAGGATCGCTTAAAATGGAGCGAAGTCCTACATGATGGTCCCCTGCATTTTGAACTTGCTCGCCAACAAGCTGAAGAGGACAAGAGGCGCAGGAGGAAGGAGAGACTGGTTTCCAGTCATGGTCAACAGCCTCCTGCTGAGCCTGAAAACATCTGCCCTCATTGCAACAGAACTTGTGATTCAAGGATTGGCCTTATTAGCCACCTGAGGACCCATAACTCCCATGGAAGATGATCATACTTGGTAATGAGTGATCAACCATCATCATCAGAGTACTCACCCATGAAGTGGAAGACTGCATTCAATCCCCTGTCTGCCTGATGAGCAGAAGGGATTTAATCAGGGGCTTTCCACATGAATGCCTTAACTTCTAGGTTTGGAATATTCTGATTTGGGCCTCTCTCAATCACTCCTACTGACATTTTTTGTATTAGATAATATGCACTGAGCTGGAGATGGAGTGAGTGACTCTATAGTGCATGCTCTTTCTTTTTCATCTTGACAAGTTTTTCCTCAAAGAAACATTTTTGAAGCTACAACCATGGTTGCGGAAATTTCTTTTAAGATTTGTACTGCTGTCACCACTCTCCTTTCCAGCTAACAGTATATAGATAGGGTTGCCAAGTGTCCAGTTTTTTACCAGAATGCCTTATTGAAGCACATCTGACCAGGCCATTAAAAGTCCAGTTGGCGGCGCAGTGGAGCTAAGGCAGGCTCCCTGCCTACCCTGGCTCTGTGCAGCTCACAGAAGCGACCGGCATGTCCCTGCAGCCCCTAGGCACAGGTGTGATCAGAGAAGCTCCGCACACTGCCCCTGCCCTGAGTGTCACCACTGCAGGCCCCATTGGCTGGGAAGTATGGCCAATGGGAGCTGCGGGGGCGGTGCCTGCAGTCACGGGCAGCGCACACCGTGCAGAGCCACCTGGCCATGCCCCAGTTTAGGGGCTGGACATGGCGGCCGTGGCCGGGAGCAGCGCGGAGTCAGGGCAGGCAGGGAGCCTGCCTTAGCCCCACTGCACCGCCAACCAGGAGCCACCTGAAGTAAGCCCAGCTGGAGCCCACACCTGAACCCACTGCCCTAGGTTGGAACCCCCTCCCACATCCTAACTCCATCCCAGAGCCCGCACTCCAAACCCCTTGCCCCCGGTCAGAACCCCCTCCTTCACCCTAACTTCCTCCAAGATCCTGCACCCCAACCCCCTGCCCTAGCCTGGAGCTCCCTCCTATACCCTGAACCCCTCATTTCTGGCCCTACCCTGGAGCCCACACCACCAGCTGGAGCCTTCACCCCTTCCCGTATCCCAAACCCCTGCCCCAACCCTGTGAAAGTGAGGGCAGGAGGTGGGGCTGGAGCTAGTGGGGGGGCAGGGCCTCAGAGAAGGGGCGGGGTTTTGGGCAGGGGGCAAGGCAAGGCTGTTCAGTTCTGTGCAATTAGAAAGTTGGCAACCCTATATATAGAACAACAATGGCTGAATTTCAATAGCTTATAATTTGGTTCATTTAAATCAAAATTCAGAATTGAAATGGGTATAGTATCCACAGATCTTTTGTGCTGCTATCTCTACCTGTTCTGAACCACATTCACAGTGTTGAGGAAAACATCCAGAATCAGGTATGAAAAGCATGGTGGACATACAGACTATACACAAATTTGAGCTCAGTCCTGCTCCTATTCAAGTCAGTTTCAAAAATATCACTCACTTGAATGGAAGCAGGATCAAGCCCTACACTGCTATCACTTTTCCATTTGTGAGTCCCCCATGGTGCTGCATCTTCTGCAAAAGGTTAAAATGTATTCTTTGGCAAACCCTTCAGGGCACAATATGCAACACATTTTCTGGTCATATCTGATTTTGGGACTGGATGAGGCAGATTAGAATATTGTTCCATACACTGCAACTAATATGCAATCTACATTTTGACCTCTGGTGTATATTCCATCTGTAATAATACTCTTTTTCACTTGTTATTGATATATTTTGTTTTGCAGTGGATGGCTTTATAAAGCTGTGAAATAGCTATCTCAGTACAAGCTGTATAAAAAAAGAACAAAATAAAGAGGTCAGCTGCATCCATGAATGGTTTACTGGAAATCACTTTAAATGGCAACATCAATTCAAAGAGGAAATTTGTAATTTTCTTATTCCCAGTCTCTGTGGGTAAATGATTTGTTTTTTCACTTGTGTATGAAGCTGGGCAAAATTGATCATATTTGCTTTTGCAAAAATTCATGAAAGCAAAATATATTCATAAAAAATATTCTCCAGTCTCAATGCCAGGAATAGTGTGCCTCCAACTGTACATAACAACACTATAATTCCATCATATGATTCTGGGACTGATGACACACCTGGGTAGTGAAGCTCTGGTGGCATTTTCATGTTATAAGGACTAGAAGAGGGAGTTATAGCTTTTATTTCAGCACAGTAGATGGATATGCTACGCCATTATAGTATTCCCAAACAACTAACTTTGCTAAAAGCATTAGAGTTTAAAGCATTTTTCAGATGAGTGCAGCTAATACCAAAAATCAATACTACACTTTGTATATAAAAATTATATATTGCTTTAAAAATGTTCAAAAGTCTGGAAAGGAACCATTAAGGAGTCCACCTATTTGCCCACTGCTTCTTCCTTCGTAATTCAGTATTACCCCCACTTAACTGAATGACTTTCTGAAATATACATTCTATTGTATAGTGTTATACAGGAGGTGAGACTACATGCTCTGATAGCCCTTTCTGGCCTTAAAACCTATGAAAACTTACACTGCCACCTGGCTGGGTTCTGTTTTGTCGTTCTATAGGAAATTTTAGAGATGGACCTGAACTGCAAATGTTGGCTATAAATCTGGAAATGCAAGTGAATCAGATTGGTATTCTGGTTCAGGCTGATCTCTAAGGATCATAATCATGAAGATGGAAATCATAGATTAATTTAAGGGGAGATTTCCAAAGACAAAAGGGGGCTTAGACATCAAATTCCCAATGGAATCAATGGGAGTTCAGCACCTAACTTCTATTTGTGCCTTGGAAATCTCCATCTTCATTGTTTATAAATCACCTCTAGCCTTGGCTGAACCTCTACAGTTATGGATGTTCTTCACAGGTAAGCATCCAAAAACTCAAGTGAATATGTAAACCTTCATCAAATACTCTACTACTCAATAGGTTCATTTGAGCCAAATCTCAGCACAGATGTCCTTTCCCTCTGCTTGCATGGATGCTTGTCTGGTTGCTGCTGCTTCCTGACTACCTTAGATCAAGATGCAGAAGGGTCAATGGTTTCCTTATTTACATTCAGTGTACCATTTTCTGCCCATAGGAGGCATCCTCATTAGCTGTGCCCAGAGGGCACTGTATCACTGAGAAAGTCTTAAGACACATGTGATTTCCAGTTTGGAGAGGTTATGGCAGGAACATAGTGCAAGATTGCAATTAATAATGATATTCAGAGTACACAAAATAATGCACTGACAGCCAATAAAGAGAGCCACTGGGCTTCCAATTACAGGTGAAAGGTGAAATAGCAGAGGGAGGTAGATAAAATATTGAAATAGAGATTCAGAAGGGATTAGTGGGTAAAGTGAAAAATGCATGGGTGGAGAAGGATTAGGAGCTGGGAGCAGCAATGTCAATTGGGAGGGAAAGCAGTATGGTCTAGAGGATTGGGCATTAGCCTCAAAGTTAGGAGCTGAGGGTGCTCATCCCAACTCCTTACACTTTTTGATTATCTTGTTTAGTAAGATTGTAAACTCTTCAGTAGCAGGGACGAATGATCTCTCAGAATGGGTGTGTCTAGCGCCTAGCACAATGGGGCTGCTTAGCATCACCATAATAGAAATAAGGTGCTGGGTGATCTTGGGCAACTCACTTCACCTATGAAATTGGCATCATAATACTTAACTACTTTGAGATCTATGGCTGGAAAATGCTATATAAGAAATATTATTATAACAATCAGATCATGTAAACAATTAAATACAATGATGGTCCCGCTCATGCAAGTAAGTTTGCATGGAGGGGTAAAAATATCATCCTGGAGCCAATTACAGGATCAGAATCTAAATCAGCAACATATAGATTGTAACAAAACCTTGTTCATAAATTTATGTGAAATTCTTCCCCAAAGCATTGGATAGATAATTGAAAACAGCTTGTGTTTCTTGAAAGGGAGGAAATATTCTACTGATGTGCCAACTTGTCAGAGTTATTAATAAACATTTTACTACACCAGAATCTTGCATAGTGCAGAGATTAAACAAGACATGTTTCTTCACGTTGAGCTGAAACGGAGGAAGCTCCACCCTTCATGTCGTCTGTCACTGTAATGTGTGTTGAAAGTCTTCTACAGATAAAACATTACTACATGCTTGAAATTAAATGAAGCAAGACATCAGATGACATCCATCAGTCTTTCTTAAATATTTACCATATGTTCCATTGATGAGGAAACATCATTTGCAACTCAAACAAAGAAATTGAAGCATCACAACTGGATGATGAATATTAGCCATATGGTACAATAATTTAAGGATATACTAATGAATGGAGCATTCCTGGCTTCATTCCTGGTTTAGTACCTGATTTCATTTCAGTTGAAAACTCATGATAGACATGAATAATTATTATCATTCAAATGTAGTCAAAATACGCTGATTCACTGTAGTTGAATATGAAACATATGCTATGCTCTCTTAAAAACAAGTCTTTAATGGATTTCACCTTTCATACAAGGCTTTGAAGGATAAATTATTTATTAGTACTGAAGCATAAAAATATGCTGCTTAACTATAAAATAGCACATACATACCATACAATGTGCTATTGGGAATTTCTTAGACTACAGCAAATTTTAGCCTTGTAACCAAATTGCACAGTGTGTTATTACACAGTGTAAAATTTTCATCATATTCCTTATGAAACTTTCATTAAATCATACAAATGTATACCCATATGAAAATGGATGGAAATAAAAAGGTTAAAATTTTGGAGTTTATTGGAATATGGATTATCATGGTAACTAGGACTACAAAACAGTGTCTCAGACTCTTGGTAATTAAGATAAATAGAATTGGCATTGGACTGTCTTGTTTACCTCAATGACTCCTGTAATATGAATTCAAAGATTCAAACTTTGACTTTTTCAGTGACCAGTACCAGTTTCACTTCATTCATAAATTCTTTTCTTAAGGAACTTTGGAACATTTTAAAAAAAAAATATTTTGGCATTACTATCTATCTGCACTGCAGTGCTCTGGTGCAAGAGAGAATTTGCCCCATGTGTTTATTTTTTTAAGTTCAGCTGCAAAATAAAAATAGTAGAGGTATTTCTATATCCAAACAAATGTGTGCCCTTCAACTATATTTTTATTTTGTTGCTGTAATTTGGACTAATTCAATCTGTTGGGCCTCATTCTACTCCCATTTAACACTTGAGAGTTTTGCCATTAAATTCAGTGGGTGTAAGATAGATACCACTTGACAGGATTCTGTTTTATTTAATCTAGTAAATATGTATAATAAGGTTATTTTAACCCAATTTTTTAAATAAAACAAATCAATATATAGCAGCTACGGATGGAAGGTAGACCTGGCACGAACTCCCTCTCTCTGTCTTTCTCAAATACAGGGAGGGGTGAAAGAGAAAAAAAGACTATTATGAAGCATTTAAAGAGCAAAAGTATTGATTTCTTGAACCCACCATCTTATCATGCAACAGAACAGCGGGTCTCCCTATTCTTTTTCATTGAAGCCAGTGTAAGATTTTCCACTAAGTTCAGAATAGGCACTAAGGATCCATTCCACTGAAGTCAATAGAAGTTATTGGGTACTAAATGAGCAAACGTATAATAGTAAAGCAGGGAGTCAAAATGACAAATACAAAATGATAAATGATTCCAGGTTACTGTTTTCAATTCAAATATGGAGAGTTTGGCAAATAAGCAGAATGCATCTTTCAGATCTCACCGCTGCTTCTCCGCCTTATACTGAACCCCAACGATTCTAATACACTAATATCCAAATTGCTGCAAAGCTGTAATTACTAGTGATAAGTGAACCTCAAAAGGCTTAGTTTGAATGCTTATCCAAACAATTTTGGTTAAGCTATAAATATTAGAAGTCGCTGCTTTTTAAAAAGATTTGCAGAACTTTCTGGTGTCAGCTAGGCCAGAAATGTCACATTGGTTATTTTCATATTTTTTCGGGTCTATTAGAAATTCAGAGTTTAAAAAGTTGACTAAACTCCTTTCATACTAAAAATTTATGTTTGGTTTTGTTTGAGGTGCAGGTTTTGGTCAGTATATATTTTATCTGAGCTGTTTTTCACCATCTCTAGTAATTGCAAATATAGCAAGTCCTAACAAGCTGGGGGTGGGGGGAGGGGAGAAGGGGAGAGAGTGAGAGAGAGACTCATTTGAATCTTCTGCAAAATACAAAAATATGAGAATGATAGACACAGTTGGGATTAAGCTGGCATCATTAGCCATGGAAAAATGCCATTATTGTAACAGTAGAGAGGCAGAGACAGTTTAATTGGTATAATTAGCCATTAAAAATGCCATCGGAATGATTCCACTCCTTGAAAAGGAAAGCGATATTAACAACGATCATCAGCCATTAAAATTTGGCACTGCAGTACCCTAAAACAATCAAAGTTCAATTAGCTTGTCAGCCATTAAAATGCCATTACCATAATGAGAAAGAGAGATAGAAAGTGTTAAAGTTCAAGTGGCTGCCTTGTAGAACCAAAAATATATAAATCTCCATTGTAGGACTTCTCTTTTTGGGTATTTCAAAATATTGCTCCAGAGGAAGCCAATTACAATCAGCAACAAATAGGCTGAAAACACTACTTTTACACATTTTATTCATAATAAGGAACCACTTGGTTTCTGATGAATAGGCAGAATTACACAATAACATAATACACATCTAGGTAGCACCATAATATCTGTAGAATCAGCTACTATAGCCCAGCTGGTTTTCAAAATCTTCTCTCTTTTGATAACTGAGAAATATGGTTAGGCTGTATATTATTTCTAGAGCTGAAAAACAGAATGTATGTCCCACAGTAAAGTCCAAGATTTGAAGTTTGGTTTTGCCCCAGTTGGAGACAAAAAGTTAACGTCTTGGAATTTTTCATGAAATTATTCCAAAACATTTCAATTCATATTATAGTTTTGATTTTGATCTTATTAAAATAAAAAATATTATAAATATACATTATAATCACAGAAGTCAAAACAAAGTCAAAATAAAATAGTTTGACCTTGTCAAAACATTTCAATAATTTTCCATTAAAATTTAGAGAAAATTGACAGTACCCGTGAAACATTTTGATTTAGTCAATTCAGCATTTTCCAAAGTTAAACTGTTCCACAGGACATTTTTTGGCCAGTGCTAATTGTTTAATCAATGAAGTTAATCCAGGGGCGGGCAAACTTTTTGGCCTGAGGGCCGCATCAGGTTTCATAAATTGTATGGAGGGCCGGCTAGGGGAGGGGGTCGTGGCCCCTCCCCCCGGGACTCCTGCCCCATCCGACCCACACACCCCCTCCCTGTCCCCTGAACACCCCCGGACCTCCGCTGCACCATTCAACCCCTCCTCTCATTCCTGACGGCCCTCCCCGGGACCCCTGCCCCATCCAACCAGCCCTTCTCCCTGTCCCCTGACTGCCCCCGGAACCCCTGCCCCTGACTGACCCCTGCTGCCCCATCCAACCCCCCTCTCCTTCCTGACTGCCCCCCTGGAACCCCTGTCCACCCCCCCACCCCCCAACCACCACCCCAAACTCCCCTGCCCTCTATCCAACCCCCCCGCTCCGTGCCCCCTTACCGCGCTGCCTGGAGCACTGGTGGCTGGTGGTGCTACAGCCGTGCCACCCGGCTGGAGCTGGGCTGGGCCATGCCGCTGCCGGACGCCACCACCACAGAGCACAGAGACTGGGTCAGGCCGAGCTCTGCAGCTGTGCTGCCACAGGAGCTCGCAGCTATGCCGCCCAGAGCATTGCACTGGCGGTGGAGCGACCAAGCTGAGGCTGCAGGGGAAGGCCGACAGCAGGGGAGGGGCCGAGGCTAGCCTCCCGGGCCAGGAGCTCAGGGGCCAGGCAGGACGGTCCCGCAGGCCGGATGTGGCCCATGGGCCTTAATTTGCCCACCTCTGAGTTAATCCCTCTCTATATGATTTCCCTCTTGGAATAGGCAAACTGATCCTTTGGTGACTTGTCTGACAGAACATTTAGAGCCATTGATCTTTTTAACTACCAACATGGTTATATAAGGTCACAGATCAAAATACTATATATGCCTCTGAAATCACACAGCACAAACATTGGGCCAAATTGTGGGTGGCTTCTACATGGCTGTGTGAAAGTTAGGGAGTGCATAAGAAACTTCACACCTCTTATACATTTCCCCCCTCCCAACAGCAGCCCACCTACTATCAAAATCTCTGTACTCCCCTGAGTCCAGAGACCACTTCTTGCCAGCACACTATGAAGCCCAAATCACCACAAAGGGTGCAGTCAAGGCTGATTCCCCCCTCTAGCCCTTTCAAAATTTTCTAAGGGTACGTCCAGACTACCCGCCCGGATCGGCGGGTAGCAATCGAATTATCGGGAATCGATCTATAGCGTCTCGTCTGGACGCGATAGATCGATCCCTGAACGCACTCCCATCGACTCCGGAACTCCAGCAGGGCGAGCGGAGGTAGCGGAGTCGACGGGGGAGCCGCGGCCGTCGATCCCGCGCTGCGAGGACGCGAAGTTAAGTGCAGGTAATTCGAAATAAGATACTGTGACGGTATCTCCCATAAGGCTTTGTGGGAGTATGACATAACTGGAATATGTTTTGTGCTGCCTGTGCCAGGTACATATCTATGTAAAGGTTATGATCTACTAGTTATGTTCACCCTAGTTGTATGCAGGCACCATTTGTGTGTTCAAAGTTATGAACATTGGCTGTATGGTTGCTTAATTTCTAAGGGGCCTCAGTTAGAACATTTGATGACTTCTTGGGAAAGGAATGTGCAAATTAGGTGTTCAGTCAGGGGGCACTTAACAGACAAAAGAGCTTGCAGGACTCCAATCCACATTAGAAGTCTACCTGAGGACGTTCAAGGCAGCATGTGGGTAATGGCTGCTACCTGCAGTCCTGAGTCATGCATGGGCATGTGACCTGCCCATGTGATTTCGAATCTCCATTCTGTGACTGGACTCTACAGAGGGAGAGGAGGGGGTCTCCACCCACAAGAGACAGTCTATTTAAACCTGTGGGAGACCCCTCCATTTTGTCTTCAGCTGGCTAAAGAAGGAGCCTCTCCACCCCCACAGGACACTTGAAGGAAACTGAAAACTACAGGGGGTGTGAGTGATTGCTGGACCCAGGCTAAAAGAAGATTAGCCTGTAAAAGGGAACATTTTGGAACTGGTGAGGATCTTATCTGTATTTAGTGCAATTAGACATAGATTTGCGTATTTTATTTTATTTTGCTTGGTAACTTCTTTTGTTCTGTCTGTTACTACTTGAAATCACTTAAATCCTACTATCTGTATTTAATAAAATCACTTTCTACTTATTAATTAACTCAGAGTATGTATTAATACCTGGGGGAGCAAACAGCTGTGCATATCTCTCTATCAGTGTTATAGAGGGCGAACAATTTATGAGTTTACTCTGTATAAAGCTTATACAGGGTAAAACGGATTTATCTGGGTTTAGACCCCATTGGGAATTGGGCATCTGAGTGTTAAAGGCAAGCAGACTTCTGTGAGCTGTTCTCAGGTAAACCTGCAGCTTTGGGATAGGTGGTTCAGACTCTGGTCTGTGTCTGGAGCAGATAGGTGTGTCTGGCTGTCAGCAAGACTTTGAGTGCTGGAACTACCTGTAGCTGGCAGGAGAGAATAGAACCAGAGGTGGCCTTTGCACATCAGCTGGCAGCTCCCAAGTGGGTTTCTGTGAACCAACCCGTCACAGATACTTCGACTTCAGCCACACTATTCCTGTAGCTGAAGTCGCGTATCTTATTTCGATAGCTCCCCCTAGTGTGGACCAGGCCTAAGAAGGCCTCTGTATCATCGCCTACCTTGTAGGTGGGGAATTTCTTGGAATGCGGAGTGGTACTTGGAGAAGGACCGGTAGGGCTACCCGATTGATCGAGCTTAGCCTTTTCCAGCTCTAAGTGCTTCAGCTCCATTTCTGCCTCCAAGCGCTTCGCCTCCAAGTGCTTCGCCTCTCTCTTCTCCTCTGCTTTTGCCTCCAAGCGCTTCATCTTCAAGCGCTTCGCCTCTCTCCTCTCCTCTGCTTCTGCCTCCAAGTGCTTCTCCTCCACTTCCAGGCACTTCATCTCTAGGAAGAAATTCCTTTCTTCCACAGTTAAAACTCGGCCTGGGTTAAGGGCATCCCTCCATCCTGGCACCTGGATCTCGGGTTGTGGAGGACTGACCCTTCCCTCCTGGGAAGTCTACATTCCCCCATCGCCTCCCTGCATTTCCATCTTGGAGCTGGATGTCTGGGCTTGATCTGGGTCTGTCTTCTCCGTGGTGTGCTGCTTTGGGAAGACTGATTGCTCTAGGGTTTTGGTGCCCGACTGCAACCTCATGCACAGGGCTGCCCTACTCTAGCCTACCTATTTTGTTGCCACAAAGCTAGAAAGAAAAAAAACTGCTTGTTGGACTCCCAGGCTTGGCAGGCTGAATCCTTTTCGTGCCTGTTCCCCCTCAGGTGGCAAAGAAAAGAAAAGAAAAGAAAAGAAAAGAAAAGAAAAGAAAAGAAAAGAAAAGAAAAGAAAAGAAAAGAAAAGAAAAGAAACCTCCCTGGCTTTGCAGGCTGCTAAAAGGAAAAATGTGTCCTTTTAAATTCCTGAGGTCTGTGCTTCTGGTTCAAAATGATCCCACCACTCTGCCACCATGTCAAGGCTGATTCCCCACTCTGGCACTTTGAGTGCAGAAGGTGGGGGCCCACAAGGATTCTAAAAGTTAATACTGGCCACTCCAGGCTTGTATTAAACTCCAAAGGTTACAACTTTTCTCTGATCTTGGATGGGTAAATGCTGTCACCACACAAGTGCAAAAACCCCTTTGAGAACACAGGAAGGTGCACTTGGGAATTCCTTCCTGTGGGGTACCCTCAAGCTCTTTCACACACACACCCCTCCAGGGGAAAGCTGAGAAAGAAAACAAAGGAAATCAGCTGTTGCCACCAGCTAATTAATCAACATGTGCACAAACCTCTTAGGACACAAAATCCAATCCTGTTCTTAAAAAAGGTAAATTACATTGAAAACTCAGGCTATTGCTAGATTTAAAAAACCCACTTACAAAAATTCCAGCATCAAGAATGACCTTCTTGAGGTCCAGCTTAAAGGTTACAAGCAAAACAAAAGCATTTGGGGTTAGCACAGAGGAGTCCACAACCAGAAGACAAAAGCAAACCCATTGTCAGTGAGTTCCGGTACAGAAAGTGACAGCTACATTTCTCACACTTGTGACTAACAAAGTGGTAATGCACTATGTCCCCCACACTGGGGTTTTCCTATTTTGGAATCAATATATCAATAATATTTAAACTATGATTTAAAAAAAAATATTTTTACAATTTGGGATCCCTGTGGACTCTATCTGACTGAAGTTACATACAAAAATATCTGGGTAAGAGTTAACATAAGAAATCACATTTATTGGACTTATTTGACAAAGTGTGAACTATTGCAGTCATGTAAAGTCAGCCTATATATTTGTAATCCCTACACATAATGTATACACTGTAGAAGAGGGGGAAAGTTTTCAATGCATAAATAGGTATTAGAAAAAGAAAATTTTAAATAGGGAGAAAAATCTCTACTCAGGAGATAAAGAAAATATTGTACTCTTTCGTCTATTTTTTCTGAAGACATATGTAACTGGAAATAAACTTAGAAACATTCTGGGTACCACAGGCTAAGGTAAAATTTCTGATCTGGGATTTGATCCTTAATGGATCTGTTCTCCCATCAATGGCTCTGTTCCCCAAGAGTGGACATGTGTGATTCTCATTAATGTTAGGAGACTATAACATACCGCTACTTTACCAGTGAACATCTTTTAAAAATGCTTGTCTTGGTTCTGTGTCACTCTCTGGTGTGGATCACATTACACTCTACAACACTAAAAATGATGTAGCGTAGCAGAAAAAGAGAAATATTTAATTAGCAAAAAAAGGAATTGATTTCCTGTTATATATAACAGCATTTAAAACTGAGACAGGATCTTTTTTCAGATCAGGATAGTACTATGTGGAATATAGTACCTATTTCCTTGTAGATGAATTACCCACATTAGCATGGCTCATGGCATACACAGGCTCCCTGAGTCACTCAGACTATGCAGCTGTGGTAACTGCTACTTATTTAAAAAAATAGCTGTGTAATAGTATTTTTAACAGGACGTGGACATCCAATCTTGCACTCTTTCTAGGAGTAGATAAAGCTTGAATGCCATGTCAGTCAAGCCCATGAGAATGGACATCAGGGTGTGAGCATGCTCACTTTTTCCCTGAACATCTGAATGCAGCCTCATTCTTACCAGGCACAGTGTTAATATTTTTAAGGGGAAGCTCACAATCTAAAGACAACATCTCCTTGGCTAGATTTCCTAACAAAAGGACAACTAGGTCACATCAAGCCAAAAATCCCCACCAAAGAACAACTTGCAATAGTCAGAGGGGTGGAGAGAAAGGGAGCTACCCACTCCAACAATCATCAGATCCCTGAAAGCAATGGAGCAGTGGAGCTGTAACACATCAATGTTGCAAACATACAAACACTACACATACAATGGAGAACACACTTGATATCCTCAGCACCAAAAGCACAATCCTCTACCACATGAGCTAAAGAAAACAGCTTTAGTTGTGTAAAAGTAGCAGGCTGTGATAGTGGCTGTGGCCAGCCACTACAAGGACACATAATCACAACATGAAATTAATGCTTCCCAAGTATTTCCACAGGGTAGAATCATCATGAAGAGATTTTTTCATGGACCACTTCTCTGACTACTCACAATCACATAACATCCCTGTGGCAACTATAGTAGTTGCCAACATGGAAAAGTGAAATTAGGACAGTACTTAAACTACTTTTAGCTTCTTTTAATATGATATAGCAGCTGGAAACTGGCACCGTATGACCATCCAGCTTTGCAAAAACACAGTAACTGGTCCACAGGTCACCAGTGGTCCATGAACCACAGGTTGGGAACATCTGAACTAAGGCCATTTATTACAGACAGGACCCAACTCTCTGTGTTAATGTTGTAATATGAACCTGGAGAGGCAAGCCAGTGCCTGTGAATTGAAGAAGAAAACTAGAATTCCCTCAAATCAAGTCAGTCGGACATGCTGTTGTAGGCAAAACAGAGGAACAGCTTTTGTTCCAGTTAGAAGCTTACACAGAGAAAGTTTCTTCCTTCAGTTCCACATAGTAGGGCTGGGAAATGTATAACCTCATAGATCTCCCTCCACACACTACTGTCACTTAATTAATTATGTAGTGTGAATCGTTTGCCAATGTCTATCTTGTATTAAGCTACTCTCTACCTGCACGTAGTGATTCATGCAGTCCAAAATCACAACAGTCCTGTTTTGCCTCCATACTATAATGTTATCTGTTTCTTTAGTAAAGATACAAAACCATTATATACAGTTTCACCACGTTAATGCTATGGGGAGGGATCATGGCATAGGATCATTTATTGGCTGAATAACTAGATCACTTGTTCCCAGTTATCCCCTTCACCTACTGGGGAGTTCCCAGATTAATAATGACATGTGAATGCCTGTGTGAACGCACAATTTACTTGTTTCATTTATGACCAGAAATTAAGCTACATTGAAAGAGCCACATTTTCAATGGAAAGAGGCTTTGGCACATGTGCAAAAATAAGAATACAACTGCACACCTGTGTGTGTTTGCGCACACCTGCTCAATTATTGCATTTACATGAGCAAAACTATATTTAGAGGTCTATAGGAAAGTAAATACAATACAGTAAAAAAATAAATAAATAAGGGGAACACAAATGACACATGGTCTCCTATAATGTTCCTAGGGTAAAGCTCATCTCACAGGCTTCCCTAATGACAGCCTCATGTCTTCATGGACAAGACTGGCTCCAATCCACCCTTACATTCTTCTGGTCCTTATTAATTCACATATTTACATGACATGCTTTAAAAGACTTGAATCAAAATAAATATTTATACAAGCTAACTAGCTCTCCCCAAACACTCACAGTGTGAGATTAATTTAACAGTTCCCAGGCTGACACTTTCATTACTCTAAGATTTTCAAGATTAAAATTTAGAGGTTTTTTCCTTGAGAAATCTATCATATTCTTTTATCAGTAAATCAATAGATATTTACAACCTTAACTCCATCTTAATCAAGATATTATTTTATTTTCTGATCAGTCATTTCCCTGAGATTTTAAAGACTATTTAAGAATTCCTCAGTGAAAAGAATCACTGTGGAGTTTGTGAGCCCCTCAGGGTACTAGCACAGCTGACAGTGTGCACACTGCCCAGGCTCTTTTTTTTGTCTGTATTCCTTCTTCAGTTCGGAGAGATTTTCCAGATATAATTGAGAATGGTTTCGTAAGTGCTTCAGTTTGTTTCATAAGTTTGTTGGTCATTCGTTCAATCCTGCCCCCATTAACTAATTGACTTCAGTGGAAGCAGGAGTAGTCTCCAGCAACACCTGAGAAGTCACATGATTCAGACTTTCTGATTTCTAGAACACTTTTTATATGAGTGCTTGATTACTTTGTAAGGGGCAGATTCTACCATCCTTCCTTGTGTCTGCTCTAAATTGTTCTGCGGTTAGATGCACTGGCTTAGCACAGGATTAGGGTGACATCAAGGAACCTTTGCCATTCTCTCTTCTGAGATGCACCAAATGCAACTCCATCCATTTTTAAAAAAGAGTTGTTGAAAGAAATTGTAAAGTTTTTTTTTCTTTATCTAGATATAAGTAGGATTTTCCCTGCCTAATTACATCAACTCAAAGCAGACAAGGCCTAAAAAACTCACTATCCCTTGAGCTAAAGCCTGATTAGTAATAGCCATAATCATTTTATCATGTTTTATCTTAATTAATGTGGATTCATTTGTTTTAATCTATGTATATAAGGGGTTTTGTTAACATCTTTTCATTAATTGTTATTTTTGAGGTTGATTACCAATTAATGCATATCACACTTTTTTATTTAAAGTATGTAGTTGGCTTTTTTGTGGATTGCCTAATTTTTAATTTAACATCCCAATTGTTGATTTATTGATTTATTTTCTATCAAATAATTGTTGAATATAATAATTATATTTTGCAGACTGTGTGATAAAACATGATAGGGTGTGTATTAATAGGAAATTATGCACTATAGCTTGCTTTTTAGGCATATGACCGAAAGCTAAGTGTCTCCTTCAAGCACTACAATAGGATTTGTTTTGATTGTGTAAAGATATTTGATTGTGTAAAGATACACTAGGTATTCAGTTTGATTATGCAACTGGCAGGGATGAAAGTAACTTAAAGGACTTACCGGTACGCCGGAGTCCTGAGCGGGGCATGGCCTCAACCAGAAAGAGGTGGGGCCTTTCAAGATTAAAAGGCCCTGGGGCTCCGGCTGTGGCTGGGAGCCCCAGGGACTCTAAATCACCCCGGAGCTACCAGCTGCAGAGGTGGCTGGGAGCCCCGGGGCTCAGGGGCAAATTAAAGGGCCTGGGGCTCCGGCCGCCGCGGAGCTCTGGGCCCTTTAAATCACCGCGGGAGCCCTGCTGCCGCTACCCCGGGTCGGCAGGGTTCGGGCTAGGGATGGGGTAGTGGCGGCAGGGCTCCAGAGGCGATTTAAAGGGCCTGGGGCTCCGGCTGCTGTGGGGAGCCCTGGGCCCTTTAAATCCCCACGGGAGTCCGGCTCCTGGAGTAGCGACAGCAGGGCTCCCACGGTGATTTAAAGGGCCCGGGGCTCACACCCTGAAGTATGAAGGTTTATATCCCTTTCACAACTCAGTTTTTTTCCCCTTTTTTAATATTTACTATTACAACTCTGAATATTCTTATTATCCATATAAAATGTCTGATCTTTTTTGTATCCTGCTAAGTTCCTGGCCTCAGTGTTAATTCTTGAAGTTGTCTGCTTAGTAAAGATTGAACTTGAGGATAAGAAATACTGCATAATTATACATTACTGCATAGTTTAGAGTCTTTAGACTTTACAGAGCTCCAAAATCTGTAGGGAAGATCTATTCTGGAAAACTGAAAATCAGTCCTCTTCACTGTACTATACACCTAAGTGTATTACAAAAAGTGATGAGCAAAGTAAACATTACTACACAGCTTCAGCTATACTTGCAGAGGGGCATTTTACATGTGTAAAAATGTCTAGGTTATCAGTTTGATGTCTGTCTACTGAAAACTGCTCAGAAATGCAGTTAGGATGAATGTTCTGAGCTGAAATGCTGACTTGGCTCCTAGAAGTATGCTGGGAAGTATGCATTTGAGCTAGGAAGGCTCAAACGGCACTAAACTTTAAGAAAGTAAAATTCTTAGCTTGTGTTATTATGAAATTTGTACCTAAGAGGGACTTAAGAATAAGAGGAAAAGTCAAAATAAACAAAGATGCAGCTTTCAGGTAGGTAGTCAATAACTGATTTAAATAAAGACTAATGTCCTAAGAAGTAGTGCTGGCTGAACTACGAAGGTGTCTTCAGAATATCAGTGGAGAATGTATATTTTCACAAATATGGATTTATCCAAAAAACAACTATAAGATAATAATGTTGCTCCATACTTACAATATAGTATGTAGCTGAACAATAACTGATCTTCTATATAGATATTCTTTATACCATATTGTATACAGATGCCATTCTAGCATTAACACCCTCTGCCACATGTTACCATGGCTGTTACATAGAAGAACTAGCTAAGCCATTGCAGAAGTCAATTGTGTTTAAACACAGATACAATGGGTGAAATTCTAACTCCATTGAAATGAATGGCAAAACTTCCACTCACTTCAAAGGGGGATCAGGATTTCACCCAATGAACTTCTTCAATGGCAGATATGACTCCCACTGAAGTTGAGAGAGTTTTGCCAAATTACTTCAATGGTTGCAGGATCAGACCCACAAAGTATGTGCATGTAAAGTTTCTAGAGAATGTTGTACAAAAACTTGTAGCATTCAGTTATGCATCATCTTTAGGCTAATGAGTCAATTTTTTACACATGGTGAACAGTTTCCACCCTCTATGAATTGCTGACAAACACACTAACTCCAGCACTTCACAACTCTAGTTATAAGTGTTTGTTTGAGGCAGGACCCTGCCAAATCATTTTGGCAGACTTTCAACTAAAACAAGGTATCTTTGTGTTCATAAAGCATAAACAGCATTTTCTGCATCCATCTTCCTTAAAGAAAAAGCTTTTTACAACACACCTGTAATACATCATGAATGTAATAGTCTTCTTGAATCTCCTTATGAATTCTGGCAAGGTTGATCTAAAAGAAAAGAAAGAAAAAGAAAAGAAAATGACTGCACCTCACCTTTAAACCGGGGAGCTGTTTTCCGACTTGCTGAGGGAGAAGAAACAGTGCTTTACTGGTTACAGGGTGGGCAGGAGAAGAGAGGCTCAGAAGCTGCTGCAAAAGGAGGAGTGGGTCAGCGTGGCAATGCTGACTCATCCCCTGGGACCAGAAGGGCTGAGGGGTTGAAAAATGTCAAGCCCAGGCACGAGAAGCCACTTTTTCCTGGAGCAGGTGAGGCAGCACCCACCCTCCCTGCCCTTGAGGTAGCAAAATACCAGGTGTGGTCAGGACCTGCGGTGGGATTCACGCTAGCTGCTCCCTTTTAGGGGAGCTGGGAAGGAATTTTTCCCTCACCACACAATTGTCCTAGGTGGAGGAGGGTCAGGGGTTGCCTTCCCTACAGCAGGTTCAGGGAGGGATTTGTTATGGTGAGCATGGAAGAATGTTAGGCTTTTATGTCACCGCTCATTATGTAAGTGTGGGGTGGATGTCCAGTGCAGGTACTCCATAGGGAAGGGATACAATGACCAGATAAATGGCTTGGTAAAGGACTTTAAAAAGAGGTATTGGTTAAAGGAGTGGAATAGAGGGATTTGGGGCTCCTATAACTGGTACAGCAGGGAGCCAACCCCCTCTTTTTATAACCCACCTTAACCCTCATTCGAGGTGGGTGTTGACAAGGTCCCAGCAATGGGTTGACTGGGGGACCGGTTAGTCCCAGACATCTAACAATAAAGTTGCAGCCTGATTAAAGCCATATCTAATGTCTCCTGTCCTTCTTTTGGTATAGCTGGACAACAATGCTTTACTAGCTCTTGGTTCATGAATTGCTTATGAATGCATTTTGATGCTTGTGCTTATTTATTTCTTGCACTAATTCTTTTTCTCTCCCCTCCTCCCCCCGACTTGTAAACAAAGAAGCAGACACACTGGGGAGACAAGATTAGAAAGCAGTTGACAGCCATTATACAATATAATCCTAACAAACAGATTATCAGATGGGAAATGAAAGGCAATTTCAACCCTAGATATGGGCATCTTCTCCAAAAGTTGTATACCCTAGATGGGACACCTATGTCCAGCACTAGTTTCAGCACTGTTAGTGTAACTGTTAGTGTAACGAGATCAATCAGAAATAAACGCAACCAGCAGATTAGCTGTTATTACAGGGTTGGAAAGATCTGAGCTAGGAGCCATGAAAATATCAACTTTGAAAAATTGATAATATTCAGCCAAACTAAAGATAAAAGAGAATTAGGGGATCAAAGAAAATATGCAAGGAAGGTTGGGGGCGGGGGGGAACAGGCCACGACTAATAGAATGGCAGATTGTGCCTAGGGAGGCATAAAAGCAGGGGATGCATTTTCACAGATAGCTGCTTGTGCACAGGAGCACGAATGCCTTCTATAGCATGTGCTCTGAACATACGAGCAAATTCTCAGCACTTGTGTGTCACAATAACGAAGAGGAAGCATCAGAAATGAAAGAGGATGTTAGTTCTTTATATACACACATTCAGCAGATGGGTATTCCTGCCCACTACCTTTATGTTGCTAGTGCCAAACACATTGTGTATGCCAGGAGGATGGCAGTTTGAAGAAAGAAAGCAATGAAATTTATCCACACAAATATTCATTGCTTATGTACTTGTACAAAACTGTCAGTTGTTATGTCCAAAATAATATATGTGAAGGAATACCATACACCAGTGGTTCCCAAACTTGTTCCGCCGCTTGTGCAGGGAAAGTCCCTGGCGGTCCGGGTCGATTTGTGTACCTGCTGCGTCCGCAGGTTCGACCGATCGCGGCTCCCACTGGCTGTGGTTCGCTGCTCTAGGCCAATGGGAGCCGTGATCGGCTGAACTTGCAGACATGGCAGCTACACAAACCGGCCTGGACTGCCAGGGGCTTTCCCTGCACAAGCGGTGGAACAAGTTTGGGAACCACTGCCATACATCATTGTATGTAATTGGGGCTTT
Source organism: Platysternon megacephalum (assembly GCA_003942145.1). Taxonomy (NCBI): domain Eukaryota; kingdom Metazoa; phylum Chordata; order Testudines; family Platysternidae; genus Platysternon; species Platysternon megacephalum. The sequence continues at coordinate 3,932,857 of QXTE01000004.1, forward strand.
TTTTTTTTTTTGCACTGTAAATGGCTTAAATTGTGTAATCTTTTTTATTACCACTACTAACACCATCACAAATCTGATTTGTTCTAGATTACCTTGCCACACTGCATACAGCACCTAATGAAGAGTCAAGTCTAGCAAGGAAAAGATGTTAAAATTCAGCATCAGTTCTGTTCTAGCTACAGATGTCCCTATTGTTCTGAGTATGTATTCTGTATGTGCACTATGTCACAAGTGAATGTCTTATGTCCAATGTCTTACTGTCTAAGGCCCCAGTTCAGCAAGGTTCTTAAGTATATATCTAACTTTAAGGCGTGAGTAGTTCCATTTACTTAATTGAGATTGCTCATGTGCTTAAAATTAGGCATGAGTTTACACACCTTGCTGAACTGGGTCTTAAAACCATTGTTCTCCAAAGCCTACTCCTTGTTTTGATTAATCAATCATTTAAATAAATCATTACAACCAGAGATGGATGAGTCACCATCACAAATATGCTAAAACTTTAAAAAGTTTGCAAACTTTTCTAAGTTCTGAAAAACTTGACAAAAATTGCTGGGGACTGAAATTTGAGGGGAAAAAGTCAGCAAAATGTGAATAATTCCCCAAATCCCTGTTTAGACTAAGAAAAAAATAACTTTTACAGAATGCCTAAAGTCCCCTGAGCAGTTCACCTTGAAAACACAAGTAAAGGAAATGAAAGTTGGGATACAGCAATTGAATTGTAAATGCAAACTATGTTACAAATCCTTCTGATGTGGTGTGCAGCATGAATATCCTATACGCGCTGCTAAAGCTAATACTAATGACAACATAACAGTGGATATTGATCTGAAGCAGAAGATCAGTATGAAGTATTAGCTACAGTGCCAGTCCCCAAACTCTGCTTTGAGTTTGGGAGGAAGGAACATGACAGCAGTGCATGAGTTCAAATACATGAGGGATGCAATGGTTACAACAGATAACTAGCTATTACTACATTCTTGTCACAATATATAGTTCTTATTTCTAATATAAATTTAAAGTTAGGGAATGGGTTACAGAGAGATAGAGCTAATTTTTTGTAACTCAGTGTTTTGTAATTGTGCATTCAGTGACAATAGTTATAGCTGCATATGCAATTGGGGTAATTTCATTAACATTTTATATAAGAAAGTGTGGCCAATAATCTCACCATGTCTTCCCATTCACAATAGCTATACAAGTCCTGTTATGATTCCTAAGGATATGTGACCTTATTCCCCTGCCCCATCCACACACACACTTTTCCCCATCTTTCAAACTGACCATCATCTAAACCTTTGCTGAGATTCCATAAAGGACACGTGTATACTCAAGGTATATTTTTGTGTTGACTCTTGAAATGCAATTCCCCACAAAAAGTGCCTTTCAAAGGTGTTTCTCCTAGGACTAGTATCACAGTGCGAGTATCACACTTCCACACGCTTTGTTATCATTCTCAGAGATAGTTATCCTGATGTGAAATGGTTTTGAATGACAGTAGAAACCATATGTGATGGGTGAAGTTCAGTTCAGATAAGCAAAGTACTGAAAATTTTAGATGCTCAGCTTAACTACCTATTTGCTGTCTGCAAAGTTAGACTGAAAAGCCCATGAAAATAGGCATTCTGGTGAGGTTTCTGGTAACTTTCATTTCTTGTTAGTATGGAAATTCTGCATTAGCAGCCCATTTGGGCATATTTTTGGAACTTCCAATTCTGAGCAGAATAAGAAAGTGCCATGCCCTGTAGCTGTTCCCTTCATTGAAAGGGGAAGGAGCAGGAATGTTAGCTGAATAATTTCAATTATGGGAAAGTCTGCAGCAAAACAAAAAAAACCCAACCCAGTTAATTGTCTTAGAAATTTTTCAGCAAAAAACCTAAAATATGGTGTTTTTCAGGAAAAAACAGTTCTGACAGAGTTGTGTGTGTGAGAATGTAAATGGTTAAGCTAGAATACTCTCTCAACATGTATAATAACAAAGCACCTGAACTCTTATGCCACAGTGAAGTCCATTGTAAACTACTCCCCGTCCATTTGAAGAGGTTTTCATCACTGACTTCAATATGAGCAGGATCAGTCTTATAGCCGGTTAGTTACTTTAGTAAAATAACCTAACCTTAATCACTACCTCTAAGCACCTCCAATCATCCCAATGAAAAGAGCCCACTTCTGCAGCCCTGATATGAAATTCCAGTTGAAGTACATGAGGTATTTGATTGTGTATGCACTGCAGAATTTGGTCCATAACCCTGTTAGTTATTTAACTATCTGACCCAGCGATCCTTATAGCTTGTTTTGGGCATGTAAAGGGTGAAAATACCTTTATTTTCTGCCTGACATTAATAATTTGTCCAAATTTGAATTGAAGGAACAGTCCAACCATAGGCACTAGAACTAAAGGTGCCGGGGGTGGAGTTTGAAGTGGTTTTCATCATATTCAGTGTATATAGTTTGGTTCAATGGCTCTCAGCACCCCCACCCTCCAAATTGTTCCAGCACCCATGAGTCCATTTGGTCATTAGGAATTGTGTTTTCTTACACAGAGTGCAAAACTAGTGATGGGCACACCTCCAAGGGTTTTTGGAGGTACATGTCAGGGAAGTGCAGACACTAATTCAACTGTTTAGCTCTTCATTAATATCACCCACCTTTACAACAATGTGTCCATTACAATGCGAAAGAAAAAAAAACTCAGTAGAAGGAAAAGAACACTTGATATTTAATATGAATTGAGCTAACCTTTACAACTGCCACAGAACTTATTTCAGTTAGAATTCCTTCCAAGGGCTATCAGCAATTGCCTTCATTGTATTGAATAATAATCACAGAAATCTGGGACTGGAAGGGACCTCGATAGTCCAGTCTTCTGCACTGAGGCAGGACTAAGTTTTATCTAGACTATACCTCACAAGTGTTTGTCTAACTGGTTCTTAAAAACCTCCAATGATGGCGATTCCACAACTTCCATAGGTAATTTGTTCTAATGATTAACTATCCTTACAGTTAGGAAGTTTTTCCTAATGTCTAACCTAAATGTTACTTGCTGCAATTTAAGACCATTACTTTTTGTCCTGTCCTCAGTGATTAAGGAGAACAATTTACCACCCTCCTCTTTATAACAACCTTTATGTACTTGAAGACTTATGTACTTGAAGACTTNTATATGTCCCCCTTGTCATCTCTTCTCCAGACTAAACAAACCCATTTTTTTTCAATCTTTCCTTGTATGTCATGTTTTCTAGACCTTTAACCATTTTTATTGCACTCCTCTGGACTTTCTCCAATTTGTCCACATCTTTCCCAAAGTGTGGTGCTCAGAACTAGACACAATACTCCAGCTAAGGCCTTATCAGTGCTGAGTGGTGTGGAAGAATTACTTCTTATGTCTTGCTTACAACACTCCTAATACATCCCAGAATGTTTTATTTTTTTTACAACAGTGTTGACTCATATTTAGTTTGTGATCCACCTCCAGAGCCTTTTCTGCAATACTCCTTCCTAGACAGTCATTTCACATTTTGTATTTGTGCAATTGATTATTCCTTCATATTTCAGTAACCCGATTCCGTTGCAGTAGTGAGTTTCCACTTTGTCCTCTTACAGATCATTAGTGGTTTGGCTCTCACTCCATGACATGTACCCTGGTCATTTGGACTTAGCATTTGCTACCCAACAGAGAATATATTGTGCTTTGCTTTTATAGCTATTTATTACTTTTTTCTCTAACTTCAAAATTCATTTTGGAAAGAGACATTACTATTTCAAGTGACGCTGTGAAAAACAACAAACATGATGTTAGGCTTCTGTCCTGCTATTCTGTCAATTGTTTACATTCAGACAGTTTTATGCTCAAGGAAGTCTAGTCATTTTTGTTTGTTTGTTTTTAGTTGCAATATGTAGAGGGAAAGTGCATATCATTAGTTAACTTCAGGTGCTTGAAAAATAAAACATGTAAGATCTGAGGACAAAATGATGGAAAAATATACAAAAGTATATGCATGATCATGCAATGTATTTTCAGTAATCAGTCACAGATGATTACAAAATGGAAAATGAAACAGCCTAGGCTTTGTTAGTGATGTATGGTAAATTGTAATAATATGAATAAAACAGTTTATGCAAAAAAATAGATTTAATGAACATAATTGCAGTTGCAATGATTTCAGTACTGCAAAGATGTATTCACTGAAAGGATTTTAAAGAGATTAGAACACCAACTAGAAGGATTTTATAGTTTCATCTAATCAGAGGAACTCTTATTTTTGCCACACGGTATTTCAGGTGAATTTTGTATTAAATTTAACCTAATGTTTTTGATCATGGTAGAATGTCCATAGTTCAGTACAGGGTCTGGCCAATTTTGATTAAAACTGTTGAATAGTTAATTTTATGTGCACATAAGATTGTAGAGGGTTTCTACAGATACAGGACTCCAGTGACTGAAAGACTGAGTACACAAGCAACAAAAAGGCTGAAATCTCCCAAGAACTGAGTTTCTGTTTAGCATGAGGTTGTGAAGCCTACTCCAACTTGTGACAGGAAGACACACAGATCCACTCACAATTTATCCTCCTGTCAAGGGTTAGGGATTCAGCTAAGGGTCTAGAGCCAGATAAGGTTCTTTCCCCCTCTTGATCTTGGAACTCTAGCCTAGCATTTTGCCTGAAGCCCTCACAAGTAGCATACAGAGTCCTAGATATCTTGTATCATGATTGAACACTATAAAGAATACGAGAACTCTTCATGAGCTCTCTATTGCCTTCAGAATTCCCTGACTAACGTCCAAAACAAGAGTGTTGCTCCCTTTCAACCTTTTACTCCTTGCTTTTAACTAATTCAAAAGGTTCCACATGATTTTTTTCCAGCCTCCACTGGCTACTTTCCAAAGAAAAGCACTAACTTAGTAACAAGATCCTTAAAAGGTGCTTTCATAAGCCCGATCACACAACCTAAGTGATATACAGGTGATACTCAGGGAGGCTTACTACACTAATACATGTTGACTATCTCAGGATACTTGATTATCTGAAGCATTATGTCCATAGGACTACATAAAATTCAGTAGCCAACTCTTCATAGACAAGACCATTGATAGATATAAATTAAACAGTCTTAAGTAAATTATGCAAACGGTTTCTAAATTTAGATCAAGTTCATGCCACTGAAGCCTCAGCATTAGGGTTCAGTTCTGATTAAGTTTTTAGACTACAGATCACTTCTAAAAGTATTATCATATTCAAAATCATTCGTTTCTTCACTTACATGTCTGGAAGCATTAGTATGTATGGATTATTATAGGAAGGATGGCCTACATATCCACTTACAAGATTCTGTTTTCAGTTGTTTATAAACTTGCCAAACTTCAACCATTCAGGCAGAAATTTTCCATGCCAGATGTCCATCTCAGGCTGACTTTTGTTTTAAACTTCAGCAAAAAATGTTTCAGCAATTTCCCAAAACTGAGATTACAGGGAAATGCCCACATTAAAAGACAGTGATCCCAGGCTATATGACTCCATGGTAATACTGGTATAGTAGTCCAGGTGTGCACATTTGTTACATCTAATTTTAGACTATGCCACCAGTTTGGGGTGTCTGCCCTTGTTTGCTGACAGTCAGCCCTGAGATAGGCACTCACAGTTGTGAGTCACTCCAGACTGTGTGACAGAAGACATCAAAATTAATTTGTATATCCTATATTTCGTTTCTCACTTCCAAAAATATGACATGTTCCAAATGCTTTTGGAACTAGAAGACTTTTTAATGCAGTTGTAAACTTCTTTATGGTTGTCCGTTTACAATAAATTCCGCTACTCTATGACGTAGGAAGGCTTGATCTTACAACATATCTATATGCCATCATACATTAAATTTTAGCAGATGTTTTTGTGTGGTTATAAATTCTTTTGGGGGGTCTATTACAATTATTATGAAGAAGAGGCTGATATTACAACATCTGCAGATCATTAATGATTGCCACTTCATCAGCTCTTTTTTAGTAAATCTTGATCCTCAGCACTTTGTTACCCATTAAGTAATGTGTCATTTCATTAAAAAGAATATAATTTAGAATAATTTGTAAGGTGCATTTATAGGATGCAGCCATCTAATATGAATAATTCAGTTCCCTTTCAATGACAGTAAACATTTGTCTCAGCTGCCAGCAAATGCTGCTTCTTTGGTGACAGTGTTGTGTAAAGTGCATCAACCAAACCTTGAATAGCACAGATACAGCAAAGGACTAGTCTCGCCTTCATGTACTGGAATATGCGTAAACACTATTAATACCAATTGAAATAATCTTCATAAACCTTCCCTCTCTGTCATATATATGGCTCAATCCTGCAAGATCCTGAGCTGGCTAGCCTTATTCCAACAAAGCACTTAGGCACATGCTCTCGTTTTAGCATAGGAGTAGTCCTATTGACTTCAGTTGCATTACTCATATGCTTAAATTTAAACACATACTTAAGTACTTTGCTGGATCAGGGCCAGACTTCTCAGCACCTTGCAGGACTGAGCCCAGAGAGAATAATATCCTCAATGTGTTTACTGGCATTGTGGACCAACCAAATTCAGGGCTATATGGTCATTCAAGAATTAGCCCCTCCCTAACAGATTATATGAGCAGCACTCTTGCTGTTTACAGCATGAACTGTTATCATGCTTAAAAGGTTTTGCTTTACAGTTTTAATGTCAATTCCACCGTGCTGTAATCAGTTAATTATGCCTGCAATTGTAACACCTGTCCACAAAAAATAACTTGATCAAGTCAGACATCCTTATCAAAGATTATTCTAACACGGCAATTAAACTTGAAGTTGAAGATACTCATCTACTTTCCCCTTCCTATAATAAGAAAGGAGGATGAACAGCTTATAAAAATATGGCTCGCTAACTAGCTGTGCATTCTTGCTGCTTCCCAACACAGTACTGAATCATGCCAGGATGATCAGAAGAAAACATTTCCCCTCTAAAGACCTAATGCTCTGTAGCTGGGAAACATGAGAGTAGAAATGAAATGAAGGTCACTTTTTGCAGCAGAGATAAACTATCCTGAACAAATCAATTGTTACTTCCATTGTTTTGATTTTGTAAATTTTCTACATCATTCATAATCAAAGGATACCTGGGTTTAATCTGACCTATCTAGCCCTGTTACATTACTTTACAACAGTTCACATTGTGGTGGGAAGATGGTCGAGGTGGCTCTGGGAACTAAGCCACCATAACAACAATTTTGTTTAAAGATCGAGGTCCAAGGTCAGCATGCAGAAAATGCACACTCAAGTGTGCAATGACACGTCTTCCCATAATTATTGCAGGAAATGCCCACTCAAAATGTATAACCATATATATAAAGGTGTCTACCTAGGTTTGCCACAGCCAATTACCCACTTTGCACAATCACAAGCTCCATAGGCAGAAGTGCTGTTATGAAAGTTCAGCCCCAGAAGCCAGTCTCATTTCTCCCCAGTAAAGCAGCAGCAGTAGATACTATGAACACATACTCTACCTCAAATGCAACTCCCTTAGTGATGCCACACTTTGTATACTAGCTGATTTATCAAATAAATGAAGTATAACGTTTTGTTCCCTCCCCCCCCACCTTTTTTTTTTGGTAAGTTGGTTCACCTGCCCTTCCTTTTGGTCTACCTGCCTTTTGGATTCTTATGCTTCCTGCATGTTTTGTCAGGCTTTGCAAAAAAAAAATTTAAATCACTTGCTTCATTTATTTTGTTTCCTTTCCTATTTATAGGGATTTGCTTTCTTGTCTAATAACACAATGCTCATCATTGCCCTTTAAATATTTCTGTCTCTTCTCTTCCACTTTCTTGACAAGGGCTCAGCTTGTTGATACACTTGTAATTGCCAGGAAGACAGAATGGTAAGAGATCTTCATTCGTTGGGATATTGTTCTTCATTATGTCTTTCAGCATTGATGTGCCTGCAAGCCCAGTGAGCTCTAGCAGTCAAATTGGGAACAGAGAGCTAACTAAAAATCCATTTGATTACTGAGACATAATAGTAAGCCAACATATTTGCAATACTTCATGTAAATAAGTCATAGAGGGAGGAATAGTGTTTTAGGAGTATAAATCATGCTTACTACATGCCATTGTTTATTGGAAGGAAGACCCAGAAGATCAATTGTAGTCATTAATACTGTAACAGTTTCAGCCAACCACTCTACGGTGAGTAGCAAACCTATTAATGCCAATAAATATCTCATAATCATAGTTTTGATTAATGTACATTAGCATTGCAAGCTATCCCTGTGATTTTCACTTTGCCAAATGTTTTGCCTTGGCTGTTCATGCCCATTTATGTCAAATTTGATACATTTTTAATTATTTTACAGATTGTTTTGTCTCTTTGTGACTTTTAAAATGTGTGTGCATGCGTTTTCCAGAAAAAATGTGAAATCTTTTTTGGTTTCACCAGAAATAAAACAAAATCCCATTTTGTTTCTAATAAAAATGTGTGAAACATTAAAGAAGAAAAAAATCCTTTTTGCAAGACAAATACAAAGTGATAAGTTGCTGCTTCTGCTTTATGTATGAAACTAATTCAATGCATTAGCTCAATTTAATTTTTTTCTTTAAAAAAAAATCCTAGGCTTGCCACAGTTGTCACAACAGTTAGAGTCAATTGTCCATTGTGTAGGGTTGCCAACTTTTATTTGCAGAAAACTGAACACCCTTGCCTTGCCCCCTTCCCCGAGGCCCCACCACTGCTCCCTCCAACCCCCCTCCCTCGCTTGTTCTCCCCCACCCTTGTTCATTTTCACCAGGCTGGGGCAGAGGGTTGGGATGTGGGAGAGGGTACGGGCTCTGGGCTGGAGGTGCAGGCTCCAGAGTGGGACCAGAAGTGAGGGGTTCAGGGTGCAGTAGGGGACTCCGGCTGGAGCAGAGGGTTGGGATGCGTAAGGGGGTGAGGGCTCCAAATGGGGGTGTGGGCTCTGGGGTGGGGCCAGGGATGAGGGGTTTGGAGTGCAGGAAGGTGCTCAGGGCTGGGGCAGGAGGTTGAGGTGTAGAGGGGGTACAGGTGCAGGCTCCAGAATTGGGCCAGAAATGAGGTGTTCTGGGTGCTGGAGGGGGCTCTGGGCTGAGGCAGTGGGTTGGGGCATGGGGGGGTTAAGGCTCTGGTGTGGGTCCTGGGATGAGGGGTTTGGGGTGCAGGAGGGGTCTCTAGGCTGGGGGTGGGGCCAAGGGGTTCGGCATGCAGGAGGGGGCTCAGGGATGGGGTAGGGGTTGGGATGCAAGAGTAGGTGCAGGGTGTGGGCTCCAGAAAGGAGCTTGGGTGCGGGAGGGGGATCAGGGCTCCGGGGGGTGCTGACCTTAGGCAGCTCCCAGGAAGTGGCCAGCATGTCCCTGCAGCTCTTGTGGCCACGTGACTTCACATGCTGCCTCATCCGCAGGTGCCACCCAGGGCCGGCGCAACCCATTAGGTGACCTAGGCAGTCGCCCAGGGCGCTAACATTTGGGGGGCACCGGCGCCCCAGTCGTCGTTGGCATTTTGGGGGCGGGACCTTCTGCCGCCTCTGTCGGGGGCTGCATTCTGGGGGCGGGACCTCCTGGTGCCACCACTGCAACTCCCTTCAGCCACGGTTCCCGCCAATGGGAGCTGCAGAGTCAGCACTTGGGGCAGGGGCAGTAAGCGGAGCCCCCCGTGGCCATGCCTCCACCCACAGGGACATACCAGCCGCTTCCGGGAGCTGCGCAGAGCCGGATAGGGAGCCTGCCTTAGCCCCATTGTGTGATGTCCCCTTTGTGTTCCTTGGCATAGAGGGAGTCCTTAAGTAATATAATGCCCATATAATAACTCTACACAGGCAGCCCCCCTCACAGCCTCTAGGTTAGGGGGCATGACTGGAACATTACTGTTCCCTGGATACTTTTGGCTGCTGGAAAAGTCCTGTGGGGTCATCAGCAGTCAAATGTAAGTCTACAACAGCCCTGGGATTGCTCTGATTTACAATGGGACTGGGTAGGCCCCCAGCTGGCCCCAGGGAAGGAGGAGCACAGAACTGTTGGAACAATATTTTTGCTCTCCTCCTGTGAAGCCCAAACAGAACTGATCATCAAACCTAGAATTCAGCATTCTATCCGTCCAATGTGGCATAGGAGTTTATTTTTCTGAGCCCTGGTGGTTCACAGGATATCAAATCCTAAAAACTGCATAATTCTATTACCTTGCCTTCCTTAACATTCACTTCAATGAGCACTGTGACAGATATGGCTATTTCCTGCAATATCTTTGGGAGATCTTCCTGTATTAAGTGTATGTATCACTGTGGGCCAGAGATGATATGTAATTCCATAGGGGAGGGTGACCATAGCTTCTCCAGGATCTAGGAACAGTATGGGGTGATTATGCAAATTAACTCAGGTTGTAACACTTCCAGAGAGGTACCACCTCCTGGGGATGCTCACCTATACTAGTTCAAACTGGATTCTCCAGAGGCCAACTGACAAAGAAAGGACTTTTGGATAAAACTGACTCACGGCCTTCTTTATGAGCCTGCAAATGGACAGGACTGCTGCCCTAGAGGAGGGTCCCAATCCTTAGGGAAGGGTTAGAAGGACTGACACTAATCAGAGCCCTTATGGAGATAGGGTGGGGGAGACAGGGGATCTCTAGTAAGCTTATTAGCATGTGTGTAGGGTTTTTTTGTGTTTTCTCCATAATGCTTTTACCTTAAGAATAAATATGTTTGCTTAGAAAAAGCTGTGTGATAACTTAAAACCATGGGCCATTATGCTGTTCATAGCCTACAGAGAGAAAGCAGAGATACTGGCCTATTTAGGCACTCTGTCTTGCTGGGAATAATACAGTGTAGCCAGGGAACTATGCAAAATACTCTAGTCAGGAGGGAGACAGTCATGGGTCTCTTCCCAAGAGAGGTGACAGCTGGGGAGCTGGAAGCCCAAGAGTGGGCGGCTGTGCTGGACCACGGAGGGGGAAAATACAGAGAACTATAAGAGGTAGAACTAATGCTCCATGCAGTTGGAGAGTTTGCAATCCCACTTTTTGTATGGCATAAATAATTAATCACTGACTCTATGAATTTGTAAGAATAATAATTGCTGGAATTGAAGTAGGAGAAAAAAACTGAAATGGTAATCCCAATAACCTCATTTTCAAGAGTGGCTGTTCTCTGATGTACCAAATTATTTCCCTAAGTATTTTTGATGAATGTTATTTTTGAAAAGTGTAAATAATTTCACAAAACTTAAGAGATAGTTATTAGCCCCTCAACTATGATGCTATTTCTCAACAAGGTAGAAGAGGTTTTACAACTAGATATGTCACAAGCAGCTTCTATTTCCACACTGAATGGCTTAGTGTATTAATAAGGTATCTAGAGTCTTTGACTTCTATGTGATCAGTTTGAACTGTCCAGCCTAGGGTTTTTTACTGCTGCCCCTCACCGTAGTATCCGAGCACCTTCCACGTAAAGGCAGTAGCAATAAGAAAACTCCTAGTGATTTCAGAGTGTTTCGGCACTTTTCCCTTTTTGTGAGAATCTGACTCAGGTAAGAAGTGGCTGAAAGTCAGTACTATCTATGACAAATTGTTTGGTGGCTCAAGTGAAATGAACAGAGGAGTTTAGCTGGTTTCAGTGATGTGTTCATTATAACTGGGTTTGTCATCAATCTCAGCAGAGTTGCCAAGGGTTACATGGACATGGAGACTAAAATAATTACCTCCAACTAATGGTTCTCCCTGGCCCTGGCTGAGGCACATTTTCTGAGATGTCAAAGAGGCTTGTATTGCCCATGCAGTACTTACCCTATGGATAAACAGGGGATTCTGTCATCGAATAAAAAATGTAGGGCTGAAAGGAATCTCAAGATATCAGCTAGTCCATCTCCCTGTGCTGAGGAAGGATTAAGTATATCTAGACTATCCCTGAGAGGTGTTTGTCTGTTCTTAAAAACCTCCAATGATGAGGATTCCACAATCTCCCTCAGTAGCCTGTTGCAACGTTTAACTATCCTTTTTAGTTAGAAAGTTTTTCCTAATATCTAACTTAAATCTCTCTTGCTGCAAACACCTTGGAGCCCGGATGAATTCATCCTTTCTATAGGATAAGCATATTAAATTATGTAATGAAGATCCCAAAGTAGAAACTCTCTATGATTACAGAGTCAGGCAACTTTGAATAGAGTCTGAGCAAATGGTAGATATCACTTCATTTTCCACCTTTCCATTTATTGCTCTGAATAATTGTAGAGATAGTCACAGAACAAAATTGTGCCCTATGAGTAACGTCCTGTGCCATCCCATTGTTTAATGTGTATGTAACAAATGTTGCTGTCTTGTATGAGATTTTATATGATTTGCTCTGCTTTGTAATTATGCAGAGTAATGTAGCTTGTATGAAAAACTAAATTGACTGCATCCACTTGAAAGGAAACAGTTCCAGTGGCTGAGTATGTTTGTCATAACATCAAGGGAAATGATTCCTCTTATCTGCCACGCTATTTCACTCTGAATTGCACGACCTATGGTTTGAAGTCATTACCACAATATAGATATGCAGTATGTGGAATCAAGAATGATTGGGTTTTGGTTTTCTTAAGAGCTTCAGATGAGTGGAAAGCGGTTTCCCTTGAGCTTAAGTCACAAAACAGCATAATTCCCTTCCAGATGGTCTCTCTGTTTATTTAAAGGAGAACAGTTATTTTAAGCAGCATGCCTACTCTAGCCATATTCCCTTTTTTCATAAGGTTTTGTAGTGCTGTTATTTTAAAACGTTATTATAATTTGTTATATGTGGTTACAGCAGGTTTTGTAATGCATCTCAGAAATTATAACTTGTCAAGTGTAAGCAGAGGCTACACAATCTATGTTGCTCATGGGGATAACTCAGGTGGAAAGGAATGTGAAAGAAAAAAGGCTCCTATATGCAATACTTTTAAAAAGAAATAATGTGCACTTACTGTATGACTATCTAAACTGATTCAACAGTAATTTAAGATAATTAAAAGCAAGAGTTTTTTGCAGTCCAAAAGTTTGTACATTTGAAACAGTAGTTAGCTGCACTTTTGGACTGCCTGCAATATTAGAATTGGTAGCTGCAGAAAATAAAGTTAGTGATGTGTAACCTTTTGCTGCAGGAGGCAAATGTGGCCTTTAACATTCTAGAGATGCATACTGTACCAAAAAGAGTTAGAAGAGACTTGCTGATGGCACAAGAGGTACTTTCAGATGCTAAAATACATTATGAAGTGCTGGTCGCAAAACCATAGTTAATGTTCAATTGTATTTTACAGTTAAAGTAGGAACTCAATCTCTTATGTATGAAAAGATTACAGCATTTCCTCCACAAACTGACAACACTTGCTGTTTGAGTACAGAATGAATTTTCTGAGAATTAACCAGTGAATCTGTAATTAATTTAAAAGATTAATTAAAAACTGGGTTCTTTATGAAGTTTAGCATCTGTGCCAGTTTTTTTATATGCGAGTTATCTTGAAACAACATAGACTAATCAAAATTTCCATATAGCTAAAATTAAATGACAAATTGGTGACACCACAAGGGGGGGGGAATATGAAAAATCCAAATGTGTCTTTAAAAAACAGTTTAACCCAAAGCCACAGACACTAAGATGTGGTAATCATGATCATCTTGTTATCGCATGGCATCACTTCAGGGCAAAATTAAGATTGCATAGTTAAAGTATCCAGACATTTACATAAAAGAAATGCACATATTTTAACTCTGAATTTCCTGAGCTTGCACTGCTTGCTCTTGGGATATTTACAATATTCTTGTAATGCTTTTTACCCTTATGTTACTGATATATACTTATATCCTGCAGTCTGTTTTAATGTAGGTATTTTGTTTTGGGTTTTTTGTTTTGGTTTGGTTTTGGATTTCGGTTTAGAAGAATGAGTACAAGAAATAGTAGTGCTGCCTTGTTAGGCTGGTTATGCAGCAAGGTAACATGAGATATGATCCCTCCCTGTAGGAAAGTATAGTAAGATCAGGAAGTGGTTAGAAAACTGGTAGGCCTTTGTTAAATAAAACTTGTCAGTTAGCTTGAAAGATGCATTTGCAGAATGGTTAAAGACATGCACTTTGAGCCTTATGGTAAACAGGCTTGTGATGAGTGTAGAAAGCCAAAGATAATTAGATCAAAGGTGCTGAAGACCAAAGGCGGATTAAGGTTTCTTGGGGCCCTGGGCCTGAGCAAGTGGGGAGCCTCTCCCCACCTTTTCCATCTGCGGTCCTGCTCCTGTTCCGCCCCCTCCGCCTGTGGCCTTGCCCATAGCCCCACCCCTTTCTGCCCCTTCCCCCGGGGCCCTGCCCCTTTCCCACCCAGGGTCCCCTGGACGGGGTCAGGGGGCGCTACGTACAGCTTTCAGCATACATCAGGTCTCCAGCCCAACTAAGCTGTAATTACTTTCAAGTAACAAATCATCTGAACTCTACCCCACAGGATGTTCCAAAGGTTCAGGTACAATAGTCAGAGCTCTGAGATCTCCATACACCACTTCTAGGAAAAATACCATAGAACAAGAGGCCTGTTTAGGTGATCCTGGGATCACCTCAAAGAGGAAACCAGAACCAAAGCAGATGGAACATCTGAAAAATAACAGTGCAGAAACAGAGCCCAAGCATACAGTAGTCAAAGAAAACTGATGTAGTTTGGACCGAGACTGGAAAATTCATAAACCTCACCAGGTCCTAGGTCAAATCCAGATTAGGAAAAGGTGACTGCTTTAGCTGAGCATTGCAGAGGTAGATTATAGACAACATCCAATTTGTATTAAATATTTTCTGGCAAAGGGGCTAACAGCTTGCATATTCAAGGTCATTAGTGTGTACGCATTCAGGAAGAAACTCTTCATAGAAAGAGTTAAAGATGCCACCCAGTGACCATACTCCAAGACTCATTAAGGGCATTATGATGATTAAAGCACTCTTGTCTGGTCTGTAAAACTTTTTCAGATAATTCTTTATGTTGTGGAACAACTTCACAAAGAGGGATTTCAATACCATGTGATCCTAAATGAAGAACCTTAGACTGGGGTTTTCCAAAGTGAAAGCCCAAAGATTTACAGCAGGAACAAGGAAAAAATTAGCAGTTGGATTTGAGTGAGTCTCAAAGGAAGACCGGTGCAGCTGCACCGCTGCAAGTGCAGAGGCTTTAAGCCGATGGGAGAGAGCTCGCCCGTTGATTTAATTACTCCAGCCCCTGTGAGTGGTGGTAGCCATGTCAGCGGGAGAAGCTCTCCTGCCAACATAGCACTGTCCACACTGGCTTACATCGCTGTGGGGGGAGACTTATTCACATCCCCGAGTGACATAACTTATACCAACCTAAGCTGTAGTGTGTACAAAATCTAAGACCTGAGAAAGATGCTTTTTGGTGAAAGGGTGGTGGTGTCTTGACTAAGGTTTCTACAAGAGGGAATTGACTGGTCTGGCTTCTGTGTTTCAGCAAACAGGAATTGCGTACATTCTGTAAATAAACGCATTACTCTATCATATCCTGAATCTGTGTCACTGATTTCTGCTTCAATAGAAAACTGACCTGCATGGTACTGAATTCTGCTACTGTCATCAGTGAGAAATCACCATATCTTGCTCCTATCCCAAGCACATGAGAAAACTCTGGCCACCCCAGATATCCCTTATATGGGAACTGTTAGCAAATGCAAAATATTTAATGACAACCGCTGCAAAACTAGCACTATAAAAATTAGTGTTTTTCCATCTTTCCCTTTGCACCTAATCTTTTGTTTTATTTAGATATCATAGGGACCAAAATCTGAGAAATGTCAATCTAGCACCATTTTAAAGAGCTCTGTAATAAAATCCAGCCCCCTAAAATGTGGAGGATTTGGGGAATTTGTAATATAAACTGTCCTGTGCTTGTTGGTTATAACAAGGCTGAATGAATAATAACAAATTTGAGTCTGTACATCTGCTTTAATATTCTGAATAAAACCTAGCTTTTATCATTGTTCTTATTTGGAAACATGAAAAGTTAACAATTGCCTGAACTGTACAGAGAAGGCATCATTTATGATAAAAAGGGATGATCACATACACTCTACACATGGGAATATGATTAGACATAATGTCTGGCTATGAGTACCTCTTCAGGCCTCATGGAAATTTAATTTCAGCTGTGATACTCTGAGGTCTAATGGAACTACAAGGGATCTGGGCTTTTAGAAAAAAATATAAAAAACCTAAACCAGACAGTAGATAAATACAAATTCCAGATTTAGTCATTTTTTATTATAAAAGTCAAAAAGCAGGGCTTTCTGTCCATTAGCAGTATAACATGACATTGATTGAGCGCTTAAACTTGTCCCTCACAGGATAAAGGTTTATAATGTATCTGGGATGCAAGGTGTCTTCTGAGTGGACTGTTTTGTTCCAATAAATATGAAAATATCAGTGTTCTTGTTCAATTGCAGGTTTTAGGGTGGCTCACTTACATTATTTTTATTAATTTGATTTTAAATACAATTATTTGATCTGATTTAAATGCACTGTTGAGTCAAATACTTTGGTTAAATGCCAAAAGAGACTTTTTTTAAAACACTAAGTCCAACAGCATCAACGCAAAAGGAAAAGCCCATCTTTATAGTTTTAAGGGGGGGGGAATTAATAAGGGTTAATGGTCAAAGACATTACAATAAAGTATAGCATGAAACATCTATTGATGTTCATTCACTGCATGAGCTAAGTAAGGGACAAATCTCCAGGTCAGGTCAAGGAATGGTTCTAAGCCACATTTTCACTTGCTCAGTCTGTGGCCCAAGCCCTGGCATAATTTGTAGCAGTTCCCTGGCTACAGCAGTCCTGGAAAGACCACTCTGCTAGTTGGGAATGGCTGAGGCAAAGACACTTCAGTTTTTCACCTTCCTGCCTCTGAAAACATTCTCAACCCACCTAAGGCAGAGCACTATGCCAGGGGAGGCAACAGGTGATGAAGAACTAGTTTAGTGTAGCTCTGTGTCACCCAGAGAGTCTCTTTATGTCACGGGAAGTCACAAATAGCCTTTTAGAACAGCTCTCCATCCATCACCTGTGCATTATCAGAGCAACAAATGATAAGGCAAGATGCCAGAATTTGACCTGAAATATTCATAACGTTAGACTTTATAGAAGAGAGGGTGCATTGTACAATGGAACAATGGTTTGTTTCGTTATAATTGCTCCAGCGTGGAAATAGGAAGGATTTTCTAAATTAAGTTGAACTGTACTTTATAATAAATGTAAAACTTTGTGCTGAAGGTTGAGATTCTCTCAAACAATAGTGAGTTCCTTTCTTCACATTTTGGGCATCAGAAATAACAGTTTAGCTTTTACTTAATCAGCAAGCTTAGCACTTGATCCGAACAGACACATTATCTTTCTAACAGAAGTACTCTCAGGATAACACATTCATAGCAAAAGACCTATACAATATTATGAAGTAATATCCAAACACATTATAATTTAACAGCTATGTTAGCCCGATATATGGGAAAATAAGGCCAAAGAAAGTTCAGATAAGATCCAATACATATATACCAGTGACAAATCAGCAAATACATTTTAGATATATGGCAATAGGAAACTGTTTATTTTTTGACATGTGACAGAAATATGGTTTCTGTGATTGCTATCTCAAGTGTATTTTAGAACTTCAGAGAGATGGGGGAAGAGTCTGTGCCCTGGTAAACTACTCTTCTTTAAGACAGAAGGAAATAAATATCTCCAGATACTGGGAATGGAGCAGCCAAGGATCATTAAGCCATCCAAATGATGATAGCTGGACCCAGCATTTTCTTGGGATTGGAATAATGGTCTGGAGCATGGAGAGGGAGGTAATAACTGCACCCCCTTCCCACCAATATACCCACAGCCAAAGACAATCTTGGACAATATATTAACAAAGTTGTCACCCGAAAGCCCTTAAATCAATAGAGATTGAGCTTTGTAAGGAAAACAGCGACGCAGACAGATGCCTGGGAGTGGGAGAAAAAGAAGCAGGATGCTGTCTGTCTCACTGGTGGAATAGGCTGAGGTTTGCCTCCTATGGCCATGTGAAAACTTAACTGGTAATTCTCTCCCCCTCTCCCCCCCATCAAAAATGAAACACCCTGTGTAGTTTAATTTATAGAATCATAGAGTTAGAAGGGACCACACGGGCCATATAATCTAACCCCCTGCCAAGATGCAGGATTTGTTGTGTCTAAACCATCTAAGACCGATGGCTATCCAGCCTCCTTTTGAAAACCTCCAGTGAAGGAACTTCCACAACCTCCACTCCTCTAGGTTTATCAAGGGTAAACCTAGATATGTGGTGTTTTTAATGGCAGTTCATCTGCTTTTCCCATTCTTTAGATCTTTAATAAAACTTTTTGTTAACAAAGTCCTGCTGGCTGTTTGGGGAATTCATTAAGTCTTAGAGAAGAACAACCCCACAGGTACCTTCACATACAGAGCCTGTCAGATTCAGAAGTTTGTAGACCTAGAGGCTCTTGTTCTAACTGAAAGATGAAAGACTGGGAGATCCTCTCCCAGGAAAGCCTGTGGCAGATGGCTAAGGTGAGTAATACATGGTGAGACACCAAGTGCCAGGAAGAGTGAGAGTTATAGGTAGCATGTAAAAAGTCCCAATTTTGCCCCATCTAAAAGGAGAAAGCACTTAGAGAAGGTTTTATTTTATAGTGGCTGAATATCATGAGCATGAGAGAGAAAGGACAAATGGACCCCACACTTTGCAGTAGAGGAGAGCAAAGAATGGTCCAAAATTATGGAAGGATATCTGCCTCCCTATGAACCCATAGAATCTTCTGTGTGTAAGTCACATGGGTTTGAGTTCCACAGGTTTTCCAGGGCATGTGGAGGTCCCAGAATGACAGAACAGCCCCTCAGTGTAGCATGTTCCCTTGCAACCTTTGGTGGGGAGAGCAAGTCATTGGAACATGGACTGAACTTGTGTCTTCCAAGTGAGCACTATAAGCACTGGGTTACAGTCATTCTTTCTCTGGCCCAAGGACCCTGCCTCAGTGGTTTATTTTAAAGAGCTTAGCAACCAAACTCCAAGAGAGGATCCACAGCAGTGAATTCCAAGTGGAGATCGGCACTTCTCTTCTGTACAGACTTAGGCACCTAACTCCCTTTGAGGGTGGGGCTTAGGGCACATCTCTCTCCTTGGCATTTCCTAGTGGCTAGCTTAGACAGCTCCCCCTCAGCATGCTGGCTTTTATGGATCCCATTCTTAGGCACCTGTCTCTCCCCATGTATTGAATGAAGAGCCTGGGCACCTAACTCAGCACTGTACAGTGCTCTAGGGGGCAGGGGGCCTAAAAGTTAGGCATTGCAATGCTGAGTCTGAGTTATCTTAGTAAATCTAGCCCCATATGTTGTTGTAATATTTCCTACACAAGTAAAATATTAGACACTTTAGACTTGGTATTTTTCAGTTACTTCCAAAGTACGATGTAAGGAGTATATTTTCAAACATGCCTAAAGTGATTTAGGAGCCCAAGTCCCACTGGGTTTTCTTAAGCACTTTTGAAAAATTGACCCCCTAAAGCCTGGATCCTGCTCCAATAGAAGTTAATGGTTAGAGTCCCATGAATTTCAGTGGGAGCAGAATCTGGCACTGTTTATATGCAGACCTCTGTATGTATTGGCTTCAGTGGAAGTTTCATTTACAGAGAGTCTAAAGGATCAAGATCTTCCCAAGAATTCTCCCTCAACTCCCACCAAGATTTGTCTTGACAGTATCATGCACACTTTTGGCACTGTACAAATTAACAGCATCATAATCTGTTTTCATATGTGCAGCAGTGGTAACCCAGGCTGGTGTGTTATTTTTTTATTTAGTTAGTTAAAAATAAAAGTACTATTCCATACACTATTAGGAAAGTAAAATAGCTGACTAATTTAGAATAATTTTCTGTAAGAGATGAGAATAAGTTGATTGGCTTTCACTCCTGGTATGCATTTCTACCATTATATATGCTGACACATGATTGATAGTATTTCAACCCAAGCTCAGAGAGTGTACTGATCATCTTAAATCACAGCCAAGTAAACAACTATATATCTCTGCTGCAAGAATCCCAAGGAACTCAGCAAAATTTATGAACTAATTTTACAGACATATCTTCTAGGACAAACTGCAGAACTCGAGTGTCTACGTTTTGGCTCTTAAACCCATATTTAGGCTCCTATATAAAGCCAGCTGGTTTTCAGATGTGCTTAACACATCTGCAGTCAATATGAGCTGCATGTGCACATTGTATGTGAAAACCAGTTTATTTATTGAGGAGCCTATATGTGGAATGGAAGTTAGTCAGGTTTGGAAATTATGTCTTACTTTATTATCACAATAGGCTATGTAGACAGCTTATAAAAGCAAACCAAAAGGTGACAATTTCCATTTTCAATTACCTATCAGTTAACATTACTTGTGAATGCTACTATCAAAACCTAAGTAAATATACTGCATTCATATGTATAGCTGTAAAAGGGATATGACATAGTCGTGGTATCTGCATATGACTTACCTCTCCCTATCCAGCTGCATGGTCATGCCTGAGTTTCATCACAGGAGACAATCTCCCTCTGGCACATTGGCAGCTTGGCACTCTGGCCAAATTACAAGTCCTCCCTTTACAGGATAAACAAAAGCCCAAACAAACAAAACAGGCCTTCCACAACCAAGGTTCCTAGGGGTCACCAAATGAAATTAATAGGCAGCAGGTTTAAAACAAACAAAAGGAGCTGTTTTTTCACACAACACATAGTCAGTCTGTGGAACTCTTTGCCAGAGGATGTTGTGAAGGCCAAGACTATAACAGGGTTCAAAAAAGAACTAGATACGTTCATGGTCCATCAATGGCTATTAGCCAGGATGGACAGGGATAGTGTCCCTAGCCTCTGTTTGCCAGAAGCTGGGAATAGGAACCAGGGGATGCTTACCTGTTCATTCATTCTGGAGCACTTGGCATTGGTCACTGTCTGAAGATAGGATACTGGGCTAGATGGACCTTTGGTCTGACCCAGTATGGCAGTTCTTATGTTCTTAAGCCCTTTAG
Organism: Platysternon megacephalum; assembly: GCA_003942145.1. Lineage (NCBI taxonomy): Eukaryota > Metazoa > Chordata > Testudines > Platysternidae > Platysternon > Platysternon megacephalum. The sequence continues at coordinate 3,953,931 of QXTE01000004.1, forward strand.
ATTTGGGGGTTACATAATCCTTTGCCTTCTCAAGCTAAACAGACTTTTTACCCCCTAGGTAACAGGGATTTCCCAAAGTCCTTCACCATTTGGTCACCCAGGTGGCACAATAGGGGAGTCTGGGCCCTCCCTCTATCCCAGGCTCCCACCCAAGGACCCTAAACCAGGAAGTGGTTGTCAACTTCATTCAAAAACTCACCCTGCTTCACTGTTCCCCAGGCTACGTTCTATGTTCTCCCTGTTTACATTTTCTCCCCAGCTCTTCCTATCAGTCCTCCATGAAGTGCCTCTTTTTCTTCTTCTCTGGAGCCTAATATTTACTACTGTTCTCTTTAGGGAAAATTGCCAGCCCTGTCCCTGTTCCCAGTCCCTGGAGTAAGACTCTGACCCCAGTTCTTTACTGAGCAAGCTGCTACTCTTTCCACAGGCCTCTTCCCCATCCTTCATAGTGAAACTTTCAGAAACTTGATGCATTAATTGAATTGTCTCATTAGCACTGACCCCCCACACTTGGTAAGGCAACTCCCATCTTTTAATGTACTGTGTATATATACCTGTCTACTGTATTTTCCACTCCATGCATCTGATGAAGTGGGTTTTAGCCCATGAAAGCTTATGCCCAAATAAATTTGTTAGTCTCTAAAGTGCCACAAGTACTCCTCGTTGTTTTTACCAATAGTTAGCCTTGGCAGAATTCATATATAATTTTGATGGATAATATTAATGTTTATTTTAAGCATTTTTTAATCAATTTAAATGCAGTTTAAATGCAGTTTAAATGCATTTTTTATCAATTTAAATTTTCACTGTTGCATACAATTATGGGTTGTGAGCCTTTTAAAAATATTTTTATCAATTTACATTTGCGGGAAATTATGGGGTGGGGTCAGACAATTATTTAATGACAATAAGTGTTGAGATTTTAAAAGTTGAAGCTTTATAATCATTAAAGCACATATTGTCAACATCACATCAAAATATACAAAGTAATAACCTTAAATAAAAATCTAATAAGTCTTCAAGCAGCAATTTTCTTACTTTGTCCATCTGTAAGTTTCAATTATTATCGATAGAAATAATTTTGTTGCAGTTTGTATGTGTACAGGGAAATCAACATTTACCCACATATATTGATAAAATTCTAACCCTTCCAAGTCTGCCAAATAGTCAAACAGTTTCCTGGACTATATCCAATAAAGCAACCATTCATCTTCAGTGTGTCCCAATGATTACTGTAATAATATTTTACTTCTATATAGACTTGTTATTCCAAAGTACTCTAACTTTTTCACAATAAATACACATATGGCATCAGCATACTACTTCTGGTGTGGAACACAACGGACAACCAGAACACTAAAAAGAACTCGGCACAATACTGAATGAAGGGAGGGAAAACAACCTCAGTTTTTTAAACTAATTTGAAAAATCCACAAACCATAGTTAATGTAACTAAACTTGTCTACCTTGAAGGTGGAGGGTTTGCCCAAATTCTGCCTCAACTCAAGCCCGTGGAAGATAAATTAATTATTTCAGATATGATATTTAGACCATTAAGCTGTATCTTCCAGCTGAGCCTCCAATATCCAGTACTACTGTGTGTACCTTCTCTATTTTTTCTTTGAAACATTGCTCCTCTCTCTCTGCAAAAAAATGATCTTTGCCAAACAGTCTCTTTCCCAATCCTTCTCAGTTTACATACCCTGAGAGTATCAACACTCCCCTCCAGCATTCAGCTCTGTGAAAAGCAGTAGAGCTAGCATACAAAGAAGGATTTTGATTTCTCCTGAGCAGTACTGCTCTCTGCTCAGCCAAGCTGTAGTATCATCACACAGCGCTTTATATATTCCAAGCATTGTGCAAATATTGAGTAATGAATCAGTGCAGAGAAACACACAAGTAAGTTATTGCCTCTGTTTTACAGCTGGGAACAGAGACAGAGAGATTAAAGGACTTGCTTAAGGTCAAATAGCAAGTCAACATTGGATCAAGGATGAGAACTCAGGGCTAATGACTTCCAGTTCTTGTGCCCTAAGTCGCCAAGTCTCAATGTTCTCACTGCAAGCCTTCAGCACAAACACCATCTTGGTCCACCTGTAGGAAGATTACCTCCTTCTGTTTTTACAACAGATTACATATATATGATTATGATCCTGGGAACTGCCCAAATACACTCGGGCAGCCAGCTGAAGTAGTGGTCCCCGTCTGCAACAGATGGATTTGCACATAGTGTGAGTGGTCTAACAACAGTTTCGTTTCTGTAGTGAGATGAATTCACTCTCATTCATAACTCTGCATGGTAAAAAATGGGAATGACAGTAAATTGGTACTAGCTTTGCAGTAATCAAAAGGCTATGCTATTGGTACTTGTGTGAGGTAAGTATTATCTTATCTGGAGAAAAGATACAAACAGAGATTTATGGGCTGATTTTCAAAGGTGCTGAACAAAGAGAGCTCCCACTGACAAAGGGGAACCATAGAGACTTAGTAACTATGAACATAGAGAAGAAGGATGGTCTTATGATTAAATCACTCTGACTAAGGAGGATCTGGTTTCAGCTCTTGGTTCTGTTACAGACTTCCTTTGGGACCTTCTGCAAGTCAACAATCTCTAAGTGGTTTAGTTGCCTATTTGTAAAACAGGGATGATAATTCCTTACGTGAAAGGGGTGTTGTGCAGGAGAAATGGGGGCTATGGGAGTAGACAGAGAGAGATGACTTTCCATTGTACTATGGTACGATGGAGCAGGTCCTCACGGAATCAATTCTGAAGCACTTAGAGGAGAGGAAAGTGATCAGGAACAGTCAGCATGGATTCATTAAGGGCAAGTCATGCCTGACTAACCTAATTCCCTTCTATGATGAGATAACTGGCTCTGTGGATGAGGGGAAAGCAGTGGATGTGTTATTCCTTGACTTTAGCAAAGCTTTTGATACAATCTCCCACAGTATTCTTGCCAACAAGTTAAAAAAGTATGGGCTGGATAAATGGACTATAAGGTGGATAGAAAGCTGGCTAGATCATCGGGCTCAATGGGTAGTGATCAATGGCTCCATGTCTAGTTGGAAGCCGGTATCAAGCGGAGTGGCTCAAGGGTCGGTCCTGGAGCCAGTTTTGTTCAATATCTTCATTAATGATCTGGAGGATGGCGTGGACTGTACCCTCAGCAAGTTTGCAGATGACACTAAACTGGGAGGAGTGGTAGATACGCTGGAGGGTAGGGATAGGATACAGAGAGAGACCTAGACAAATTAGAGGATTGGGCCAAAAGAAATCTAATGAGGTTCAACAAGGACAAGTGCAGAGTCCTGCACTTAGGACAGAAGAATCCCATGCACTGCTACAGACTAGGGACCAAATGGCTAAGCAGCAGTGCTGCAGAAAAGGACCTAGGGGTTACAGTGGACGAGAAGCTGGATATGAGTGAACAGTGTGCCCTTGTTGCCAGGAAGGCTAATGGCATTTTGGGCTGTATAAGTAGGGGCATTGCCAGCAGATCGAGGGACATGATCATTCCCCTCTACTCGACATCGGTGAGGCCTCATCTGGAGTAGTATGTCCAGTTTTGGGCTTCACAGTACAAGGAGGATGTGGAAAAATTGGAAAGAGTCCAGCGGAGGGCAACCAAAATGATTAGGGGGCTGGAGCACATGAGTTATGAGGAGAAGCTGAGGGAACTGGGATTGTTTAGGCTGCAGAAGAGAGCTGCTTTCAACTACCTGAAAGGGGGTTCCAAAGAGGATGGATCTAGACTGTTCTCAGTGGTACCAGATGACAGAACAAGGAGTAATGGTCTCAATGGTCTTGCAGTGGGGGAGGTTTAGGTTGGATATTAGGAAAAACTTTTTCACTAGGAGGGTGGTGAAGCACTGGAACGGATTACCTAGGGAGGTGGTGGAATCTCCTTCCTTAGAGGTTTTTAAGGTCAGGCTTGACAAAGCCCTGGCTGGGATGATTTAGTTGGGGATTGGTCCTGCTTTGAGCAGGGGGTTGGACTAGATGACTTCCTGACGTCCCTTCCAACCTTGATATTCTATGATGCATAAATCCAGGTCCAGAAAATCTGGGCTCTCCTCTCCCATTTCAAAGGCCTTCCAAATTGATGAGATCTCCCCAATACAACACCCAAGTCATATTTTCCAAACTGCTTTGCAATGCCAGTTGGAAGGAGAGAAGGGAAACAAAAGGGAATGGGTCCATCTAAGAAACCAAATGGAAAAAGTAATTATCTGCATTTCCTGTTGGTCCTTAGCAATCAGTGATCCAAGAAGAATGACCCAATTGTTTTTCTTCAACATTTTAATGAAGAGATTACTACAAGTCCATTAAATGCATAATTTATTTCACATTTTGAAGCTCCGTAGTTCAGACCTAAGATCAGGACCAAGTCCCAAGTGGTGTTATCATAAAAGTAAAAGTGATGGTACCTGAAGACAGAATGCATGAGTCACATTGTTTGAAACAAAAAGACCACAAGATGATATAAATGATAGTTTTGATTAAAGGAGAAATATATTGTTGATTTAATTATTCAATGCAAATTTTGCAACAAAAAGAAATGAAAAGTTTCTGAATGAAAAATGTCTTTGAGGCTAACTTAGTATGAAACCAATACGGACTTTTTGTAAAGAGTAACCACATGGAGCTGAATCAGAAGGTCTGTGTTTATTAAAAGGCCAAACAATTCATCTGAGAATTGGCTATAGCCCAAAAGGAGATTTAAAATGAATAGAGGGAAGGAATAAGTGACACTGAGGTGAACTACTAAAAAAGTTTTTTGTTTGAAAAGCATTATTATGATATAAAGGAACCCAAAGCTATAGTGACTTTAAATGTTATTGAGTTACTCCCAAAAGGGATTTGCATTCTGAACTGTAAGCATATGGTGACTAACATACGCAGAGCCTTCAGCTACGATTTCTCTTGGTGTTAGAACTCTCTTCTGCAATCTATCACAATTCAGAAATCATTTCAGTTTTTAATTCTCATCTTAAAAAGTAAGTTTTTAGTTTTAAAAAAACAGTCATTTCCGGCAAAAACACTTTTGGGATACAATACTGTTAGTGAAAAGATCTGCAAATATTTTAGGTGGTTGACTGTGGCTATCAGATACTACAAATTTCCCTGGTACTTAACAATGGAGAAGCCCCGAAAGGTTTGGAGAGTCAGTTTGGATAAGCATCCAAAAGTCTGGATATTTTTTTGAATATTAATAGAGCCTTTTGATCAACTGCTCTCTGAGCTCTATCCCTCCCCCTGGCCCCAAAACAAGCTTTGGGTCCTTCAACCAGTGCTGATTTGCTGCTGGAAAAGCAGCAATCCAACCCATAATTCCCCATCTCAACTGGGTCTTTTTGCAGGCAGACTGAGACTGATTTGCAGCTAAGTTTAAAGACCAATAAACTAAGTATTGTGCTGCTACCATCCATACACTCTGCAATACAGTCAGTATTTTGCATTTTGTCATTTTAAGCACTGGTTTACCTTAACCTCTCATATTACAAATATGAAATCATAAGGTCTGCTTAGGGCTTGATCTTGGAAGTTTCAGAGAGCACTTAGCAACATCATCTCCGGTTGGTTTTATTAGGGAGGACTGTGGGAGAGGATGAGGAGATCCTGAAAGGATGATAGGTGTCATATACTTCTTGTACACAGTAGGTTGCTGAGCTGCTACTAGCAGATCAGCTTCTGTATCAGATATCGTCTGACTACAGAGCTTACTTCTTAGGCAGATACATACCAGGTGAGTTCACTATAAGATCCTTTAATGCTCTGCCAGGTATGGCTAAATTTAATTTAAATAAGGTAATCTACACACAACGCCTGAACATATAATAGAGTTTAGCATTCCATTACCGTGGAAGAGAGAGATACGGAAAAGAGAAAGAAGAGAGATCATTGGGGAATGTAAGAAGTAGTGGAGGGAGCACTGAGAAAGGAGACATAGGGAGTCTGGAAAGGACAGCTGGGGACAGGGATAGAGTGGAGAGAAAACTGGGCTGGAGAAAAAAGAAGAGCCAGAGGGGATTATGATGAGGGAACAAGGGTTTGGATTGATTTGGATTATGTGAGGTTGATTGTGGCAGGAAGAGATCACATGCACTGAAGAAGTGTACTCTTCCCTGCAGGGAATTGCTGCAGATCTTCTCAAAAATTGTAGGCTCTGGCAATGCAATGTAGCTGTTTGCTGTTTTCTGCTTCAGAAGAAGTGATTTTTCTCCATATATGATTTGTAAACTGCTTGGGAATCCTTCCAGTTGAAAGGCGCTATATAAAATATATTTGTATTAATGAATCTTTATTGCCTTGCAAAACAGACCCCAAATTCTGTGGTGTTGTATTCAGACCTACCAAATGACTACGGCATGAATAATATACTTAACTTCAATGGTGCATGTCAAGAGCAGACACTGTACACCAAAAAGAGAGGTCCCCAGCTCCAGAGACCACTGAATGGATATTTTTTCCTAATGATAAACTTTAAAACATTTCCAAAGTGATTCTCTAAAACTTAGACTGAGCATCCTAACATTTAAAATTGCTTATTTGACATAATATTACAAATTCTTTCAGACATGTTAAACAGGCAGACTTAACATAAGTCATTAAAAATGCATTTGTTTTGTTTTGGTTTTTTCCTCAGGAGTAAGACAGCCTTAATTTTATGGTTTCGCAATTACAGCTAAACTAAGCCATTTTTTGTGGAAAAAATATCAAACTTATATTTTAGTTGCCTAAGAATTTCAGCTGTTTTTGATAAACAAACCGCACATAAAAAAGACTGGAAAGAGTGAGCTTTGATGCCTTGACGGTGCTTATGCAATGCGATTCTACCCAAAAAATCCCCAAGTAATCTACAGAATTGATTCCCCATAAAGGAGTGTTGCTATGTTCCGTGGATTTGGTGAAGACATATTGAAGAAGCCCTTTGAGAAATTAAATAAAGCACCTTTAAACTCGAAGTCCAGAGGGATGACAGGGCTAAAGTGGCTTTAAGCCACTTTTGCATGCTCCAATCCTGGGCTGTTCCAGGGACTGCAGAGGCTCCTGGCATCAGTTCATCAGTGCTGGGGGCCTGTCTAAGTTACAGAAGCATCCCTGGGCTCCTCTATGGGCTTCAGTGCAAACCAGAACTTTGTAGCACTGCATGATGCTGCCCCATCCTGCTATTCCTTTCTTGCTCCCAGTCCCCCTGCCGGCAGACTCCTTACCTGCTGGGACTTGCTATGGAATCTTTGGACGTCAACCATATGGCTATCCACTGCAGTATCTGTGTTGGGGGACTCCTCCCCTACTCACTCCTGGGGATTTTAGGGCCTCTTTATGCTGCTCCCCCCTTTTTAGTCAGCATAAAGTGTCCAGCGTGGGCTGAGGATCTCAACAGAAAAGTTGATTTTAAAGTTCTGAGTAATAGATGTCTGTTCTTCTGAGATCAACTGGCTGTATAAACAAACAATAGTTTGAGTAATATGAAGCAACAGGATAACTAACAGGGTAACTAGATACTGGAGAGAACACACACACACATATATTAGTGCTGTGCAAAAGTGGCACAAATATTTCAGTGGAACTTTCACAACACAAATAATGTTCCCATTAATTCCATGATAGTCTGCCCATCTGAAATTTGGCCTGTGTGCCTGAGACTTTGATTATGAGTATTTTGTGATGACAGGAATATGAAAAAAAGAACATGGAATTTCTTATAATGGGGCCTTAGCATAAATTTAGAAGCAAACAGACTTCAGTCCAATTACTTCCCTGGTCATGCAGGCATTGAGATAATTACAAATGACAGTGGCCTAAATGTACTATATGCTATTTCTATTTATGAGCCGGGCTGCAGTTTTGGACTTCAGCTAACATCCCACCATTCAATCTGTTAGCCCAAGTCCCTGCACTCATATAGAGACTTATTTACTGTAATACAGCTTTACACAGGTTGCAGGTGTTACAGGATTGGGCCCAGGTCGCTATAAAGATGCAGGCACATCAGAAGAAATTCTCAGAGAAAAACTGCCCATGGAATATAACTGTTGAGAAATATAAAATACTGTCAATAACAGGAAAATGCAACAGCTCCCTGGTTATATTAGCCTTGAGGGGTATATGGCTCTTTGATCTTTCTTCGAGACTATAATAGCTGCTTTCCTCTACTAAAACTGTAAATAATCAAAATCAACAGGAGGCTTATGGATTCTCCGAGAACCTGAACAACAAATAGTTCCTAGAATGTGCATTATTTTAATAGGAAAATCAAGACAGACAATACTTTTCTGTCTACCTTGCAGATGGTAGCTTAACTAAAAACTTTCTCTGTCACGTAATTACTTTGTTTTAAACAAAATCCCTGTTCTGAGCACAGAGGGGATACTCAGCTTGACAGAGAAACAGAACCAATATCATGTGTTCAGTCCCAACCAACCTAAGTCAAACTAAAAAAGATGCACTCAAAAATCTGTCTTGAAATTTTTGTAGCCATCCAGTGCAGAATTTTTGCTGCTCTAGAAACTTCCCCAGAAAATGCTGTGTTTTTATGGAAGCACCACAAATTTCTAAAAGGGCAAATTTAAAATGTCTTAATTTTCCTGATAAATAAACGCAGCTTTTTTCCTCAAAAATAGTCATAGAACATTTAATCAATCTAGTTAATAACTCCAACATCTAATGACATTCCTCAGAGCAAATGAGAGTGCTCATTTACTGCTCCATTGACACACATTCTCCTGGTGGTACCCTACTGCTCTTATTTGTTGCCAGCACTCTGTCTACAATGTTCAGAGATAGTTTTGAAGGCTCAGGAACATTACTGATTGGTCAAACTTTGCTATTCTGTTGGCAGCCAAAAAGATAGTAGACTTGGAAAATCTACCTCCCAGCTAATAGATGTATATATAAAAAATAACTACCAAACTCATGGAAAACCATGACCCTGGCAACCAAGGCACCTAGGTACTATATAGGAAATAAATTCCAGTATGCATACAAAGTTGCTCAATTTGTTTAAATACAAAAGGGTGGCTCTTTGAAAATTATGCCCACAGGAAAGGCATAACTAGTTTCCCGAAGCTGCCAAAAATGAAAAGAATAAAAGTTGTTGAAGAAAATACAAGATAGAACTAATGGGTTTGAGCTTCCATTGATTCATAATTAAAATGTACATTTTAAAAATAGATTAAAGTCTTCATAATTTACCTACAATCAGATGATTGTCTCAAAACAGACGGGTGATGATATTATTGCTGAGTTCTGCTAGTGTGCACAATGCAAAACAGAACTTTTCTTCATTACATACAATAATATGCGAGATCACCCTTTACACCTGGTATCAGCCTCTATACACCTACCAGCCATCCAGTATATCCTGTCTCACTGGGCAAATACTACCACATATGTTTGGAATCCCCTGTCTGACCCAGTCCTCTTGGTCCTCAGATATTCTCCATTAAAAACCCTTTTTTCACAAAGCTCTATAATAACCAGCCTTCCCTCGTTGAAGTGTTAAGTATACCGATGTTAGAAAATCAATTACAATCATAGAATATCAGGGTTGGAAGGGACCTCAGGAGGTCATCTAGTCCAACCCCCTGCTCAAAGCAGGACCAATTCCCAACTAAATCATCCCAGCCAGGGCTTTGTCAAGCCTGACCTTAAAAACCTCTAAGGAAGGAGATTCTACCACCTCCTAGGTAACCCATTCCAGTGCTTCACCACCCTCCTAGTGAAAGTTTTTCCTAATATCCAACCTAAACCTCCCCCACTGCAACTTGAGACCATTACTCCTTGTTCTGTCATCTGGTACCACTGAGAACAGTCTAGATCTATCCTCTTTGAAACCCCCTTTCAGGTAGTTGAAAGCAGCTATCAAATCCCCCCTCATTCTTCTCTTCTGCAGACTAAACAATCCCAGTTCCTTCAGCCTCTCCTCATAAGTCATGTGCTCCAGCCCCCTAAACATTTTTGTTGCCCTCCACTGGACTCTTTCCAATTTTTCCATATCCTTCTTGTAGTGTGAGGCCCAAAAATGGACACAGTACTCCAGATGAGGCCTCACCAATGTTGAATAGAGAGGAATGATCATGTCCCTCGATCTGCTGGCAATGCCCCTACTTATACAGCCCAAAATGCCATTAGCCTTCTTGGCAACAAGGGCACACTGTTGACTCATATCCAGCTTCTCGTCCACCGTAATCCCTAGGTCCTTTTCTAGCACTGCTGCCTAGCCATTCGGTCCCTAGTCTGTAGCAGTGCATGGGATTCTTCTGTCCTAAGTGCAGGACTCTGCACTTGTCCTTGTTAAACCTCATCAGGTTTCTTTTGGCCCAATCCTCTAATTTGTCTAGGTCCCTCTGTATCCTATCCCTACTCTCTAGCATATCTACCACTCCTCCCAGTTTAGTGTCATCTGCAAACTTGCTGAGAGTGCAGTCCACGCCATCCTCCAGATCATTAATGAAGATATTGAACAAAACCGGCCCCAGGACCGACCCTTGGGGCACTTCGCTTGATACCGGCTGCCAACATGGAGCCATTGATCACTACCCGTTGAGCCCAACGATCTAGCCAGCTTTGGAACTACCAGTCCTGGAACTACCATGACACATGCTAAAATTCTCTCTGCAATTCTTCTGCTTTCTGTTGCCTCCTTTCCCAATTCTTTTGTCTGTTCATTGTTTATTTAGACTGTTATCTCCTTGGGGCATGAACGTTGTCCCTTTGTCTCCAATTAGGGTGACCAGAAGTCCCGATTTTATAGGGACAGTTTGGATATTCGGGGCTTTTTCTTATACAGGTGCCTATTACCCCACAACCCCATCCCGATTTTTCACACTTTCTATCTGGTCATCCTATCTCCAATATACCTAGCACACTTTAGCACATGTTAAATAATGAAATTAAGTAAAACGGATCAGCACGGCCTGTGTTACAGAAAGTTTGCTTTTCATATAACTATTAATATCTGAAGAGAGAGACCTTTTTGGCCTGAGAGCTTGGGAGTTTGAATTTTCTGGTTGGTCTAATAAAAAGGGGATCCCATTATCTGCTTTTCCCAGTTCTTCTTGAGGGGTAAGCACTATGGCGATTAAAACTTTCTGCATGTCAAATAGTTCCAGGTAGTTATGATTAACAGCAGGTTAATTCTCCCTCATCCTAAACTAATTTAAAACTCAAACCTACATATACCTGTGTTTTTAGCTCTCTCACCTAAGTGGCAGCACTCATAACATTAAGTTGCCCTGGAAGACTGTCTTCATGCTAGAATCTACTGAAAATGAATATCCTGTAGAGCATTTGGAGATTAGTGGTTCATTGAACACATTTTCACCCAACGGCAGTTGTTTAATAAAGTCATTTGGTTAATCTTCTAAAGTTATTTTACTGCCATCAAATTATTAAGAGGAATTTCAGTCCAGTGGCAGACCTAAATGCAGCTATTTGGGGAGGGATGACACTCCAGCCTGGGAATTATCTGTGACTGTCTCAGATGAAAATAAAATTTAAACTAAAGATGCATTGCAAGGAAGTGAACAAATTTAGCCACTCTGAACTGTAATATTTTTCATTTTGTAAAAGTTACAGCCTCAGCCAGTATCCAAATGGGTGTTTTCTTCCTTACTTAAACAGAATCTAGTTTTGTTGTTAGTGGTAATTAGATATTCTTGGTCCTATCCCACAGGTCTCCCAATGAGTCCATCCACCATTTATAGTACTCTCCTAGATAACTACAAATCCAAGAAAATCCCTCATAATCTAAATACATGGAAGAAAGTGTAGGACATGCCTATTATAAATATTAAAACACCCCTGAGCAGTGTTGTTAAGCTGACCTATGTCCCCACATAGAGAGCACTAGTCTACAAAAGAATTCTTCTGTCGACCTCTATCATCTCTCAGAGAGATGGACCTATGCCGATAGGAGAACCCTTCCTGTTGATGTAGGTAGTCTCTACACCAGGGGTGGGCAAACTATGGCCTGCGGGCCACATCCGGCCTGCGGGACCATCCTGCCCGGCCCCTGAGCTCCTGGCCCGGGAGGCTAACCCCCGACCCCTTCCCCACAGCCTCAGCTCGCTCGCTCTGCCGCCGGCACAATGCTCTGGGCAGTGGGGCTGTGAGCTCCTGGGGCAGCGCAGCTGCAGAGCAGGGCCTGGTCTCTGTGCTGCGTGGTGGCGGTGGCGGCAGCAGCGTGGCCCGGCTCCAGCTGGGGGGCGCAGCTGTAGCACCACCAGCCACCCAGGGGCGGATTAATAATTTTGCCGCCCCTGGCCCCGCCCCGACTCCACCANAATTGCCGCCCCTGGCCCCGCCCCGCCTCCACCCCTTCCCCCAAAGTCCCACCCTAACTCCACCCCCTCCATGCCCCTATTGGGCCTCCATTCCCCAAATCCCCGCCCCAGCCCCGCCTCTTCCCCAGCACGCCGCGTTCCCCCTCCTCCCCCCTCCCTCTCTGACCAGCGAAACAGCTGTTTCGCGGCGCAAGCGCTGGGAGGGAGGGGAGAGAAACAGGACGCAGCGGCGCGCTCGCGGAGGAGGCAGCTGGAGCAGGGGAACTTCTCCGGGGGTGCTCAAATTTGCAGCCCCTGCAAATTTGCCGCCCTAGGCCTAGGCCTTGTCGGCCTAGGCGATAATACGCCGCTGCAGCCACCGGTGCTCCAGGCAGCACGGTAAGGGGCCGGGGGGGGGGGTAGGATAGAGGGCAGTGGAGTTTGGGGGGGTGGTCAGGGGCCGGGGGTGTGGATGGTGGTCGGGGGGGAAACAGCGGGTTGAATGGGGGCAGGAGTCCTGGGGGGCAGTCAGGAAGGAGGGGGGGGGGTGGCTGGGGCAGCAAGGGGCAGTCAGGGGCAGAGGTTCCGGGGGCAGTCAGGGGACAGGGAGAAGGGGTGGTTGGATGGGGCAGGGGTCTCGGGGGGCATCAGGAATGAGAGGAGGGGTTGGATGGGGTGGTGGGGGTCCAGGGGCAGTCAGGGGACAGGGAGCGGGGGGGGGGGATGGATGGGGCAGGGGTCCCAGAAGGGCTGTCAGGGCACAGGGGGGTTGGATGGGGCAGATAGGAGGTGGGGGCTGGGCCACAATCCCCTCCCCTAACCAGCCCTCCATACAATTTATGAAACCCGATGCAGCCCTCAGGCCAAAAAGTTTGCCTGCCCCTGCTCTACAATGAAGCTCTATAGCAGGGCAGCTCACTGTAGTGTTTTGAGTGTAGACAAGCCCTAAGACTGTGATTTATCAGTGTACTTAAGTACATGTCTAGCTTTAAGCATGTATACATGAAGTTAATGGAACTATGTACATGCTTAAAGTTAAGCATGTCTGTAAGTACCTTGATAAAGCAGAGACTAAGGGAATTGGATATAACACTATACAAATAACTGAAGGGTGTAAACCCGAAGAAATTAGAGTAACTCATTTAGTGTAGTCTAGGGAGTGGAATAGTCTCCCAAAATGGAATTTTTCAAAATTACTCACCCACACCCCCCCAAATTTTTGTGATTTTTGACTTTCGGTTCTAAATTAGGATGATTTTTTCCCCAAAAAATTTCCCATGGGATGGATATTCCATTTCCCAGTTAGCTCTAATTAAAGCCTTATCACATTAATCATTTTAAACTAGACTACATTGGGTGGGCATGGATAAGATCATCTGACAGGTATCATAGAATCATAGAATCTCAGGGTTGGAAGGGACCTCAGGAGGTCATCTAGTCCAACCCCCTGCTCAAAGCAGGACCAAACCCAACTAAATCAGCCCAGCCAGGGCTTTGTCAAGCCTGACCTTAAAAACCTCTAAGGAAGGAGATTCCACTACCTCCCTAGGTAACCCATTCCAGTTCTTCACCACCCTACTAGTGAAAAAGTTTTTCCTAATGTCCAACCTAAACCTCCCCCTCTGCAACTTGAGACCATTACTCCTTGTTCTGTCATCTTCTATCACTGAGAACAGTCTAGATCCATCCTCTTTGGAACCCCCTTTCAGGTAGTTGAAAGCAGCTATCAAATCGCCCCTCATTCTTCTCTTCTGCAGACTAAACAATCCCAGTTCCCTCAGCCTCTCCTCGTAAGTCATGTGCTCCAGCCCCCTAATCATTTTTGTTGCCCTCCGCTGGACTCTCTCCAATTTATCCACATCCTTCTTGTAGTGTGGGGCCCAAAACTGGACACAGTACTCCAAATGAGGCCTCACCAGTGCTGAGTAGAGGGGAATGATCACATCCCTCGATCTGCTGGAAATGCCCCTACTTATACAACCCAAAATGCCATTAGCCTTCTTGGCAACAAGGGCACACTGTTGACTCATATTCAGCTTTTCGTCCACCGTAACCCCTAGGTCCTTTTCTGCAGAACTGCTGCCCAGCCATTCGGTCCCTAGTCTATAGCAGTGCATGGGATTCTTTCGTCCTAAATGCAGGACTCTGCACTTGTCCTTGTTGAACCTCATCATATTTCTTTTGGCCCAATCCTCTAATTTGTCTAGGTCCCTCTGTATCCTATCCCTACCCTCCAGCGTATCAACCACTCCTCCCAGTTTAGTGTCATCTGCAAACTTGCTAAGGGTGCAGTCCACACCATCTTCCAGATCGTTAATGAAGATATTGAATAAAACCGGCCCCAGCACCGACCCTTGGGGCACTCCACTTGATACCGGCTGCCAACTAGACAAGGAACCATTGATCACTACCCGTTGAGCCCGACCATCTAGCCAGTTTTCTATCCACCTTACCGTCCATTCATCCAGCCCATACTTCTTTAACTTGCTGGCAAGAATACTGTGGGAGACTGTATCAAAAGCTTTGCTAAAGTCCAGAAATAGCACATCCACTGCTTTCCCCTCATCCACAGAGCCGGTTATCTTATCATAGAAGGCAATTAGGTTAGTCAGGCATGACTTGCCCTTGGTGAATCCATGCTGACTGTTCCTGATCACTTTCCCCTCCTTTAAGTGGTTCAGGATTGATTCCTTGAGGACCTGTTCCATGATTTTTCCAGGGACTGAGGTGAGACTAACTGGCCTGTAGTTCCCTGGATCTTCCTTCTTCCCTTTCTTAAAGATGGGCACTACATTAGCTTTTTTCCAGTAGCTTTCTTGATTTCTCATGTATTCCAAGGCAGGCCTGTACCAGTTTCTGATTTCAGCTGCCTTTTCCCTAACACTTATTTTTCCTTTGAACCCACAAGAACCCTTTCTTATATATATTTCAATAATAGTTTAGTTTGTATCACCAGCTGTGGGTCATGATCAATTAATATGAAATTATTTGAAGATGCTACTGTAGATGAAAGCCATGCTCTCATAATTGAGAATTAAAACTTTTAATAACAAGTATCATTTGAAAATTGTCTTTGATATGGAGACTGTCCAAAAAAAAGAAGCAGCAATCTATCCATGGTGTAATAAGTTTCCATACCAATAGAGGCAAACAGCAGAAAGGACCCAAGTAACAATGTCTCTTATTTATTTTCTCCCTATTATATTAAACGACAGATCAAACAAAAATATCATATTGATTTAATTGTTTTTCTAAGCCTTGGTCTTCTTCAGTCAATGTGCCAAATTCAGCACCGATAGTAGTGCTAAAACTCTACTGAAGTCAGCAAAATAGATTAGAAAATAGAAATTAATTAAGAAAGAATATTCTGAGTCCATAGGACATTATTCAGGATAAAAGAAATTTTGTGTGGTAGAAAAATTAAAGGATAAAAAGAGGAAGTATGGGCACAGAATGGCTGGGTTTATCATCACACAGCTTTGGGTCAAATTAGCACTAGTGTACTTGAGTTTAAGCATCAATAGACTGATCTCTGACATGAGGAAAAATCTGCCAGCGTGGAGCAGGGACAGAGGATTGCTGTCACATGGATCCTCCCACCCTATTTCCCCACTCACGATGAGGACACACAAGGGCAGCAGTGACTGCTGCAGCTGAAGAGCTCCAGGAGTGCATGCACAGTTGCTCCAACACCTACTGGGAAGTGTTCCTCCCATGCTTCACAAAGATACCCCTGATTTCCCCCTCCTCTCCTCCCCACCAAAAAAGTCAGGCTGGGTACAGAGCTGAAGATTTGGACCATCTTTTCTACTTAATGTTTTACTCATGCACAGACAAAATAGCATCAAAACTTAGACAAAATTACCACATTCAGAGCCCAAGCGAAACGCCGTCCCTTCTCTAAGATCAAAGGGACTCTATGTTCACACACAAACTATCGCTATCAGTCATACAAAACATATGCATCTTAATCCCACCCCCTTTGAAAGCACATGTGTTTGTGCTGTCATTGGAAAAGCCAAGTGCCAATCTCTCTGAAATTGCCTGGTCTAGGGAAAAAAGGGAGCTATTTTAGCTAAGATTTTTATAAGGCACCTTGCTTATCAGTCAATAGGTGAGACAATGTGGTAATGATTGTCCATATCCCCTGTGGAAGTGCCTTTATGACTGAGGGTGACATTTACTTACCCTTACTTAGCCAGGAGGGCCTGCTGAAGGCCTTCAACACTAAGGGTGGAGGAGGAGTCATATTAGATTTTCAGCCTTTAATCTACAAACTAGTTCAACAGTTTACTTATGGACATTCTTTGCAGAGGGCCTATCACTCAGATGGGCAAACAATTCACAATGAATAGTTAGTTCATTTGGCAAAATTCTCTTTTACTTGTTTGTGAACTGCCTGCAAACAGATTGATTTTTATTAATTGGCTCTCCAATTGCAATTATTTAACAAGCCTTTTGTACAAACTAATTTCTGTCAATTGATTGCTCACAAATTGTCTGCTGTGAGTATTCAGATGAGTAACTAATATATCTCTGATTTTATTCTGGTTACCCAGGTCACATTGTACTGGTTCTGTTTCAATGGTGTTCCAACACACAAGTCCATGAATAAATACCAAGATGGCCATATGAGTACTTCCAGAGCAAATAATTATGTACGTATTCAGTCTACAAATGGCCATGTGAACAACGTGCTTGTACAAGTGTTCACAGAAAACTGAAAATGAGATAGAAAACCCAATCAAAATTGCATTAACTTCTACTGTTTACTTCATGATACATGCTGGTTTTCGAGAGCCAGTAAGGCATCTATTGTGTGTTAATTTTTTTTAAAAATAAAACACTTCTTATTTACCTTTTTACCATACTATCTGTTTTGAGTCTGCTATATTCATTTATCAAGGAAACACACAATTAGACCATATTTACAGTCACTATTTTCACTTTAGACTACAGTGGCAGCTTCACTGCAATTAGAAATTCAATGAAAATAATCTATCAGGATCCCCTGGCAGGTTACTAAAAGGTTTATGTTTATTTCAATAATACTGCAACATTATGCCATCCTGATTGAATGTTCACAGACTGTGCGATGCAGCTAACTCTTTATTAGACAGTTACTCGCAGTTTGAGAAGCTGAATTAATTTTGATGAAGCAGTTGAGATGAATAGTTTTGTTAATAATATTTATGTTTTGCTTTATTTGAGTGCTATTCCTCTGAGCCAACTCCCTAGAGTTATCCAAAGCTGTCAATCAAAGTCTATTAAAAGCTAAAGGACAACAATGGAATATACTTTTAAAAAACAGAGAAAAATCTATCATTACTTCTAATTAACACAAAATATTCCTATCTATTTTTAAAGATGAATAATCAGTTTCCAACCTGGCAAAACTGCTGGGTATGTCACTATTTGCTAGAATAGGAAAAAGCGTTCACTGATATTAAGTTGATGTTACACACAGAAGGATAAATATCAAAAGTTCGCTTTGCCAAATATATAGTATCTGAAATGATAATTTAACAATTAGGATTAACTCAATAAAGAATTCTATTGCTTAAAAATGGGCCCTGTTCTCTTTTTGCACACTTGCTTTTACTGCTTCTTAACCTGCAAGAGGCAGAGTAGATAGTGTAGGATTAGATTGGCATGTTTAACAAACCAAAGAAAATAATGACTTTGCATGTTAACACATATTTTGTGTATGTTTCAGGCTGCAAGACTGGCAGAATAATGGTAACGTAGGCAACAACAGAACACAGGAGCAAGACAAGAGTTAGGCAGAATCACTTACAGAGTATCAAGGCAGTGACATTTCAGGGACAGGAGAGGAGAGCAGCAATGACTTCTGACACATGTTGAAAGCAAGAAGCAAGACTGACTGAGAAATGAGAGGAAAAGGTCAGTCAGATAATCCAGATAAATTCCCTGAAATATTGTTATCTGCTCTGGAGCAGAGACCATTAAATGAAATTTAGCAGATAGCAAACTGTTGCTGTTTAAAAACATAGGTGTCCATCTGGTGACTGATGAGTGGTATCTGAGTATCTCTGAGGATTTGCTTTCAAATCATCAAGTGTCAGTGGGCTTTCCTTCCAAAGTACTGAATCCAATGACCTTTGTGAAGGCTATCTGTTGTTTCCACTTTTCTTTAGCCAGCAGATGAGTCCTTTGGAGAGCTGTCAGAAGTGAACAGGATGGCCAAGAACATTTGTGAAATCTTTAAAATTTTATCTATAATACTTTAAAATAGTTGTTCAGCAGTCTGAAGGTATCTCCATTGATCTGAGAGGAAGAAACCAGTCAGGTGAATAATAACTGCATCTGCTGCAACGTTTCCCTAACATCTTCATTTATTGCATGAATGCATCTTTCTATTAAATTCTCCTATCTCCTCCTCTCACAAAGCAGTGAATACTACACCACCTTTTAAGTTATCATTTCTAAAGCTAACTTCAGTTAATTCTTATCAAAGATAGCCTGTATTGGGATACAACCATCTCTAAAGACTATAGTGCCACACCTCGTGTGTACTGCTAGATCAGTGTGGGTGTTGCAAATAAGTTCTATTTTTCTTTCAGTGTGGAAATTATATACTTCCATCTTATAGAGAAATAATATGCCATTCTCATTATATGAACAGAGTTTACTTCAAAATAAAAAGTTAAGTGAACCTGATGTATTCAAATTTTCTATACTAAACACAACTTCTCAAATAACAGCATAAATACCTGTAAAGCTGTAGTCTTCTCGTGAGATTGTTTTCTTGTAGAAGTAATAGCTATTTAAAAACAAAGCAGAGGCATAATTTCCATATGAAGAAAAATAACCTAGTCTGAGTCTTACAATAGTCCCAGCAGATCTTTGTGCTTCTTTATTATGTTCAAAACTCCAAGGCTGAGATTTTAAAAGATAATTTAGGGTTAAATTTTCAATAAATGTCTAACCATCACAGTAAGTGCCTGCCTCTCCTCTGAAAACTTAGTTTTAATGAGAATTTTCTAGCAAAATCCTCTAGTTAGATTTGGAAATTTCAACCGACGTAAATATGCCTACGTGTATATTTGCATTACCGTCCTTGTGAATACTGAACCTGAAACCTCTTCTGAGCCTCATACAAAAACTTTAGTTACATTTTTTTTTAGTGGTCTCATATCTCTGCAATTCTTGTTTTTAGCTAGGACTAGAAACAAAAGTACCAAAATATACATTAAGGACGGTTGTTGAAAAAAGTTCTAGTCCAACTGAAAACAAATATAAAGGAAATACTGAAGGAAAGATATCACTTTGGAGATTTCCAGCCCAATTTCCAAATCAAATAGATAATGCCTAGACTTCCTGGAACTACAATACAAATCTTCTCAGGATCAGCCTAGCCCTTCATCCTTCTGAGGTAGATAGAATACTTTAGTTCATTGTTGTGGGTCCCTTTTGAATGAGACCTTGAACTGAGATCCTTCTACTTTGTTTAACAATAACATGCCAGATTCAGAAGTAATCTTCATAGTGGTGTAATTTTCACCTCAGTAAGTGGTTGTAAATAGGTGTAATTTATACAGAGGGGACAGAAAGAGGTAGTTCCAGAAAGGGTTAAAAGAAGGTATAAAAAGCATATAATAAAAGAGAGTGCATTTGTTTATTGTTTTCCTGGCCTGTAATTTAGCATAAATTTATGAAGAGTAAATTATACCACCTTGTGTATCACTTCTGAATTTGGCACTGAAGACCAAAGCACCAGATTTTTAAAGGTATTTAGGCACCTAAAGATGCAGAGTGGCACCTAAATACCTTTAAACATCTAACCCTAAGTCCAAAAACAGGAGTCCAGAATCTGTTCTCATCTACATTTAGCTCTCATTTACTATGGTCCTGTGTTCAAACCAGGGCTGGCTCCAGGCACCAGACGAGAAAGCACGTGCCTGGGGCGGCACATTGTAAGGGGCGGCATTCCAGCCAATCTTGGGGCGGCACATTCTGGCCGCCCTGCCGTGGTTTTTTTTTTTTTCTTTGGCAGCCTGGTCTGCAGCTCCCCGGCCGGCTCCCCGCGCTCTGCCAGTCCCAGCCCAGCCCTGCAGGGGCACGGACCCCGGCCCACCTTTAAAGTAGCGGCTGAGCCAACACCTCCTGCAGCCCCCTGGGGACTCCGCCTGCCTGGCTGGGAGAGGCACCCCAAGGCTGGACGGGGGAGCCCCTCTTGCCCGCTGCGAGCGCGCTGCAGCGCCTGGCTGCCCACGGGAGGAGGGAGTGGGCGGGCGCTGCCCTTTACCCCCCTGCAAGCCGTCTTGACCGCCCTCCACGCACTCCCTGCGGCTGCTGGGGTTTTTTTTGCTTTTTTTTTGCTTGGGGCGGCAAAAAAGCTAGAGCCGGCCCTGGTTCAAACAGCTGCTTCGCCACCTAAGTAGCTACTTATGTGCTCAGTGTTGTTGTGATCAGAATATCAAATGCTGTTTTTTTTCTTTAAAGTGCAATCTCATCTTGAATTTCCTTGTTTATAACTCTAGTATGCTTGCAAGCTTAACTCCTCACTGATTTCTACTTTCAATCTTATCTTTATCTTAGTAAAGATTTTTGTCTGGAAGTTCCCTTAATTTTTGAAATTAGATTGGGAAACAGATACAATACCTCATCATTGTTATAGAAAATGTAAACAAAACTAATTATATATGTATTTTCTAGCTAATACAGAGAGGGGAAGCATTTTCTAGAGCTAACAGGTACTGATTTTTATAATGTGCTATTTAAGCAAGTGGTTGGTTCAATTAATTTCAATCATAGTGAGATATTTCTTTATTGATCAAAGACCATACCTACCTAATTCCTATCTGGAATTCCATTACTTGTAGATTTTAAAGGGGTGGAGAGAGGAAGGGGAAACAAATTAGTTTTAGATTGGTATGTGCAATTATAACTATGGTGTGGTTATTGCAGCTGCCGCATTATATATTGCAGTTTGAGAAGTACTTTGGGGATCCTTCAAAACTCTTTTTTTCTTTCATAATTAATTTAATGAAACCACTAAAATTAATATATTTTCCTATCAAAATTACACTGTGCTTTTTAAAAAAAAGATTTTGAAATTAGAACAGCATGTCATGCACAAGTTGATATACAACAGCTGGTCTTCACTACAGGGAGACAGACACTGCTGCAATCGATGCAGCAAGGGTCGATTTAGCGGGTCTAGTGAAGACCCACTAAATCGACCGCAGAGTGCTCTCTGGTTGACCCTGGTACTCCAGCTTCCCGAGAAGATTAAGGAAGTCAATGGGAGAGCGTCTCCCGTCGATGCAACACAGTAAAGACACCAAGGTAAGTCGACCTTAGCTACATCGACTCCAGCTACGTTATTCACATACCTGGAATAGCGTAACTTAGGTCGACTTACCCTACTCATGAAAACGAGCCCTAAGGTTGCTATTTCCATTCTGTCAAGAGAAAAAAGAAAAAGAAGAACATATATAGCCTATTATATGGGCTACTTCAAAATTTAAAATTCTAGCTAGGAAATAAATGTCACTACACTGCTGTGTTTGCATCTTTAATTTCTAAAAGACAATTTAAAAGTAATGGGCTGTCCCAAAACTCTACATACACCATTCTGCGTAACTGTGCAGCATATGAGAGTTTGAAAGTAAAATGAGTTCCCAGAAATTAATCAGGAATATCAAATAATGACAGGCAGCTCCATCCCTCTACAGCCTTCTCACCTGCTTCCAGCAATGATATTACTGCAGGACATTGGACATGGCTTCAATCATACATGGTATGTTGCAAAATAACTACCTTAAATGTGTTGGTGGGCAAATTGCTTCTGTATAAATAGTGTTGTAAAAATTACAACTGATGCAGGGCTTTCCTCCCACCTCAAGGTGGTTCAGGTAGCTGTAAAGATGGGGTGCCCATCAAAGTCTCTAAGTTTATTTTGCAACCTAGTGTGTGGAATGAAGCCCTGTTCAAAATCCTGCAAAAATATCATTCCTGTGAGCAGCAGAAAGTTCTGTAGAGCAATGAAGCTGCCTGCCCTCATTATTTTATGCTCCTGATTAACTTCTGGCAACTATTTTGAAATAAAATTTAAATTCTTAAAAAGGTCTCTCAATACAGCAGCAAGGTAAAATGGGAAGATGTTTTAAAGTATAATGCCCATATCTCTCAATCAGCCAATGTGGGACAAAATGTGGGGAAAATACCTAAACAGGACACACTGCTTTTTTAAATTATGTAAAATAGAACAATTTTTCACACACTGTACATTTATTAATCTCAATAAAATGACTTTTAAAAAATCCTGGCAATACCTTCTTTATGTTTGTTCTCTCCTCTAGTTTTGTTTTTCTTTCTTTCTGCTCCATGTTTTCTTCATTTTTGCAAGTAAAATATACCAACAGACCATTAGTGTCCTTTTTTGCCTACATACCTACCAGTTCATTAATATAACTCACCATTTTGCTAGAACCAGCTGCCCAGCATCTTGTCTCCGGTGTTTGTCATCCTACCCTCTTAGGTCCTGCCTGCAGCTGTCTCTTGCTCTTCAACTTTCTCCACAAGGGGGAGTTAATTTCATTAAAGTGGATTCTCCCTGCACTGTTTCATGAAGTTAGGCAGCAGGGGATGAAGAGCTGGAGTCCAGCTTGCAGCCAGAGAGCAGGGGAGGCAAAAGTATAGCATAATGGGGGCTCCCAGGTTTTCTAGGTTATTCCAAGCTCTGAAAGCTTTTGGGAAGGCAGGAATTCACCAAGGAATCACTCCAGCACAAAGATCTATGCCAACATCTTTATTAACATGTACAGGGCCTTGGTTTCATTGAAAAGAACAGTTAGCGGGAGTAGGGTATAGATCGAAGATACCTAAAAGGCATCTATCTCCATCAGTTGCAGTCTCAAGTGTCCTTTCAGCCTTGGCTCCTTAGTCCCAGATTCAGGCACCTCCTTCCCTTTGGGCTGTGGCTGATTCTTTCATGTGAGTGGAATCTCATAAGGACCAGGTGTTCAGGTTGCTTCTTGGGCCGGTCCCTGAGCTCAAGCCATTTGGGCTCACTGTGTCTCTACAGCTGCAACACATGCAGTCTCCTGCAGCATGTGCAATCCTGTCTCAGATGGCATCAACATGCCCCAATCAGAGGAGACCTGGCAGAAGGAAGCAAGGGTGGGAGTTCTGGCCAAATGTTCAGCCAACCAGGCTTCTGAGGAGACGGAATAGCCAGCTTCTCCTTTCTGGCAATCAGGGCTCTGGGGCCAGGGTCAGCCTTCACAGTAGTATGCTTGTTTGTTGGGTTGGGGGTCCACAGTAGCCAGCTGAATGAGGCAGCCTGGAGAAGAGTGCATCCTGAGGAACTGTGGAGACAAGCTGTGCCTACAAGCTGGCTACCCCCCCATACCAGGGCACACCTGGGGAGAAGGAAGTTATGTCTGTATGTCACCATGGGAGCTGAGGCTCAGGGAGTAGAACCGAAGTGCCTGAAGAACATAACAAAGCTCATCCTTGAAAATCATCAACAAGTTTTACATCAAGGATATATTCAACTGTGAGCCAGAGTTGTATGTGTGTTTTTGCTGGGAATGAAGGATATTGCACGGTGATGAAAAAATTAATGTTGCTGTGGGCTTTGATAGCTGCTCCCACAAAATTTGGTCCCATTGTGTCACAAAGCACACAGAGACCCCAGATATAATCATTAGCTATAATATAGTTCATAAGAAATGACGTTTCATCACAGCATGGGACACAACATCAGTACAGTGAGCAGGTAGCAAATTATCGGTCTTACCTGGAAGTTGGTAGACGATTCCATATTCAGGTATATAGTGACAGTCATCACACAGTCTTTTTAACATCTGTACTTCTGTATTCCCATAAACAGTTGCATCCATAATACAGTGTGTCACAGCCAGGCAAACAACTCTCAAATATAAGCAATAAGCACAGAATTGTTTGCACAGAATGTAGGTACTACCAGCAGTGAACATCTATCAATGAGGATAAAGTGCCCGTTTCTTTCAAATTCTGACAAAATATGCATTGTAATGTAAGCAATGTAACGTAAAACTTTCCGTACTCGCTTACTTCTCATCTGTTCAGTCAAACACTGCATGTGAAATCCTGCTCCCACTGAAGGTAAAGGAAGTTTTGCCACTGACTTCAGTGGGTACAGGATTTCACCTTGCATGTTCATTGTAGCAGAAATCCTTTTGAGGAGTGTGGACAGAAGGTTCATGCTGGCCAATTCCCACATCTGGCTAGGAAGAGTCCATGCTTTGGAAGCCCATCTAGACCCCAAAGAACATGAATTCCTGGAGTAAATTCAAAGAGTGAATGAAAGGACGGGCTACTTATCCATGGTCAGTTATAAAAGGCCTAGAGTGGGGTAGGAGGAGAACTTTGGGATCGGAAAGCTGGTTTAAGGGTCTGCCATTATGATCACAATATGCATTCTCCTCATAGACTGCACTCACTTCTAATGAAGTGATGGCCTGAGTTCAACATGTTTCTATTGGTAGATCTAATATATGTATTTAATGCTATACAGTTTGCCTAGGTTATACAGCAAGAACTATAGAGGAGCCTGTATTGGTAACACTTCTATTAGTAATGATAGGCAAGTAGGAGGAAATATACTGTATCTTATGCTTTTGATCAGTGCATCAGGAGATCTATGAGCAAAGGTAGTGGAGCTGGGAGACTGGCAACTCACACCAAAGAAATCAATAAAAGGAAAAGGAAAGAAATAAAGCACAAGGCAACCATGCTGCTGACTTCAGGAGCAGGAAGATTTGTGGACATGACCTAGTGCTCAGATGCTGTAGTATATGGACCACGTGAATTTGTGCTCAAAGGACCCATTGTCCATGTGTCTGTTTGTGGATGGTATGTCCACTTGTCCCCTCACTGCCATATTCCTGTTCATAAACCTGCTACTAAGGTAATATCTGTGGAAAGCATGGAAATGCAATGTTTTCTATCCAGATTCTTCATTTCTTTACCCAGAAGCAGAGAAGATACACAGCATTTCTGCTGCTTTTAACCATAAACTGCCTGCATAAGCCCATTCAGGTTTTGTGTCCTGTAGTAGAAGCACTGTCCTGGAACAACCCTATGTGGTGTAAGCCAGCATTTCAGTGATTCTGTCTCAACTCTCTTCCTATGGACTTCAGTGGTCTTATATGGTGGTGATTTGGCCCAGTAAAACACCATAGTTCTACAGCTTCTGTGATATCAATGGCCCAGACAAATAATGTCCCACAAAATAGTGGTAATCAACACAACTTCCTCACTTTTTTTCCAGATCAATGGCTCCCAGGGCTTCTCTTTGGAATCCCTCAGCCAACCCTCTCCCCCCCCCAAGCAACAAAATATAAACTAACTTCCAGACCTCTCAGGCCTGAGCCCTTAGTCCATCTTAAGTTTTCCCCAATTCTCCACTCTTCTATAGAATACTAATGGTACATCTGCTTCCCCGTCTCCTTTTTCAAAGCCCACCACCGGAGATAACTCTACTTCTGTGGACTTCCCATGGGTCTCCATCTGCCAAGTTCCCATTAGGCCAGTCCCACAGAGAGAGAACTACAGACTACCTTTCTCCTGGGTCCCCTTCTTCCAACTGATCTGAACTTCTTCCTTTTAACACTTCCCTGAGTCAAAAAAACCCTCCAGGTGTAACAAGATGGTGCTAATAGAACTCACAAGTTTCAGTGAACCCCTTCTTGGCCTGTAGAGTTTATATAACCCAGAACATGTCCATATTTTATTTACTGCACAGTATAGATTTTTCAGAACAATTCTATAAAAAATGTTCATTGATATTATACACACACATACATATATATATAACAATCTATGTGTATAGCACTTTGAGGACAAATAAAAGACAATGATCTAGATTAGATCATTATGGAACTCAATCTCATCTACTGGTGGCCATAAGTTGGGAAATGGCAGTGAAAACTGTATTTTTAGAAGAGACTTGGAGGTTCACATATTTTCCATGGATAATGAGTTTCATATAAATCTAAGGAGCAAGGAATAGAATGCTCACAAAAGTTATTACATGCCCCCATGTATGGAAATGGCTTTCAAAGACTTCAGTAGTTTTTCTATTATGTGGAATGGCTGATTTCATACAATGAGATCTATCAAGGCAGTCAAAAACAACAACAACAATGTTCCTGACTATAACAGGGTAGCAGTGGGAATAATATCACCACTCCAAAATGTACCATATTGCTGCTGGCAAGGCATGAGGGTTGGCTGTAGGGAAAATGTGACCAATGTGCCTCCTATAAATGGAAACAAACTGGAGTAATTAGTTGTGTGAAGGTGAAGCCTTGACTCTGCCTTCCCTCAATCCACCAGGCAGTGGAGAAATAAGCTGTACCCTTTAACAACTTATTCCCTGCACACACACCTCCCTGCTGCAAAGGAACAAGGGTGGAGAAGCAGGGGATAATTGTGACTGCCGCCTCTTGGGGCGGCACAACTACATACCAGTCCTTGTTCAAAGCAAAGCCTTACTTCTCAGTCTAGCCTCTTAACATTTATCTCTGCCATTCCTCAGTCATTTTCATCTCCTTTTCTTCTCTTCTTTTTTATGATGTGCCAGAATATNCCCCCCCCCCCCCCCCCCCCCCCCCCCCCCAAAGCAACAAAATATAAACTAACTTCCAGACCTCTCGGGCCTGAGCCCTTAGTCCATCTTAAGTTTTCCCCAGTTCTCCACTCTTCTATAGAATACTAATGGTACATCTGCTTCCCCGTCTCCTTTTTCAACGCCCACCACCGGAGATAACTCTACTTCTGTGGACTTCCCATGGGTCTCCATCTGCCAAGTTCCCATTAGGCCAGTCCCACAGAGAGAGAACTACAGACTACCTTTCTCCTGGGTCCCCTTCTTCCAACTGATCTGAACTTCTTCCTTTTAACACTTCCCTGAGTCAAAAAAACCCTCCAGGTGTAACAAGATGGTGCTAATAGAACTCACAAGTTTCAGTGAACCCCTTCTTGGCCTGTAGAGTTTATATAACCCAGAACATGTCCATATTTTATTTACTGCACAGTATAGATTTTTCAGAACAATTCTATAAAAAATGTTCATTGATATTATACACACACATACATATATATATATATATATATATAACAATCTATGTGTATAGCACTTTGAGGACAAATAAAAGACAATGATCTAGATTAGATCATTATGGAACTCAATCTCATCTACTGGTGGCCATAAGTTGGGAAATGGCAGTGAAAACTGTATTTTTAGAAGAGACTTGGAGGTTCACATATTTTCCATGGATAATGAGTTTCATATAAATCTAAGGAGCAAGGAATAGAATGCTCACAAAAGTTATTACATGCCCCCATGTATGGAAATGGCTTTCAAAGACTTCAGTAGTTTTTCTATTATGTGGAATGGCTGATTTCATACAATGAGATCTATCAAGGCAGTCAAAAACAACAACAACAATGTTCCTGACTATAACAGGGTAGCAGTGGGAATAATATCACCACTCCAAAATGTACCATATTGCTGCTGGCAAGGCATGAGGGTTGGCTGTAGGGAAAATGTGACCAATGTGCCTCCTATAAATGGAAACAAACTGGAGTAATTAGTTGTGTGAAGGTGAAGCCTTGACTCTGCCTTCCCTCAATCCACCAGGCAGTGGAGAAATAAGCTGTACCCTTTAACAACTTATTCCCTGCACACACACCTCCCTGCTGCAAAGGAACAAGGGTGGAGAAGCAGGGGATAATTGTGACTGCCGCCTCTTGGGGCGGCACAACTACATACCAGTCCTTGTTCAAAGCAAAGCCTTACTTCTCAGTCTAGCCTCTTAACATTTATCTCTGCCATTCCTCAGTCATTTTCATCTCCTTTTCTTCTCTTCTTTTTTATGATGTGCCAGAATATGTAATTTCATTTTTGTGTAGCTTTTATCCTCTTGCACTTCATTGTTTTCCTTACTGAACAGTCATTACTATGGAGATTTTATTTAATCTTTCACTTGCTTTGTATTTTATTTCTACTCTTGGTTTTTTTTCCTCTCTGTTTCACTCATTGTTTATTTCATTCAGTTTACAAAAGAATTAAGACATTTTTTTAAAAAATCAACGATTTATTTTTCTTCATCTTGTTTGCATTTTTATTTTATCGCTAAATTATTTTAGTTTGCTCTTTCTCCATTTTCTTTATTTTCAATGGTGTTTCATCATTTTATTCTGCTTCCTTCACTAGATCCACATCCCCTAAATGAATCAGCTGGCCACCTTTATGGCACATTACTTGGCTATCTAACATAAATGGCTCGTTACATCTGAACCATCAGCATAGCAATACAACAGTAAGGGGTGTATAATTGCTTAGCAACTACTGTTCTTCTCAGATGAAGCTAAATCTGTTGCCTGTAGAATTCACAGAGATTTCAGGCTCTAAAAAACAGAAGAAAAATCCCATGTTCCCTTTCCTATCAGGCCAGATACTTTTCACTATTTTTCTGTAAGATACAAGTGCTTAAGAAAGGCTGCAAGAACTATATCACTTAATGCCATGTTATTTTCACCAACTCCTGTGTGTGCATCAGCAAGAGTGTTTTAATGGCCAAAACTCCTTGTTGATTTCTACATGAGATACTGAAAGTTCCTGGAGGAGATTAATTCAACCATAACATTTTACTTACAGGATTAAAACTAATGCAATCAGCCAGTGGCAGTGGGGAAGTCAATATGAAGGACATGCCAAGTAATAGAAGCTATACAGAAGTAGAAAATATTCCATTTAGGAATAATTCCTAACAGCACTAATATAACAGCACCGTATAATAGTAAATAATAAACACAAACCACTGAAAGAAAAAAAGTCCTGTGAAAGTAACCTTTGCTTTCTTAATTAAGCTACACAAGCAAGGACAATAGCAGTTAAGATTATTGGCCTGTCAGAGTTTTGTCTGACCAAAAAGTGCTGGATTGATCCAATAGCAATATGAAAATCCAAAAGGATGCTACCTTAAGTAGCTACATCAACCAAATGTTTTTCTCAGGGAACAAAATGCATCAGGAAAAAGCTAGCTAAAAGCAAAAAAAGTTTGTTTTTAAAATTATTTTTCATTTGTTAAAATGCTCGGTAAGAAGTAGACTGATCAGGTCTCTTATTTACATAAACTCGGGTAATTAAATCAATTCCGTGTCATTCAGTTCGGACTAAAATCACATGGAAAAAGATTGACAGCACAGGAGATGTACTAGAGTTGCAAAAGAATTCACCATGTTGAATATTTAAATGCACTGTTTGCAAAAACTGAATGACATTTTCAAGTACAAAATTAATTAGATTGAACTTCAACAAGAATATTTTCAAAAAGTCTTTGAAATGAAAATGGTCACTTCTGCAGCAATAAGTAGATTGTATGAGCAAAAGCAAGATAAAAATAAAATAGCAGAAGGCAAAAGCTGTACCTAAGGTCATTGTGCTGAATTCTTATTCTTATTCTTTCCTGTAAAAGCCAAGGGAGATTCATTTCAGAGAAGTTGTGCAGGTCTAAGAGGGGAAAAAAGGACAAGGTGACTAAAGTTTTGGTTCTCCCATTGTTTTTAATGGCTTTTTCAAACCAATTATGTATGGGGTGAGTTGAGAAAGGAGGTGATTATTAAACATGTGACGCTGTATTGATTTAACAGCTACTCCACTGCTGTTTTGAGCTTTCACCAACAGCACAGTGGCTAAAATTAGTCAGTTGAGGGATGGACAAAAAGGGAAAGCTGCAGACCTAGAAGTCAGTAGGAAAATGTTATGAGTTCACTGCTCCAGCAGAGTGAGCTTTAGAGCCCTACATTGCATAAGTCCTGTGTTCTTGAGAAAAAAATCGGTCTCCAGACACACCACAGTAGCAACTGAGATTAGTTAAAGTGCTCAAGATAATAGTCTTTAGATTTTAAACATCTGGGACTGGGGACACTGTTTCTCAGTAGTGGGGCCCCCTGTGACACTGGAATTTGTTATCGCTCCCTTACCAGACAAAGGCTGATTCTACTGAGCTTCAGGGAAGAGTGCCAGGTTGATCTAATTTCTCAAGCTTGAAGGAGTAGTTTGGGTGGAGAGACTTTTTTTGGTCTATTTGGTTGGTTGGTTTGGTTTTGCTTCTTGAAAAAAAAAAGGGAGGGGGATTGTAAATTTTCTACCTAACTCTATACAGATAGCACAGATATTATAAATCGTAACCAAAAAAAAGCTCTATCAGGATGGTATCTGAGTACCAGCTGGCTGGTGATGGGGGCATTTGAATCCACATCTCCAGGGGAAATTGCTTTCTTAACGAAGCTCCTTAGACTGCTCACTCGGTTGCTTCGACTTCTCACAAGGTTAGCTCATTTGCGCTAATGGTCTCAGTGGCAGATGCAAGTACTGTTTGGATAGGCTCGGGTAACAACTATTTTGGGAATGGAACTCCAATTCTGGCTCATTTTTCTCTCTGTTAGCGGCACCCGTCAGGCAGACTGCTGCTTCTTTTCTTTGAGAGGTGGTTGCTGAACAAACGAGAAGAAAAGTGGGGGAACAAAGATCTGAACTAGATTTCGGCTTAAGCCACAAACTTTCCCAAAATCCATAGCCATTCTTGACTGAGCTCCATTTCAGAGCCATCAATGCTCTCTCACAGTCAACCAGGACAGCCTGAGTCAGCAAGATAGATTCCAGCACTCCTTCTGATCCTGGGAAGATGATTTCCCTGCTGTCTTTTCCTAATCCTCGATTGCCATATAGGCAGTTGTTTGGGAGAGAGACCTGTAAACAGCTCCTGGGAAGGGTGAGGATTTGGAAAGCTGTGAAGTGTATATATATATTCAATGACCACCTTAAGGTGAGGATATAGGGACAGGAATAGGCAACTGCTAGGTGAGCAATAGCTTCTGTAGCTGTAAAGGTCAGGCATGTCAAAGAGCTCCTGAGGTCTATGCGCCATTACAGTTTTTGTGCTTAGGATTGGGCCATTATCGTAAATATTTGAATGACAATTTGAAATCTCTAAACTAATGTTTTGAAACTACCTATGTTACTATTTTGATATCTGAAATCAAATGTGTTCCTGTCTTGCAGTCTCAGTAATTATGCATAAAGGTTGAAGGAAAAAATAGCTTTTCATGCTTAAAAATCCTCACTTCCTACTATTGGTGAGATTCTCATC
Organism: Platysternon megacephalum; assembly: GCA_003942145.1. NCBI lineage: Eukaryota > Metazoa > Chordata > Testudines > Platysternidae > Platysternon > Platysternon megacephalum. Next base: position 3,985,376 of record QXTE01000004.1, read on the forward strand.
TCTACAAGAGAAGAGTTTGGATGATAAATTAATTGTCTGAGCATCAAGAAGAGATAATACCACATGCTGTATTGCTTGCTGTTTCAAGATAAAAAGCAGAAACTCTGCAAGCATTTTACAACTTGGTAGCTTAAATGAAGTCTTACAATTGCTGGGATGCTCATCAAACCCAATGGTGCTTTTTCATCACTGTTCAGACAATGCTAGTGAACTGTTTTTAGTCTTTCGATTCAAATCAGACACTAAATTGTGATCAAACAGTTGCTGACTTACTTAGGATATAGCTTTGGAATAACTTATTGCTCTAAGTATTGTGCAATACATCCAACAAAAATACCAGTTGCAGCATTATTTACTGTAAAATGAAGCCGCCTTCTGTAATGCACAATCTATATGTTTTCATTTTTCTTTTACTGCATGCAGTCTGGAACTTTTTGAGGATATTAGTAGTTTTGAATGGTAGATAATGCTGTAGTGGCATATTTCAGCTACTATTTTCTCCAATGTGCTTTCACAAAGTACCATGAAATATTGATCCAAGTCTGTGAAATACCTGCTATCTCTACACAGCGTGTGTGTCTAAGAAATGCTATTTTATGCCAGACTTTTTTTTTTTTTGAATTGTTGAAGTCTCTTATAGTTCTTCATGAGGTTTTATTGTTTTAAGTGTAGTGGAATACCAGCTGAATATTTCTGTCTGTGTGGAAATACAATTTATCTTGTTGATGGTTGAGAACATTTCAACAACTTGAGTAAATGTATTGTATGCACCGAAGTGTACTGATGAATCCACTATGTCTGGTTGGAAACCAGATTACTCTGTCATCTTGCCTGATACAATTAAAAATATTTACACGTTCACTAACTTAGACCATGTATTCAGCTGTCAGGCAAACAGTAGCAAGCAGGTTCACTGGAACAGTTTTTATAGTGGGGGTGCTGAGAGCCATTGAACCAAACTGCAAACTCTGTATATAATGTAAACCACATCAAGCCAGGGGGTGTGGTAGCACCCCCAGCACCGCTAGTTCCAGCACCTATGGTAGCAAACTGAAAATATCCCTGTTACTTCATAAGGGTGCTGTGAATTGTTAATATTTATAAAATGCTTTGAATTTAAAAAGCACTACACTATGTAAATGGAAAGCACAGCATTAGTTTTTCAGCCATCTTTTTGGGGGGATTTGAAAGGATTTTGTTTTGGAACTCAAGCACCTAATTATAGAGTTCTACACTACACTACAGGAGAGAAGAAGATATTGGGCCCTTTCAGATCTCTTCCAGAACCACAAATAGATCTCGTGGACCTGTGCAGAGAACAGAATCAGCTGCCTCTTCAACAGCATCCCCAGCAACCCACAGGCTTGATGGATGGCTCTCTTCAGGTGTGTGAAACAATTGAGATTTATAGTGCTGGATAATTAAATTCCCTATTTAGGCACAGAACAGATACAAGAATACAAAATCCCCTAACTATCCCACTGGAATGTCTCAACTGTGTTCTGGAGAGGGTTTCACTCTTCATGCGTCTCAAATCCTTGAATACTGCCAGCAAAAGGGGGACAGAATAAAATTGGGCCCAACCAGGAACACACCTCCCACTACCACCCTTGATCACAGAACTAAGATGGGGAGAACCCTCCACTTTGGGGGACTAGGACCCAGGAGATGCCTTCCCTTCCCCCCAGACATGTTGCCTGGGAAAAACTGGACCTGCAGGTCCAGGATACATATAAGGGAGATGCAGATGGAGCAATGGATGGCAGGATTATAAGCAGAAACTATCACTTTTCTGTAGCTTTCCCTCTGGGGATTCTGTGGGACATCACTAACTAGTGATGTTTAGGTAACACAGCTCCTTTTCAGTCATGTTGCTGTGGGGGGTGCCCAAGGGCTAGAGCTGGCAAGCAGTCGCTATATGGATGTACAGAACCTCCTGCAGATCCTAGGATTATATAGTCCAAATCAGCAGCCTGCTCTGCAGGGTGGAAGTGGGGAGGGAAGGGAAGGGAAGAAACCCATCCTAATGGAAGAATCTGGAAAATCTGTGTGGGGAATTTCACCAAGATTTCTTCCCACTTAGCCTCATGCAAGAGATATTTCCCTTGCAAGGGGATGATCAGGCCTACTGTTATTAGCTTTTTAGATATGGAAAGATTTCCAAATTTTTTCAGAGGGAAACCACTTGTATTGATGTGTGTATAAACAACAGTTTCTATTAACTGCATTGATTTATGCATTATCCCCAAGAAGACAAGACATCCCACATACTGTGGGCGGCAAATGGCACCTTATCTGAACTTTTGCATGCAAAGATGGGACTGTGACAGCCTTAAGAGGATGTTGAGAAGTTTATTTGAAGGTTAGGATATTAAAAAAATATAGATGGTTATTTTTAATTAGTGAATTTGTGAGTTGCTAACATGGGAGGCAGATTTAAGTGATCTATGTCACCACATGGCAAGAGCGATTTTGAACAGCAGGACAATCCCAGAAGTAGAGGTAATCAATTAGAGTCAGCCTTTTTTTTTCTGCAGAATGGTAATATGGGGATAATTAAAACCAATATCTAGCTCCAAACCATTTTAATATTACTGATGAGCATTTGCCTGAGAAGAAAATATTGACAGGTACCATTGAGACAAACTGTTCCTATGCAGCAGCTGATATAATAGCTCAGGTCACTTACAAAAATAGAAAATTATAACTGTTGCCTACTGTGACAGTCCACGCCCCCAGGGTCAGGGCAGCGTGGGCTATCGGTCACAGTCTGTAAAGCAGCCCTTCAGTGCAGGGCAGCATGGTCTAGTGGCCAGAGTCTATAGCGCCACCCTTCAGTGCAGGGCAGCGTGGTCTAGCAGCCAGAGTCTATAGAGCCGCCCTTTTGGGGCACGGCTGGGTGGCCTAACGACCAGAGTCTATAGAGCCGCCTTTTTGGGGCAGGGCTCCGTGGCCTTACGACCAGAGTCTATAGAGCCGCCCCTTGCTACAGGGTAGTGGGGCCTAATGGCTGGAGTCCACAAAGCAGCCCTTTGGCGTAAGGTAGCGTGGCCTAGTGGCCAGAGTCTATAGCATTGGGGTGTGGCAGCCCCAGTAGGGGGCCCCGGGGCCACCCGACTCCACCGGGCCCCGACCCAGGGCCCTAACAGTGGTATAGTGGCTTGCCACTGACTCAGCGGGGGGGGGGCCCTACCGAAACACGCTGCGATTCCCCAGGTGGGAGGTACCACTCCATCACCCTCCCTGGGTCACTTCCTACCAGAGTCTGTGGTGGGGTTTCCCATGAGACGTCAGATCCTCTGTGTTCAGCCGGGCCAGTCGTCTCCTGGGTTTCCTCCAGTCGCCGGGGTGCAGGCGGGCCGTGGACGGCTTCGATTCCCGGCGCAGTCAGAGGCTGTGGCTGGCCCTCCGCAGGAGCTTTGCAGGCAGGTCCTTCCCCTGCGGCCTCCAGCCCAGAATGAGCTGGTCTCCCTCCCTTTATACTACTAGAGCACTTGGAGCATGCCCAGTCTTGCCAGGGGGGTGGGACTTCTGCTGTCAATACCTGGGGCTTAACCCTGTCTGGGCTAGTGCGGGGTAAGCGGACCCCGTCACACCTACATTTATTTTAAATGTTATATTTTTATTACACTCTGACAATTTTGAAAAGGATGAACAGTTAATTATTATAGGAATTGGTTTTATGGCACTTTTCTCCAGCATTGAGAAATTGAACACTCAGATTTGCTATAGCTAAATATATAAAACTATGACCTGAATGCCATTTCTGAACTTGATATATACATATCTGCATCACTGTATTTTATTCACAGTGTTGTCCAGAATATTCTTTATTCTTTAACATTTTAAAAGAAGTGTGTGTGTGTGAGAGAGAGAGAGAGGATTTACAGCACTGGAGAATTAAATTCCTTATTTATTCACATAACAGACACAGCAAGAGCACAATATTCCCCAACTGTCCTGCCAAAGTGTCTCAACTGTGTGCTGGAGTAGAGACCTCTTCATTCACTCTCCATGATTATCAAATCCTTGAAGACTGCCAACAAAGACGGGAGGGGATAAAATGGGGCTCAACCGGGACCACACATCCCCCACCACCACCCAAACCTGTGCTGCGGAGACCGTCCCCACATATTCCAGGTGGTGCCTCCTGTCCCTGCGACATGGTGGTGGAGGAAAACTGCAGGGAAGAACCAGCCAGAGACTCCAGCCAAAGGAACAGCTGAAGATGCAGGCAAAGCAAGGATCTCCAGACATTCAGGGAACTTTCTGCAATTTTTCCTGCATTGTGTCTGCCCTTAGCTGATTGGCTGTTTCCTCCAGTTCTGCCCCTCCCACAGTGTCTCTTCATCTCAATTTTACTCCACATCTAACCATCTTACCCTCTTCTCCTATGCCCTGTCCTCCTCCCGCTCCCCCTTGCACTCCACATTCCCTCTCCATTCAGTTTTCTTTCCATTTAGCTTATCCCCTCCTAACTAAACCCCACCCACCCCCCAAAAAATCACGGAACTAACATGATGTTTGCTGCCATCACCTTGTTCGCTCTGCTTGTGTGTTCTATCACTTCTCCTACTCTGTGTCTGTCTTCTCTATTAGATTTAGATTTTAGATTGTAAGCTCACTGGTGTGGGGACCATCTACTCTGTGTTTGTACAGAGCTTAGTACAATGAAGCACCATTCTTGGCTGGTTCTTAGGAACTGCTGTAATGAACATGATTAATAATAAAACGTGTTTTTACCTGATCACTGTGTGCTGGCTCCATTCTCCAGTGGTGGCAAACGGGGGTGGGGTGTTAAACTGAAGCATGAACCTACAGGTACTAGTACAGATGGATACAAACCTGAAGGAAAGAAAAAAACAAGTACATTTTTAGATGAAACTGTGCTGGATACCCCCCTCAGCCTGCTTACTGGGGATATTTACAAATTAGGAGTTAGTGGAATTTGCTTACTTTTTTCAGGTAATCGTAATATGTGTTGCATAGGTGATTCAAAGAAACTGAAATTCTGCCACATCTGCTTGAAGCCAAAATCTTAGATTCACTCATACTGAGGAGAAGTTGCCTGTGGCTGCTTGATAAACATTTAAATCAGTGTTTTCTGACTTAAAAAAACCTATTTGAACACTGCCAATGGCAAGCACTGATTAGATTCAAAATAGGGGTTTTAAAAAATAAGGAAACAGAAAATGAAGTTTTAAAGGGGACTTTACTGAGGAAGGCTACAATTAAACTGTTCTGTAAACTAGCAATATAAATAGTATTAAAGAGCTCTGGGCCTAGCATCTAGATAATCAAATAACCAACATGTTATCAAAGGAAACATGCTCCCTTCATTAGTGGTTTTGGGTCCAGTTCATTCCACTGCAGATTACAAGTTGTGGCTGCAAGCAATGGAAAGTGCATTGGAAACAAAGGAACAGTTCTGTTGGGGGTCCAGTTCAGCCCACAAAATGAAAGGGCTGGAATTTGAGGAGCAAAACTAAAGTATCTGGGACACGTGCTGTATCAGTACATGTCCTGTAGAGCATCCACCAGCAGAACTCCTAGAGGCCCACATCAGGAGTTGAAAGTTGCAATCCCTTTAGAAAGGCAGTGGCACCAGAACAAGATCCAGATTTATCGGTGTGCCTTCTGGAGTAGAATCAATGCTAAATCACTTCAAGGGGGGGCTCTTTTTACAATATTTCTAAGCAGGATGACAAGTGTCTGAAATTTTGCAAGAAAGCCTTTTGGAAAATATCCAGCCCATGTAGTAGGATTTCCAGCATTTCATAGACTCCAGAGCCTTCAATATTATCCAATATACTGATGATTATCTGAACTAAACCCCAAACTTTTTGAAGGTTTGACTAGATGAGTTCTCTGATCTTGATTTATGCAGAGAAAAGTACAAGATTTTCCAGTTGTATCTCTCTCCAAAGATCTCTCCCAAAATTATATCATGCATGTTAGGTCTGTAGCTAATTAATGGACTTTCTACTTCTGGTAAACAGTTTTATGCACACAACACATGAGTCTTCTAAGTTGAGCTGAAATCCTTTTAATCAATTCCATGCATTCCTAACACTTAAGCTGTGCTTTGGGTTCTGCAAGAACCCATTTAAACACAAATACTTTGGGATTTCTGTTTGTTATTGATAATTTCTCTCTTAGAAAGCCTTTTATAAAGTCATAATATTGTGCAGTCTGGTTTTCTCGTGGCATTTTTCTATCCTTTAGACAGTGGAATACTATAAGACCACCACATCATGATTTTTGCCAGACCCATAAATGATTCCCAGAAACATTTTAAAAAGCCAGTGAAAACCAAACACCAATAACTAAAACAAATTTCCACTTAGATACTACAGGGCAATACAGTATGCTATGCTGCATCCTAAGATAGATGTATAGAACCCACAGATATTACTACCTGCTACAGTAAATCAAAAGTAATAAAACCTGCATTTTCATTTGGTTTAAGATTCAATTTGGCCTCTAAACTTTCAAACGTCTATTCAATGTTCCCCCAGCCCTAGAAAAAAAACCCCACTCAAATATGGGAGGATTAATATTTTATTTGTAAATGCACAGTAATATAATTCATTTTGCAGAAGGTTCTCCTCAACATTCTGCCAAGGGAGATTAAAAACCATAGCAGAGGTATGACATTCAAGGCAATTAACTCTCATGAGAATAAAAAGAAAAGCTGATTTGCCTCCTTTTACATACAGGCATATCATATTGCCATCTTCATACCAAACACAGCTAAGCCTTATTCACACACACATTGTAGTAAAAATAAGAGGTCTAGTAGTTTCTGAAGCACAGGCCTTCTAGTTTCTGAATCACTACAAAAGTCCCAAAGCATTTGAGTGGTTTATCTCAAAGGACAGCTTTCTGGCACACACTGCAAATAGTAAAATGAGGGGTCTCTCCGGTCACTGTGCAAAATTGGATTAGCAAATGAATAACTACTGTTATAATGTTCATAAACAAATGTTAAATTGAGAAGAGAATAAGCTAGGTGCCAGGATTTGATATGATGCATTATTAAAGAAGAGCACACAAAGGCAGAATTTGTGAATATACAGTAAGTTTGTTTCTGCTTTTATGGCTGAAGCTTACTCGCATAAAATAATATTTCTGGAACTGTCAGTATTTGTGATTATCCTAGAAAGGCGAGTAACAGAACAGCCACATGAATGGCTAAAATACAACATGTACTTAATCCCTTTTGATTATAAGGGAAAGTATGAAACCAACCACCCTTTCTTGCCAAAGTCACTAAAAGCATATGTTGTACAGCATGCCTAAGAGATTATAGTATGTTATTATGTGGGACATGTAGACCCATCAGAGCTTGCACTGTATGGAGTGTTATGATGCAAACAAATACTAGCAGACAGTACATTTTATAGATAATTCCAAGGATCCAAATAATCTACCTATATGGCTAGCCATTTTAGAGATTTCCTGTAGCACATGTAATCATTTAATTTAAGAGCTGACAATCACAGGGCACACCACCTGCTGTGTGCAAAGGAGAGACTTAAAATTGATTCAGCATTTTTCTTGACTGTTCAGCTAACTCTTATGGTAATTAATGTGTTGCATTTATGGATAACATGCTGAAGTGTCTGATCAATAATTAAAGCCATAATTTCAAAAGCCATAAAAAGCACTCTTCTTATGCAGTTTTACTAAATGAAGGAATTTTCCAGCTACTGAGTGATGGTGGAATATGGCAAATAATTCACTTATGATAGCCACTGCTGTTACTTCTTGCTTTTGTAATTTTGTAGATGAAGAAAGGATGTTGAGTTTGTTTACTCACTCCATTAGTTTCAGATTTGCAAGTAGTTCCCTCCCCCCCGCCCCCGGACTTCTGATACTCCATTTAAAACCTAAAGGAGCATTTCCTTATTTTAATGTTTTATCACTTAAGGGAACTGTGTTATGAAATCTTTTGGTTCTAGCTTCTAAATTACTTAGCACATGTGCAAGGAACCTTTCACACCCCTTGTTCATGCTGCACAAGGGCCAGATATGATTGCAGTTAGAGCAGTGCAGGGAGTTCTCCAAGGACCCTGACAGCATAAGTCACTCTGAAGGGAGCAGGTGAAGGAAAGGTCATGATTACCCAGGCTACCTCCTTCCACTCCAGCCCATGGATCTAGCTCGGTGAGTCAGGCTAAGCAGTCTGCAACATCCAAAAGGAGTGTTCACAGTGTGCATACTTTCCCTGAATGTGAAAGAGCCAAAAGAAGTGGGGTCACAGCATCAGTGGATGGGGGTGCAATCCCGATTATCAAATCTAGCCCACGAGTCACAAGATGATTATGTCCAGCCCCCAAATATGTCTGGACCTGCTCTACAAAATGGTGTCCTCCACACAGCATGATCATGCACGTACAATGCATGCAAGATTATGCTGCATGGAGGACACCATTTTGTAGAGCATATATTTCTGTTGGAGCCTGTGGAGGCACTGCAGAGGGTTGCAGGACTCAGTAAGTCTCAAAATGGAGTCATGCATGCAAAAAGTTTGGGAGTTGCTTTTGTAACGCCACCACCACACCGGGGTGCAACCTGGACCTGGGGTACCACTGAGCCCTCTGACTCACCAGCCTGGGATCCCTTTCACACTGTGGTGCTGTGACAAGCTAAAATCCTCTCCAGGACTTGCACTTACACAGACACACAGGCAGGGACACACCCAGCTGCAGTTACATGTATGCTTCTCTTCAGCCACTCATGAACTAACAATAGAGAAGCTACACCCAGCACCCCCCGCCTCAGCTCCACAGCTTAGGACCTCAGAGCTGTACCAGTCAAAAGCCTGACCAATAAAGATTATTACCCAGTCCGCTCAATGTGGAAAGGACAATGCACCAACCCCTGTTCCTGAGCAGATATCCCTTTACACTTTAAACAACAAACTGTTTTAGGTAAAAAATACTAAATTTGTTTTATAACTAGAGAAAGGTAGATTTTAAGTGATTATAAGTAGTGAGTGTACAGATCAAAACATATTACCTAAGAAATCAAACAAAAGCACAATCTAAGTTCTCTAAACTGGATAGGATTTGAATCAAGCAGTGTCTCACCTTTAGATAGTACAAACAATCCACCAAGCTTCCATACACAGGCAGGTTTCCTTCTTTCCCACCTGGAACCCGCCTTCCCTAGTTCAGTCTTTTGTCCTCAGGTGTTGTCTTGTAGGGGCAATGAGGCCCAGAGGTGATGTCACTTCCCTCTTTTATAGCTTCTTCCATGTGGAGGGAACTTCTTTGTTTCAAGCTATGCCCCCCAGCCAGGGCCGGATTATGACATTCTGAGGCCCTAAGCTATATCAAGTGTAAGAGGCCCCATGCCATAAAAAAATGAATTTATTATTTTCACAGAAAGGACATTGAATATATAAACATGAAAGCTTTATATTTGCATATATACAAAGGCAAAGTTGTAAAAATAGAATAATAATCTTCATTTCCAGCAGCCCTCTCTGTAACGATGACATCATGACAGAAATAAATTTTAGACAAATTCTTTGAACTAAATGCATATGTAAGTAAAGTACAAGTAAACAATACAATATAAAAAAATACAAAATAAAAAATACAATAAATAATTCAATTTACTAGAAGAGTTCTCAGGAGTTTTTCTTCTCTGTTGGGGCATCTAAATTGTAGAATTCCTTGTTTGAATACGCAATGAGACTCTTGGAGGATATAAGATGGCAATAGAGGATACAGGAGGCATTAGAGGATATAGGATGTGGATAACCCACAAGCTAAAAGCTCAACTATTAGTTATATCGATATGACTTACACACAGGTAATAAGCAAGCCATCAGAAAATTGTATGTGGGTTGCATTTTTCCAATAAATGGATTTGTTTTGTTTTTATAGAAGGTTATGCTGAATTACCTAATATTGGTACTAAAATTAGTAGCAGAACATTTTTATTGAAATGAGTACAATTTAATTTTATATTATAAATATTGAGATTTATGTATCTATGCAACAAAAAATAATATTTTATTAATATATATGCTGAAAACCTGTGATATTTTATCAGGATATTTCTGTGAAAGTTAGTGCTATTTTGTCTATGTTCTCAAAGGAAAACAGGAGAAGATATATATATATATATATTTCCATGAATAAGAAAAAATATCCTTCTTTTCATATGAATAAATGAAAAAAAACATTTGATTAATTTTGTTAGGGAAATGCAAAGTTTATCCAGACTATATATAAAATATATTTACAAATGTTTATTCCAATTTAACTTTCGCTACGAAACAATGAATTGTTGGGATTTTTCTTTTGCCATTCTATAAAACTACAATGTATTATGCATATGATACGTGATTTATAAGTCTATATAACAATTTTTACATAGCATACTACCTATAATAAAATATTATCTTGTACGCTCCAAACCCGCCAAGCAGAAAATCCCAGTCTTTTTTCTAGGCAGACATTTGCTTCTCGATTCTCTGTCTCCCCCAGGACCACTAATTAATCTCCAGTAAACACCTTGGACACACAGAGTGACAATAAGCTATATGTGCAAAAGAGAGAGAAAGAATTTACCAGAAAAAAGACTGGTAATCTCTAGACAGGCATTGAGAAAGTGAGAAAAACTAGTCTATATTCAAGCTAATATAATGAATATTATAGGCTTTAATAGTCTATAAATCATATACGCACATAGTATGAAATAACTTGCTCACCAAGAACTCAGAATATTTTGATATATATGTATATCTTCATTCACTTCTCTCAAAATCCTCTATTTATCCTTTCATCAGCACTCTCTGATATTTACTATAAAGGTTCCTGAAACTGACAGAGAGAAGCCAGCACAAATTTATCCCCCTCAAGATCCACTGGACCCAGTCTATAAGACGATCCCCTGCAAACTCAATCATGTGAAGCATGGATAGCACATGAAGCAGAAAGCAGCGTGCGCACTAAAATACACAATTGTACGTATGTATAGATCAAAAGAAGAAAGAACACACTAACATATAAGTATGAGCTTGGCAGGATTGCTTCACGACACTGCCGTATCCGACCTCACATTTTTCCCGATTTTATTGGCAGTGAGATTATTTATTTATTTAAATAAATTATGAACGCACAGTCAGAATTTTATCAGTAGCAGCTGACCAACAAAACACTGCCTTAGGAGACTGATAGACTTACTCGTAGAAATATTCATTTTACAAGTGCAATTATTGGTTTTTTTCTCAGCCCTGGCCTCCTGCCTGTCAATAATGAACAATTAGTAAAGGGTAAGTGTATTTGTGTAGCCAGATGTGTATATTGTTGTCTTATTTGAACAAAAATGTCGATATTTAGAGAGAATCTTCTTTTTCCCATATCTCCTTTATTTATCAACCGATTTTGATAAAATTTAAAATGGAGTCCGTTTTTTTATTTTTTAGAGGCCCTTCATATTGTGAGGCCCTAAGCTGTAGCTTAGTTAGTTTATACCAGGGGTAGGCAACCTGCAGCACACGAGCTGATTTTCAGTGGCACTCACACTGCCCGGGTCCTGGCCACCGGTCCGGGGGGCTCTGCATTTTAATTTAATTTTAAATGAAGCTTCTTAAATATTTTTAAAAACCATGTTTACTTTACATACAACAATAGTTTAGTTATATATTATAGACTTATAGAAAGAGACCTTCTAAAAATATTAAAATGTATTACTGGCACGCGAAACCTTAAATTAGAGTTAATGAATGAAGACTCGGCACACCACTTCTGAAAGGTTGCTGACCCCTGTCACTGCCCCCTTAATCTGTCACTGCCCCCAGCACAGTTTGTGGAAAAGTACAAGCAACAAGATGGAGACCCTTATCATGTGATCTAGTCACATGCCCTTGCATGCTTTGATGAGTCATCATGGCACCCATTACCCATATTTTGGCTGACGCATCCACAGGAAAGCTTATCAGGTGAGACTAAGCTTTCCCCATTTCCCATTATCTTCACTGATGAGCCATAGCCCCTTCACAATGTGCTGGCTAAACTGGATGTAAACAAACTTTGTGTGTGTTATCCAGGAGCAAACACATTTGAAATACAGGTCCATAGTCAATATTCATAATTCCAGATACAAAATGGATACATGCATACAAATAGGTTAATCATATTCAACAAACCATAGTTTTCCCATTGACACCTCACATGACATATTTTGTACAAGATGCATCATAATTATAATATAGCCATATCATAATCATGTCACTATGGTGAATATAGGGTGCAGAGTGTCACAGCTGTGTTAAGGCATTCACTCAGATTACCTCTTAAAATGAAAATAGGGCTGTGGGTTTCCTTTTAGAAATTGATGTGAGACTTGGGGGGGAGGGAAATTCAGCATTACATTATCTATGGGCTAGATTCAATCATAGTCCCTCATAATTTTCGCCAGTGTAACTCCATTGACTACAATGTAACTATTCCAGATTTACCCCAACACAGATGAAAAATTAAATACGATATAGATAATTGGAATATCCACAGTTACATTAAAATATAGGAATATAAATCCTCCTGCTTTGGGGATCCGGAAGAAACATCCTATTGCAGCCTTTTGTTGAGTTGTTTCTTCCACCTTGCTCCAAAGCATCAGGTCTTGGCTACTGTCAGAGACTGAACTACATGGACCACTGATCTGGCTCAGATTGTCAAGTCTTATGTTCCTATATCTCCAGTGTGGCTGAGATAAAAATTGATCACAATGTATCTAAACAAGTCACTACCATGAAAAGTCCTTTTTTGGTTCCCCTTTCAAAAAGATATTGCAACCATTTTTCATTCCATTCTCTTTGCTTTCTATAACTGTATTTTAATTGTCTTTCATCATCTCATATTTATTCATTGCCCCATAATTACCCTTCCAACAATAAATTATCAATTAAAAAAAATTGTGCTGTTACTTTCATAAGACAATTTCTTATCATTATGGAGAGTGCTTCTAATGGGAAAGGCAGAAAAAACCCTCACCCATATAGATTTGAATACCTTAATTCATATTCATTCAGACCTTAAAACACAACAAACAGAGTATAACATCTTGCCAGAGGACACCTAAAATAAATATCTTTAAGCTTCTATAAAGTAAGTATACGTTTCTGCCAGTAGAAAACTTAGAGGTCCCAAAAGAACATTATCCAAAAATAGCAATTACAAAGTAGACAATACAAAATAATTCTAAAAGAATAGCTAGTGCATGTCAAAAGAAATCTCCCTCTTTCACAAATACAGTAATATAGTTTTCTGGAAAATTATATTGTATGTATAGTAATGCTTGCAAGACAGCCAGACAAAGAAAAGATTATAGACACAGCAATTAGCATAACATTTTCATGTCTCCTTTTTCCATCAAATGTGTAATAATATTTTGCTAGTGATGCTTTAAATAACTGTCAGGTTTTGCTGCAGAAAACACATATCTACATATAAGCATTCATAAAACTTAGGGTATGTCTACACTGCAATGTAAGCCCAGGGTCAGTAGAGCTTGAATTAGCAGACCCTGAATTTGTTAACTTAGGGCTTGAACATCTACACTCATTTGTAACCCCAGGTTAAGAATTGCTGAACCCTGGGTCCAAGCATGGGGCTCTAGTGTCTATACTGCATGACCCGAGTCCAACCATCCATATCCCAGACTTCCTAGTGCCCTTCCAAAACATGGCCACTCCCACCCTTTGTTTGTGTTGCAGAGTTGGAAAACTTTACTGTCCAAACTTGCAAAACCCACTGATTTTCAACTTACCAGTAGCATCATGAGTTTTTTATACAAGAGTATAAAAGCATACAGACAGCTTAAAATAAAGAATATCACAACTTCCAAACACCCAATAACATCAACTCCAATGACAACACTGGCATGACAATGGACCCAACAGTCAATCTCCCCTTTCCAAACTGGATGGCTATGGACTGGTAATAGTGAGGTGTGGCCAGCTTCCAGATAGCGATGGCAATCTATTTCTCAGCATGCATGGGAATCTGCATGTTAGAACACTGCCTTTGCAGCTTCAGGACTAGTTCAGTACATATCTCCAAAAAGGTTGCCTTCACCATCCTGAAATTCTTTTGACACTGCTGATCACCCCAGGTCTGCAGAATGATCCTTTTCCACCAATTGATGTTGATTTCCTGAGCTCAGAAACAGTGCTGCATGCGTGATCCTGCTTCAGGAACAGCTTGTATAGTAGCAGTTACTCAGTATCCTCCTCCTCCCGTTGCTGCTGCTGGAGGAGCTGCTGTGGTAGCCACATTAGCTGCTTAGTGATGCAGTGGCTGAAATCCCAAGATGAAGCCACCCTGCACCAAGAGGGCAAATAGAATCCCAACAGCATCTGCATATTTGCAGTTGCCAGCATCACAATGTGGAGCATGGTTCCATTCATGCTGGTCAACAGCAATTTGAAAATGGCATTAGCCCAGCCAGAAAAAGAGGAACCATGGGATGGAGGGAACAGAATTATAGGATTTTTGGAGTTTAAACCCAAACCCAGAATTCCACTGACTTCTGCTAGGTATCTATGCACAGCAAGAAAAATCAAGAAAAATCGTAGAATGCATAGAGCTCAGCAGTGAAGCAAAAGTCTGTGGGATACCCACCCAGAATTAATGCGTCCCAAATCCCTGCCATGTGTATACAATGATGTGAATTGAAACAGGACACAGCTTTCCTCTGTGCACACTATTGCTGCAGCTTTAGTACTGTGCACAGGCTAGTGAACATCAACTCACTGTGAACTAAACTCTCCCTGTGGATAAGCCCTGAGAAAGACCCACCCCAGAGTATCCTATAGCCCAGTGAGTAGGCTACTCACCTACAAGATGACAGACCTGGTTTCACATCTCTGCTCCATCAGGCAGAGTATGGATTTGAACCCAGATCTCCCACATCCTGGGTCGTTGGGCTATTAGGTATAAGGGTGGGGAGCACCAGCATCACCTTCCTTTCCCCCTCTTTTTGTAAGAAAAGGCTGACCTGGCTTAGGCACCTAACTCCAGGAGAGGGTTCACAGCTGTGAAACCCAAGCAGAGGGAGGTACCTCCCTCTGACCCAGAAGGTAACGTCTAACTCCCTGAGGGGGCATGGTTTAGGCAACACTACTTTCCTTAGCATTTCCTACTGGCGAGTTTAGGTGGATCCTCACTTAGCATGCTGGCTTTTGTGGATCCCATTCTTAGGCCCTCAACTCTCCCCATTAATTATATAGGGAGCCTGGATGCCTAACTCAGAGCAGATGATTCTGTGCGTATCAGGGTGCCTAAACTTGGGTGTTGCAAAACCAAGCCTAAATCTTCTGTGGCTCTATCCCATTCTATCTAATTTATGGATAGAAGATTTTGGTTACCATGACTATCAATCCATCACTAATTAAAGTACTAAATTCACTTTTAAAATTAATATTAACCTGAAGTCTATAAGCATAATTCAACAGTAGATAAACCATTTCTTGTGAACACCAGCTGCCACTGTGCGCACAGGGTGAGCATAATGTAGTGTTGGACCATAGGATTCAACAAGAGTCAGGAAAAATCTAGTTTCTACCCCTGGCCCAGCCACTGATTTACTGAGTGACTTTGGACACAACTTAGTATGTCTATCTCATTTTCTCTATCTGCTATTATTAGCAGTAAACAGAACTGGATGAATTGTTTTTAATTAAAAAAATTTTTTTATGAGAAATGGCTTTTAAATAAAAAATAATTTTCACCAAAAAATCCATTTTGGTCAAAATTTTCCAGTTTTCCAAAGAAAAAAACAGAAGCTGAATATTTTTCAGTCAAATGTTTCGGGTTTCAGTAAAAATAAAATAAAAAAATCTTTGGGGGGGGGGGTTGATTTAGTATTTTCATAAAACAAAAAACATTTCAATGAGCAATTAAAATATAAACAGAAAATTATGTTACAAATTTCCCATGAAAAATAAGTAGTGTTTTTCAACTAGCTCTATCAGTAAATATCTATATTATGGTATTGCCTAAGTCACTAACAGGAAATAGAGGCATTATTGTGCTGGGTGTTGTACAAACACATAAAAGCAACAATCTCTGCCATGTCTCTGAAATTAGCATAATGATGCCGTCCTTCACAGGGGTGTTGTGAAACTTATTTTATTGTCTGGAAAGTGCTTTGAGATCCTCAGATGGAAGGTGTGAACGAGCTACTATGGACTGACATCCAATTTAAATTTTTCTTTTATTCATCATACTTCAGGAACTATGAATTGTCCAAATATGGAGAGAATACACACTGACTGTGAGAATCTGTTCTCAAGGTATTTCTGGTTCAAATGAAAACAACAAATACCAAGGGTACTAGTTCTCCAATCTCCACTCCAGTTTAGCAGATCTAAGATGTTTGGATATACTGAAGAGCATCCAAACTCTTTAGTGCTGATTAAAACTGAATACACTCACTGAACCTTTTGAGGTTCACCTGCCACTAATTCTGTTCATGAAGAAGTTTTCTGAGTCACTAACTTTGTCTTTGATACTGCAGTCCTGGTGCAAGTAAAACTCCCATATTTCAACTTTCACAGTCCACCTTTTTATTTCAATCAGTTCTGCATGCCCAAGGACTGCAGGATTGGGCCCATATCATAGCAAATGCTGGATAGGTGGCAGTGGAAGCCTTTAATCAGACACAAATGCCCTTAATTTTAGTCATGCAAAGAAAGCTGAAAAACAATAAAAGGGCATAAACTGGAGTTTTACTGAAATCCCGCACTCTCAAGAAATCCCTTACAAATACAAAAGTGCCTGCATGAAAGCAACTGGTTTAGTTACGGTATCTGTTTCTATTGCCGTTACATGGAAGGCATAATAAAACATACCTGATTTTACCAGTAATTAGACTTGCTCATGATCCACAACAGTGAACATTTGGCTCCTTTCAGATATATGAATGCATTACATTTTGTTCTGTTTAGGTTTCCCCTAGTGTTACTTGTTAATAATGTTCTATTTGTTTTCCTCTATGTATGTGTGTTTTGTTTTATCTTTTAATTACTGGCAAACCAAAGGCCTTGGTGCTCTTTCATTATTCTCTTAGAATTTCTGTTACTTTTGTTTCTACTCTTTCCCCCCTAAATTTATTTTATTTGCAGCCTGTTTCCTTTATGGTTTCTGAATGCCTGGAGTACCTGTTGCTGATTAATTATTTCACTGAGCCATAATAGCAGCTGTTCTGTCTCTGATGCATACAGCCTTCAAGAGGTGCCAGAATACACAACATATGTAATCAGCCTGGTGGGCATGCAGATTGAACAGCACACATTGAGTGGCTGCACTCCTGTTTTCCTGGGAATTCAGAATCTCCAGCAGGTATAGAGAGAAAAGATGAAGTACTGCGTTTAATGCATAAAATGTGTAAGTTGACCAGAGGTGTAGGACTATGGGAATAATGGATGCAGCCAGTTAGTGACACATTCCTTTAGTATGGATGAACTGTTGAATTGGTTAGGCAGCTGATGTGTTGCAACCACTTCTTATTTCACTGTTCATAAATGGCTCAATGGTCCCACATGTTCCCCCATCTGTTTGCTATATCCACTGGTTGGCTCTTAAACTTAGATTGGAAGGTATTTTGGTCAGGGATCATCCTTTTGCAATATGTTTGCACAGGCCCCAGCACAATGCAGCTCTTGCATCTAGGTGCTACTGCAATAAATAATCATCATCATAGTAGTCCACAAAAACTGAAAATCATTTCCATCATGTCACATTTGTTCTCATTATCACTAAATATTTCTCTGAGTTATGCTGCACATTGTGGAACAGAGACAGTTTTTTTCTGAGTTTGTCCCAGTACTCCTACTGTATCATGTATTCACAAGAAATTATTAGATTTATTGGGTCATTTATTTACTTTAGGGGTGGCAAACTAATTCACATCCATGAAGAAATAACCTTTTCTCAGAATGAGAATCAAACCCAATTCCAGTATTGTTTTGGGGGTTTTGGAAATGATTGGTTAAGTTTTTGGTTTGTTTGACTCTGATGGTCTTTTTCCATAAATTGAATGAGCAGTAGGCTTTCTTTACTGGCCCTCTGAGGTCTCTGAGGGCAGGAGTGGGCCAGACCCACTACTCGAGAAGTGTCCCTAGAATTGGAGGAGTGTTCGAGGTTGGCCTGAAGTTGGCCCAAGTTTATTCTGGAGTTAAGACAAATTTCCTCAGTTTTGCAGGTAACTGCAGAAAGTTCAAGCTAATCTAAAAACAGACTTGAGTCTTCATACAAAACCTAAAGCAAACCTTTTGGAGAATTCTTAGAAATTTGGCTGACTTCTTTCCTCCCTCTATTATTTTTCATATTTTCACATCCATGTATTTCCAGGTTTAAGCCTGCAGTTGGAAAAGGAGTGCCAAAACCATAATGAGGTAAGCATCCAAATCAACCCACAAAATGGTTTGAGATTTATCCGTTACCATGCTCTCAAGTGTACCATTTTTTCCTCTATTAGTCTACTAATCAGAAGTATAACTTCATTCAGAATGGTAAAGAAAAAACAGTCAACTATTAATAGAGTTCTAAGTGACATTAAGTTCTCTCTATTTAGAGGCAAAGTCACCTTTTTTATGCACGGCACACAGTTGAGAGAAAATATATAAAGAGTCAAGTTTAACTTATTCTCCATAAGTATGCAAATTTCCTGCTCTACCTGAACACAAAGACCTTTAAAGACACTCTTCTTAGGAACAAGCATTTGTAAGTGCAGCTGTGCCACTGAAGCATGTCTGGTGAAGACACTACGCTGATGGGAGAGAGCTCTCCTGTCGGCATAATAAAACCACTCTCCTGCTGACATAGCACTGTCCACGCTGCCACTTAGGTCGGTGTAACTTGCATCGCTCAGGGGGGTGGCTTATTCACACCTCTGCGCAACATAAGTTATACCAAAGTAAGTGGTACTGTAGGCCTGGCCTTAGCATTTTGATTTTTCAGGGCACAGTTACAATAGCTGCCATATTTGACCCCAGAGGACAGCCAACAAAGGACAATCTCCAATATCTATCATCATTGTCCAAACTAATCAAGGACCAAAATTATGCCATTTTTTAAAGTAGGCAGTGGGGCAAAGCAGGGGATGGCCTGGCCTTGAAGGAAGGGGTGGGGTGGGGTGGGCTCAGTGCTGGGGCACAGTGAAGGATGACTTGGCCCTGAAGGAAGAGGTGGGGAGGGCTATCCTGGAGCAGCAGGAAGAGGTGGGGTGACCGGGGTCAGCTCTGACGTCATACCTCCGCATAGTGCTATCCCTACTGCCACCCCGGTCCAAGGCCCGGAGCCAGTGCCTCATCCCCACAAGGGGGTGAATAGAGCTCCCTGCGCAAAGCCACACCCCTCCAACTCTCTGAGCCCTCCTGTCCATTCGAGGGCAGGGCTCAGAGGAGAGGCACTGAGTCAGCACATGCTGGGAGGGGGGGTCAGAGGAGGCACGTCCCATGGGTGGGGCTCTGAGGCGGCTTGGGCTTCACAACTGCTCGTTGGTTGCTTGCTCCTGTTAGCACCACGGGGACAGGTGCTGCAGGCTCTAGGAGCTGTCCACAGAATCTCCTAGGCAGCAGGGCCCACAGCTGGTAGAGCCCAGGCCAGAGGATCAGAGAGGTGAGGGCAGGGCTCAGGCAGAGTTGTATGTGTGAAGTGGCTCAGCGGGCAGAGTGGGAGTCAGCCCAAAGGGCAGGAATTAGACTGGCACGAAGAGCAGCATGAGCCACTGGCTTGGCCCAGGCTGAAGGCCCAAGGTAGCTCCAATGATGTAGCAGGCAGCATTGAGGTGGCACATGGGGGGGGGGGGGGGGGGGGGGCTGTGGAAGCACCTCTACTGGGCTGTGGACTGCGCTGGGTGGCAAGTGACTGGGGAAGGGGAGGGTGAGGTGAGGAACGGCTGCAGGAGCCAGAATTGCCAGATTCCCCTGACTTTGCAGCATCAGTGGCTGAGGATGGAAACAGTTTCACAATGATGCTAAAAGAAGTCTTGGAGTTAGAATTGCAGGCACAAACTCGGGGGAAACAAGGCCACCTCCCTAGTTCATGCTCAGTTTGCATTGTGTACATGGAGTTTGTGGTGCCGTGTCCTCAGGCTGTCTTAACTTCTCTCTCCAGCGCCTCCAATGAAGAGAAATGGACAAATTCAATTTGACAATATTGATAAAGAATGGAAAAGTGGGGGGAGACACAGGTTCACTTAAATTGCTTTAGTAAAGAAATCTTTAAAAGGGATTCACTATAGTGTAAAAATAAATGTCTAGTGTCATCCTTGTTGCCAATTAGATTTGTCTAATGCAGAAATGTGAAGTTTGAATGAAAAATAACTATCCACAATCATTCTAAAATGCTCTGTAAAATCTATTGCATTAATGTGTGTTCTGGCTGCACTAATTTGGAAAGCTTCATCCTTGGCCGAGGTCCAGGAGTGAACAAATACCCCAACTTTCTTATCTAAATTGAGTGTTATCTGATTTTCCTAAAGTTGTATTGTTACTTTCTCTCGCTCAGCATGAAGAATAGTGTTAATCTTACTAGTCTCCTCATCAGATAGCAGCAATATAGTGTCATCAGCTTATATGTAAATAAAATATTTATCAATGTGAGAGAGAGAAAAATTATACATATACAGGAAAAGGAGGGAGTAAACACTTGAACAATTCCAATATTGATTGTGGCATTTGAAAAACAATCCATGTATAGTTTCAACTTGTTGCTTCTCTTTTTAAAACAAGATTGTAATCATCAGAATACTCGGTTATTAATATCTAACAGAGAGCTGCCTTAGCAGAAATTGTGATGAACTCTTCTACATAAAACAGTTCTCGAATGAAGTGTCAAAGTTCTGTATTTCAATCTCTTATCTAAAGAGGAAAATATTTCATTTGTAATGAAAGAACTAAAAAATCATTCATGTTATGAGCAGTGGCCATTAAATGAATGTGATTGAGCTATGGACAAAATTCCAGTTTGGGTTTTATCTATGTTAAAGAGAGGTGAAACACATTAACTGATAGATAATTCCAAGGAACGTGAAAGATGGATTCCTCCACCTGTCTGTATCTGGGACAGACTTTTTTTCTGCTAATGCTTTTCACCTCTGACAGTCACTGGTAAAACTAAAAGGAAAATTTACTACCATTCCCACCCACACCAAGTCTCTGGAAGGGCACGAAAAAGACTGATTATTGTTAATAACACTGAGGATATGATACAGCAGGCTTCATGGAACAGGTGATTATTATACAGAACTTTAAACAAATATTTACTATTCATCCTATAGTCCCAAATAATCTATAATTATGATGGGCTGTCATGGGAACTAGTGCTGTGCAGAGGAATCACTTCAGCAATTTCCAAAAATATACTATATCTGCCATCTAGCAGTACTGATTTTTTATTTTATTTTGGCGGCTGCCATAAGTCACTTTTGATGTTTTCATCAGTCTATCACAGATATTTATAGAGGATAAATATTTTCTAGAGTCTTTGAAAATCCAGAAAGGAGATTAAAGCAACATGAATTACACAGGAATAATGATGAAACAGAATGCATTCATAAATTCCACCACAACCGTGCCAACTTGCAAGTCAATGAGTCAATAAGAAATATAAATAGCCCCCCAGTTGCAAGACAGAACTGACAATTATTGATTTAGGAGTATTGTAAAATATTTGAGAGAGATCTATAGTCTGAGTGAAGTGCAAGTACATAGTTTCACACTGATGTTAACTCCCTTGATTTCTGAGGTTTCATTTACTGCTTTGACATATTAGTGTTTCGAGATAATGTTTTGTGTTCTGGTATAAAGTTGCATTATCTCAAGAGCTTATGTGAAACTATATTTGTTTATTTGGGACAGATTATGATACCCTTATTCACAAGTAGCACCTTAGTCCATGAGTAGCTGTAGTGAAGTCAATGGGAGTGTTTGCCAAGTAACTTACTGCTCACTAAGTGCATTGGAATCTGGTTCTTACATATTTTTCTTTGACACCAAAATGTTAATAATTGGAAGATTTTAAACTCAAAGGGCCAAATTCTAAACTGATTTATAGCCAGAGCAACTCTGTAGGCTTTATGAGATGTAAATCAGCACATTGTTTAGTGTAAACAGCTAGCAGTTGAAACAAACAAAACAAAATTATAGTATTAATAAAAAGAAACACTGAGGAAAATATTTCATGAACCTGGAGAAGAACTAGGGATGATGATTAAATCTTCTGCTGTTTACTCTTTCCTGCTGGTGTATAAAGAAAGTGTTTACCAAAGAGGAGAACTCTTTAAACACCGGGATATTTACCCAATCCATAATCTATTTGAAAATATTGTCAGTTAGCTAGATATATCTGTTCTTGATACTGTTGGCATAAATATGTAAGGAAAGCTTTATACATAATGTTTTACTTTGAGGAATCAACCATGCCAGCTAGAATGGCACCATACATTTATGCATTACAGGAATCAAAAAAAGTGATCTTTTTGTCTATATATGTCAAATTAATAACATTGCATGGAACCTCAGAAAGGAGACATCCTCATAACTGCCACAAAATGAAATTGAGTTTGCTGCTTTAAATTGTTTTCAGTCTTTCACTTAGTACCCAGATAAACTTAAAACAGAAACAGATTTTATTCAAATTGACTTTGCATAGATCATACAAAAGTTTATCTAGGGAGTAGATGAAAACTGTTATAAGATCAGGCATCCTTTTTATGGGAGAGGAGGGCTCATCAATTATTATTGAGCTATGCGTGATGCATACTAATATACGGCCCAAGACATAACACCTTACGGCCCTTAAAGTTTCAAGAAAAAAAACAGAAAATATAGATCAATCAATACAAAAAGTTAATGTAACCTTGGTCAATACAGTAATCACTTCTGTTGTACATACAATTGTAGAGGGTCATCATACCAAAGACTACATGCTGTAACATACATATTTTGCTTTATATAGTCACATATAAACTTACACTAAGAATATGGACTTCAATGACACTTATTTAACAATCTAGCAGTATTAGCATTAGTACTGGAAACATTTCCTTTTCCTTTACTATTCAGGTGTCAGCCTAATCAGTCTGCTCACATGTGGTGTCTAACTAAAAAAACATATGGACATCTACTGTAGGCAGTCAGATTTCGGTAGCTACTAAGGAGGAAGTTCAATTTTAAACATGTTTTCCAATAAGAGTCCCTCCCAAGGGAGGGTGCATGAGGAATAGGATGAAAATGGTTAAGTCAATACAAGACTGACTTCATTACTCTTGCCATCTGTTTATCATGGACCTTGCTACAGCTGTTTTGCACTCTTCTATTGACTAAAGGATATTAATATCGCTTGACAACTGCCTGGTGTATGAAATAAATGATTATCTCAATTTTTGCCTAACAGCTGTTGATTCATCCATGCTAACATATTTGTGGCGCATCAATCATGTATTTAGAAGGTGGACAGGTCTCATTCTACATTTGGTGGGAGAATAATGGACAATGTAGAAAGGCGGATGGTAGGAGTTAACGACAGGGCTGTACAAATAACTCACAAAGTTTTAATAAACTATACATCAATCACATTGCAAAGATGACTTCTTCCCCAGGCTGAAGAATCCTGCAGGTGTGTAGATAAGAGCTATTGCCAAAATACAACTCAAATAAACATCAGCTTCCTAAGTTACTCCAGACAACTGTTTTCAAACTTGATGGTTGTTTTGAAAAGTTTTTCAGCTCTGGTAATACTAGTGGAAAGAATGACTCACAAGCAGCATTTGAGATAAAGGACAGAAACTACAGAAGAAATTTTAGTTTGATGATGAAAGATTCTTGGCTCTGGGGGAGAAGTAGGGTTGTTCAGCCTTTTTCTGTAACTGGAAACTTTTATGAAAAGTTTTCCTTTTTTTCCAAAATTTCTGGTTTTCATTGAAACGGATTTTTTAAAATTCTCTTTCCATTCTTTTCCACTCCATTGAACACATTAGAATGAATGGTGTCCAGGGTGCCTTTGGGTTTTTTCCCCCATTTCTTCATTTTTCCTTTTTTTCCCCCACAGCCACTCTGCAACTTCTCAAAGCTTCCACTTTTAAGAAGTTATAGAGCAGGAAAAGAAAAAAAATAGAAAAATGAAAAAGTGAAGAAAAATTCAAACCCTTTAAATCATTTGTTCCGTTGCACTGCATTCAGTGGCAAAATGGGAGGAGGAGAAGGTAAAAAGGGGAGAAAAAACAAACAAAACACAAATTTAAAATGTCATATTTTTAATGAAAATTTGTTCCATTTTGCAGTACGAATATTTCAAAATTCTTCATAAACTTGTTTCCTTTTTTCAACCAGTCTTCCTCAAACCCCACCCTTTGAGGATTTTTGGAGTTAGCAGCACAATGTACAGTAGTTTTGATAGGAATGAGCTATTTGAGGTTTCCTTGGAACCTAAGTGTGAGCCTGTGTTCATACCTCAGTGGAACCCACAATGAGAGCTGGAATGTAAGCTGCAGGCAAGTTTGAGTCTATTTGTATACACTAATTACATGTCTCTCACTGTGTAACTCTTCTGGCAGGTGGCATCAGCAGCAACAAGGGCTGGGTTCCATATCTAGGGGTTACTCTTAACATTACAAACCAGAACCTACTTGAGCCCCCACCCAGAAATCTGGAAGATTGAACACCACTCTTGGTGCCTCTAAAAATCAATACTTCCCACTTGCAAGTCCTGCCTTGAGTGCAGGGGACTGGACTAGATGACCTCTCGAGGTCCCTTCCAGTTCTATGATTCTAAGTACTGAGTTTGTGTATAACAAAAGAAAACTTTTAATAAAAGGAGAGGGAACACAGCATTAATTTTAAAAAGTACCAAAAAATTATTTAAAAGTATGCAAACAATAAGTAAACACCTGCCCCACAGTAGTCTTTTGCAACAGTCTTTTGCCTCAGTTTCCTACCTTGCAGTGTGACAGTCCAAAGACAAAAGCCCCTTTAACATGCCACTTACGGTTGGTTCTCTCAGATCAGTGAAGTCCCAGAATCTCAGGGTATGTCCAGGTGTGTTCACCTCTCGCCCATGTGAGGAGTGAAGGTTGCTGCTTCTGCCCACTGTTGCTGCCACCTCTGTCAATGTTGCTGCCCACTAGCGTCATTGTTGCTTCTGCTGCTTGCTGCTCTTTAGTTGTGATGACACAGTCTCAGCTTCCACCATTTAATCCACTTCTTAGTGATTTCAGCTCTTAGTGATTTCACTCAGTAGTGGGGAACCTCACTTCTGCTGCATCCTCTGCCTTGCCTTTCACCACAATACTGTCTCCCCATCAGGTGTAAGCCTTAGGCCCCTAAATCAGATAACCTGGAATATAACCCAAAATGACGCTCACATTTTAGGGAAATATTACATAGCCTCACCAAATAGCTTTAGTACCCACTCGTGTATAATGATCACACTATGCACTCCACATATGCTGGCTCCTCTGTGTCTCTACCTGCTAC
This sequence comes from Platysternon megacephalum, assembly GCA_003942145.1. Taxonomy (NCBI): domain Eukaryota; kingdom Metazoa; phylum Chordata; order Testudines; family Platysternidae; genus Platysternon; species Platysternon megacephalum. The sequence goes on from QXTE01000004.1 coordinate 4,010,880, forward strand.
ATGTTCACATATTGATTTATTTCACCAATATTGGCTTGTGTCTATCACTCGCGTAACAGTTGACTATTAATATATCCTGTTACTTCCTGTTTACATCCTTTTCGGTACGGCCAGTATTTTCTGTGCCTGGCTTAAAGCTCTTTCTTCAAATCACAAAGAAATAGTATAAAAAATAAATTGGCAAATACTACAAAATGACATAGCAGGATACAGATTTGCTGCCATGGCAAAGACAAAGTGGTCTAGAGACTCCTCTTAGAGAAAATGGAGTACCAGCAAGTTAATGACCAAAAAGATCTAGAGCTTTTATGTTTTTAATTTTCAGAAAAAAAATAGTTTCAAGAAAAAGCTAGGCTAGAAACTTTTTATACAGCCTCGTTTGTTTAGCCCTTTCACTGCGGTTACACCATACTGTACATGTATCTCAGCAGAAGTTCTCATAAGAGTTGGTTCAAAATTAGAATCTCAACTCCAAACCTATTTACATTGCAGGGTAGAGTCATTTCAGATTAAATCCATAAATCCAAGTCCACCTCCTTAGTTCTGACTACAGGTTATATTAAAAAAGAACCTGCTTTCAGGTTATGATTCGGATGGAACCCAAATCTCATAAGAACTGCTGTTTTCACAAGATTTCCACCCAGTTTGGTGTAAATATTTTGATACCACAGCTGACCTTGAAAGATTTCTTCAAATAAGAGCAGGAACTTGTGAGAACAGCCTGCAAAATGTAACTGGTGACAAATCTGAATCCAAACTTCAGTTTTCAACCTTTGAGCCTTGAACCCAAACCTAATATTAACCTTATGGAAACATTGCCTCTTAAGCCTACCTCTAGTTGTAATACTATCATAGTCATTAGCATTGGGAAAGACCTAACTCATTTAGTTCCACATTCTGCTAGTGCAGAATTGCTTCCTCCAGTATCTTCTGTAGTGTTTCATCTATTCAAATAAATTGAATGTCAGGATGTAACTGCGGCCACATTAGACAGAAACATTTCCTGAAAGTAACTGGTACATCTAGCAGCATCCAAGGGGGTAATTTTGAGACCAATTGTGCACAAGTTCATGAAGGTTCAGCCTGAATGTTCACCTTGAACTTTGTAATGTTGGTGTTATTAAGTCTGTGTCCTGTTCATTTAATATGATTTCAACATAACAAAGCTCAGATGTCTAGGACTTTTAAGTTTTCAATAGTATTTAACTTTTATTCACTAAGAGAACAAAATACAAAATAATAAAATCAATTAGCCAAATGAAAGAGTAGCATGGCCTCGTGGTCACAATATTCTGGCTAATAAATCATCATGAGATAAAAATACATATCATTGTGCTCTGTTTTGAATACTGACCTCACGTGGTTTCCTCATACTCCCAGCAATATTTTTTATTCTGATTTATTCAATATGGCCTACAGCACGCCACCTCAGGCTATGATCTTGTCAGATCTTGCAAACTAAACAGGCTTGGTCCTCATTAATACTTGGATGGAAAATTTCCAGGGAAAACCCTGGGTGAATGCTGCAGAAAGGGGTGTTAATGATTAGAAAGTGGCATTCTTCCTTCTGAGAAGTATTCTTGAGGGAATATAACTCTGCTGCTGGAGATGCTGTCTTTTTGAAGAGATGTTAAAAAAAATAATCAAGATTCTGTCCACTTGTGATCATTAAAGATCCCATTGCACAAGTTGCAAAAAGCCAGGTGTTAGCCTGGTAATATAGATTAATTCTGTATTTAGTAGATACGTTCTGCCTCCCTAATTCCCCCTTGCCATTTTAATTGGAAACTGTGCTGAACTGCTGTGCAGTGTCACTGTGCTCTGTTAAACAGCTGCTGAATTCTCAACCTCAATGAATCCATTCGTGCAGCTTGAAAAACGCTTTCGGATAAAAGTGTAAGTAATCATCAGTGCTGTACTTTGTTTTCACATTTCTCATACAAATCCAGTAGAAAAAGTTAATTAGCTCTGATACAATTTGGGGACACATCCTTCTCGGAAACCTCTGGGCTGACACAAATTTGATATATTATTGGCATTAGATTTATAAAATAAAACTCCTTTCGCTTTTCTTTGTGCATTGAGTACGGGAGCTATACTTTCAAACAATATATGCCCAATTCACCACTGTGCTGCTCCAGTTTTATTCTGGTGTAACTACATTTATTTCAGAGACATAAAGCTGGAATAAAGCAGTGGTGAATTAAGCCCATATGTCTTATTGTGGCATATATTTGCCAGATTTTTAATCAAATATAATTTGTGTAGTTCACAAGCATTATTCCTTTTTTCTATAGATATCATATAATTCATAGAAAAACTCTCTCTACCTTTGCAGTGTCAGATTGTGCAAAGCCCTACCTAGATGTGCAAAGAAAGAAAGGGGGCTGGGAGGAAAGAGAACAACAACAACAAAATCTGGACTTTCTGGTGAAGCTGAGAGCTGTGATCCCTTAATCTTTTTTAGACACTATAGTGCTACCTAAACTGTTTGTTCATGGCGTAGATACAACAGCGATAGAAACCTTAAAAATACTTAAGATCGGTGAGAGTCAGCCAGCTAACTTTCAGCCATGCTTCAGTCTCTGTCAGACACTGGGAAATTCACTCAGCAACTCTGGAAGGTTCACATGAGCTGGCGATATAAAGCGGGATCACATCCATGTACTGAAGGCAACCTAGTCTATAATCCACCACCAACTCTCCTAACTGCTTCACATACACATTGAACAGGAGGAGTATTCTGAATTGCTCAGATAGTGTTTTGAAAAACTACCAATAGCAGATAATTAAATGACATTGAGATGATATGTCAGACCCAATCTCTCATGACTAGTCTGACTGTTCAAAAGCAGCTAGTCAGACAGGATTCAGCACGAGGCCCTCCATTTTTCCTGTGAGAAATGAAGTGCAGTGCAATATGGCAAATTCTTCACTTGTGATTTCAATTAGGCAAAAACAAGGTGCAAAGCCACAATCATTCAGGTCAAGCTATTCTCCAATAGCCATATGAACGCTTGTATTAATTGGGGGACTCTGATTATTATGCAAAGGCCCAAGGAGCACACTGGCCTAAATTCTGCCCTCAGTTACCTCTGTGCAATCCCCATGGACTTTTTGATATAATCTGAGCACTTATTTTTCTTAATTTGGTAATATCTGTTTTACATATTATAATACAATGAGCCTGACTCTCCTCTCCCTTACACCAATGTAAAACACCAGTAGCTCCATTGTAGTCACTGGAGTTATTGGGTGTAAAACCAATGTAAATAAGAACAAAATCTGGCCCACAGTGATGAGGAGGCTGCATCTTCTCCCTGGTTAAGGCTGAACGCGCTTTTATTATAAATTTCAGTCTCTGTATAAACTTTAGCTTGGAAAAGTAGATTGGCCTGAAAATTTCCAGATTGACTCTGGGCCAATGAAAACCCCATGCATCCCCCTTTTTTATTTGAAAACCAATACTTTCATTGATATACAAAATAAACAATATATAAAGAAGTAACAAAACACACACAAACAAAAATACCTGGGAAGTTCCAAAAAGAAAAGCAACAACAAAAATTATTCTTTAAAAAAATTTAGGGTTGCTAAGTACAGTACTGTAGTTACTGATCACATTTACATACTCAAAGCAAGGAAATAGCAAATACTACACAGCCCATCTACTAACCATGAATACATTTTTCTTAGCAAGTATAAGGACTGGCCAAACACAAAGAGGAAACCTGAAGGAAACGTGGAGATTCATGAGGCAATTGGAGCTGCTCCCTGATTTGCTCTGCTGCAGCAGTGAGGCAAAGTAGGGGGGAGCTCTCCCTGCAGGACCAACTGTGTAACAAAAGCAGCTGTTTTCAAAGGTCCTGGTAACTGGAGTATCTGTTACATGCAGTCACATGTTTTAAGGTGTCTTTACAAGTATAATCATTAAAATAGTTCTTTTTTTAAAAAAGCTCAGATTCTACTGAAGGTGGCTAGCATTAGTCCTGCTTAGCTGGGAAAGATTCCTACTCTCCCCAGACAAGTGGGATTTTGTCAGGTTGGTTTAATATTTAAGCAGGTGTGCATCTATGTCTAGGGTGACCAGATAGCAACTGTGAAAAAACAGGAGAGGGGGTGGGGAGGTAATAGGTGCCTATATAAGAAAAAGTCCCCAAAAACGGGACTGTCCCTTTAAAAACGGGACATCTGGTCACCCTATATATGTCCATGACAAAAAAGTTGAAAAGGGGACTAAGAGGTCTATTTACTGAAAGTGCAAGTGAGTAGTGGGAGGCATATAAACAGACACCTGTTTAAAAATAACATGCAGTGTGCATTAATACAAAATAAAACAGGCTTAACTTTGACTTAAGCCATCTTCTCTGTCTTTTTTAGTTCGCTTCCTCACTCTCTCTTTTCCCTTCCTGTCCCCATAGTTGTAAACCAATACACAAAACTGCAGCCCCCACAACTTATAAAATTACTATATAAATATATTTGCAACATGAAACCGTCAACTTGCTGGTGATGAAATGCTATAATTCTTGTTCCCACCCTCTTAATTAAATTGACTGTCTTTCTACTATTTTACTTAGTAAAACTGTTTAATCAATTTTATGAAAAAGAATACTGGAAAGTGTATCATGACAAGTGGAGGAAATGCTATTCTTATCTTAAGTGAGTATCATTGTTTTCATTAGAAAGACGCCTTTCTGACATAGAAAAGTTCAGCCAACAAACACTTGTGGGTATTCTTAACTTTTTATCCTCATACCAGGGATATTTGATTGGATTGTCCAATTTTGAGAGATTCTGAGCTAGACTTTGATCTGGGTTGTGTTTTTTAATGTAGAAGGAGCAAACAATATATTTTCAAATGGTCTTTATATCAGATTCAGGAAAACAAAAAAGAGAAAGAATGGATTAAAAACTGAATGAGAGAAAGAGAGATCTTAACATTCTGCCTCTGAAATAAAATACAAAATACCTCACAGCTGTCCCTTCTACGGGCACAAACACAATAAAAAGAAAACCATCTCCTTTGAATTACATAGTTACTAAATACACCACAAGCTTCACTGAAGTTATTCCTAATTTACACCAGTGTAACTGAGATCTGGAGTGAAATCCTGGTCCCAATGAAGCCAATGGCAAAACTCCCACTGACTTTAACAGGGCCAGGATTTCATCCAAGAATTTGGCCCAGAGTCTTTACATAATTTTATTGCTGGAAAACTATAAAAAATATGAAACTTAACAGAATTCAAGTTCGCTGATTCAGATTTTATTCTCTGTGATTGCCTAATAAACTTAAGCACATTAAAGAAAAAGAAATGATCTTAAAGAAAATGGCAGTAATAAAAATTCTACACGTATTTCCTTAAGGCTGAGTTGAAACCTGATAGATGCTTATACACATCAGAGTATATTTTCAAAACTCCACATACATGCATGCTAGTAGATTTTTGAGGATACATAATGATGCAAATGCCTTGTACCTACAGGTAGATATTAATCCTTTGGCTTGAAATAAGTATAGTCAAAATGTTGATGACAATTTTATAGACAAGGAGCAATAGTGCCACCAGAGCAGTGGCTGAATTGGCAAGCATCTTATACTTAGCTTTTAAGTGGCCAAATAGACATTTTTAAAAACTGGACGAAGTGAATCACTTCATTAAGAACTGATTGGCTAACTTTCATTAGAGACTTTTTTTTCTTTTCATCCAGGCTACAGTGAAAGACTCTAAAAATAAACCCATAATCATATGATATTAACCTTTCTACCTGAACAGACAAAGGCCCAGATTTTTAAAGGAAATCAATGGTAGTTAGGTGCATAAATATATTTTAAAATCTCCCCAATGCAAAGAAGTTCAGAAGAAAGGCTATCCCTCTTTCCTGATCCACTATGATGGACGTATTTGTAGCCTACAGAAGTACTGAGACCACGGTCCAACAAAATGAACTTTTATCCGTTTATGGCAGAACCAGATTGTTTTCAAATGCATAAAAGGATTAGATTGATAACAACGATAAATTATTCACACTGGTGCCAGATAGGGATATGCAGGCATCTGAATACTGAAGTCTTCCTGTCAGTCTACCACTCATATCCATCTTACAATAGTTCTCCCAAATCTTCAATCCTCAAATAAGCAGCTCTGGCTCCCTCCCCATTAAACCCCTACACACTATAACATTCTATCCCCTTTCACCTTCCAATACTCTCATGATTTTCCACGTTCACTGTCACCCTCTAATACAACCATGCCCGTGTCCTTCCCTTATAATCTTATTCCAACCTTGGTTTCCTCAAGCTTACTTTTCATGACCTCCTTGATACATGCATTTCTAAAGTATCCAAAACCATATTATCTGACTGTCAACATAATATGGTGGGTTTAACTCATGTGTACTAGGAATGGGGCACAGCTAACTAATTTCACCCAGACACCAAACCTCCATCCAATGATATTGACAAACAAGTTATCAGTCCTCTGAGCCAATCAGTTCCCTCTGTTAATGCTTTCCTATGGAATATAAGCCTTTTGACATGTATTTCAGAATAATGGAAACTGTATGCTTGTTGTATTCTTGTTCCTGTAATTTTTGGTCTTCATGATCTTTCCTGTTTTCCAAGAATCTAGAAGACACTAAAGAATTGCACGGAACACAATCTGATTGCCATTGTCAGCACTTGGACCTTATTAATGATCACTGTTTAAATAATGTGCCACTAGTAAGGATCTGTATAAACTCTCACTGTCTCTGAGAGGATTATTAGGATCACGTTATCATTCATTTAGCAACATTAGCACAGCTTGAGGTATCATTGCATTCTTAACAGAAAGATCTTGCCGCTGGTGTTTTCTCATTTGTTTGGAACTACGTGTTTCTAAATAAATCAAAGGGGTTCAATGTAATTACACACTTGTGAAAGGAAACAACAGATTTCAGAGTGTAACATCCAATAAAAAGATAACGGTCTTGTAAGTTTCATGAAGGTAGAAAATACCCAGGTCCAATCTATTAGCAGCTAACAAAAGCATAACATACTACACCATCTTAGTTAGCACTTGTAGCTAGCATAGTTCTGGTTCAGTTTCAATGTCTGGTATGGAGAGAATTTTTTTAAAGACAACTGTTAGCAGAAACCATTCAATCTACAAGTCTATATGTCGGTTTCTTCTCCTTGATCCTCAATAACCCATGTCATCTCACTATTCCGCATATGACCATAAACCTTTCATTGTTTCTCTGACCTCTCAAATACCAGCATTGAAAACCTGATCCAAAACTCACTGAAGCCAAGTGGGAATCTTTCCAGTTAATTTTATGAAATTGGATCAGGCCTTGAGCTTGCTGGTGACAGTTGACTCTGAAAATCATGTCTGATTTCGCATGAAGTACTTTAGGACCCTACAGCAGAAAGACTCCAAAAATCTCTCTGCCCACCTGATATCAACAGTATAAAATCTGTTAACTATACTTTTTTACTGAGCCTGCCCATCATAGTTAGAGATTATTGGGCAACTTTTCAGCACTCCTCTATAATATGACCACACAAACACCCATAGTTCTTTTTGGCTGACATAAATATAGGAAACTGTAAAGTTTGCAGATGCATTCCTGGCCTTTGACACTTAGCAATTAAAAGTGTCCCCTATGCAACAGCACTTGACAGTAGAACCTATGGTATGTTTCCTCTAGCTGGAAGTCACTCTAAGAATTATTTGAGTGCCTATAATGCTGCCATATACAAACCAACGTGTATATTGTACCACAGAACTAATGGAGGCATCAAGTTGGAGTATCAATAGCAAGATTTTCATCTGTGAATGTAAAGAAAGAATTTTTGTACTCATGGTCTAAAATTGCTAATCCTAGTCCAAGCCCAGACAATGGTCACCTTTATAAACGTATCAATTGTCTTAGATATCTAACTATGGTTACGTTAGATTAATTATATACTATATTGTAATTACTAACAAGTACAGGGAAGTTTAAGTAATACCACAAATACTGAGGTTAATTTAGGCAAAAATGGCACAGATGACAGCAGCTGAATTGGAAGGATGATGAGGAACCAGAGAAGGAGTCTAATTTATGCTTATTGAAGGTGCACTAGGCTCCTTTAAATGTCAACAAGAATAATTCCTTGACTTGGATGAGTTTCCTGCTGAATACTATAGAGTACCAACCACACAGCAGTAGCCTGTGTATAATTCCTGCCAAACAAAATCCTTTCCTCTATTCCTTGCACTGTATAGAACATGTCTGCAACTACAAATACTTCATACCTTCCAGCTCTTTAAGTCATGAATTAAAAGTCAGGCTAAATCCTGATGATCATAACTTGAAAGGATAAAAAGACTGAACTGTTTAGAATGAAGACTTAAAGAAACTTCTCTAAAATTTATGACTTTTACTATACACACTTTAAATTCTCCATGTAACACAACATTAGTCAAGGTGCAGGCAGAATTTTTCAGAGATTTTTACCCATGGCTGTGTCATTTTAACTTTGACTAACTTTTTATTTAAAGAGCCATAGGAGAAGCTTTTTAACAATAGCCAGTGTATTTTACACTCTCTGTGTTTGTTAGGTCCTTCTGTATACTGTTTAATTATAAAACAGACATTAAAAAGCCATGACACTTATTTACCTTACACTCATGCCATTATCAATATGTGACATCCATCGCAGTCATGTGTTTGTAAAATGTGGAATGTTAATACAAACATTTCTAAACAGAAATAGTCTTCCTTCTTTAGCACAAAAATTAACAAATGCGATGGACATTAATTCATGTATAGGATTTCTAGTTAAAAACAAATAGAGCCATGCACCGTAAAATCATCTTGGAAAGTCTCCTTCACCTCTCCGTGACTCTGATTCCCCTTCTATAACACGGGGATAACAATACCTACACTTTGTAAAGCACTTTGAGACGTATGGACGAAAAGCACCATATGGGCCTGATACACAACACCCTTGAAGCTAATGGAAAGACTACCTCTGTCTTCAATGGGCTTTGAACGGGCCTTATATGAGCCTATTATTATTATTATCATCTCCCTATGGGATATCAATATCTTTAAAAGTGACAGTAACCAATAAATGAGTCTGTAATATATGTTACATACCAAATTTATTTGACGATTACTATTATTTTTATAACCTTTTTTATCTGCAAACAACAGGTACCTTGCTTTAGCTCGGGGTGGGCAAACTACGGCCCGCAGGCCGGATGCAGCCCATCAGGGCTTTGGATCCGGCCCGCGGGATTGCCATTCCCATGGCAGCGCAGGGCTAAGGCAGGCTCCCTACCTGCCCTGGCCCCGTGCCACTCCCAGAAGCGGCCGTCACCATGTCCCTGCATCCCCTGGAGGTGGGGTGGGGGCAGAGGTTCTCCGCGTACTGCCCTCGACTGCAGGCACCGCCCCCTGCAGCTCCCATTGGCCGGGAACCGCAGCCAATGGGAGCTTTGGGGGAGGTACCCGCAGGTGAGGGCAGTGCATGGAGCCCTCTGTCCTCCCCCTCCCTCAGAGGCTGCAGGGACGTGGTGCCGGCTGCTTCCGGGAGTGGCGCAGGGCCGGCGCGGGGCAGGCAGGGAGCCTGCCTTAGCCCCGCTGCGCGCTACTGCCACCCCGGGGCCACTCAAGGTAAGCGGCACCAGGCCGGAGCCCGCACCCTGAACCCCTCCTGCACCCCCTGTCCTTAGCCCCCTGCCACACCCCTCCTGCAACTCAACCCCCTGTCCTGTGCCAACCCCCTGCCCTGAGCCCCCTGCCATACTCCACATCCCCTCCTGTACCCCGACCCCTTGCCCTGAGCCCCTTCCTTCACACCACACCTCCTCCCACACTCTGCACTCCCTCCCGCACCCCAACCCCCTGCCCTATATTCATGGCCCTGCATGCAGATGTGGCCCTCAGGCCAAAAAGTTTACCCACCCCTGCTTTAGCTTATACACTCAGTATATATGAACTAGTGTACCTCTTAAAAATAGCCAAAAGGTGAATTCCTAAGAGAGATACAGTGAAGATAGTGGGAACACCACATACAACAGATTTTGTAGATGTGGTAATAACTGCTGCACATTATGCGAGAATCTGATTTGATGTTCTGAATGGCATGTACTTACTTTTTGTAAGAACTGACTAACAGTTGAGGTGACTCTTGGCTGATTCAATATAAAAGGCACTCTCTGGGAACCACATATTTCTTCAGATGTACAAAACCAGCTTCATTGCACAGTGATGTATTTTAATAATCAGAGGACTATTAAAAATAAAGTGTGGCATGTAAAGGCTGCTGCAGATATATTTTCCAGACCTATGTGGCCTGGGAAGTGAGATGTCATTTCAAAGGGGAGTCTACAACAGAGCTAAAAGCTGGGGTTAGAAGGAAAAGAGAAACACGAGAAGTCTATGTTTCCATTGGCTTCTAATGAAGCAAGATTATCTTTATTCTGAAATACTCAGATAGATATAACCAGGCCTGTTTTTATAGTTCATTATTTTCCTTTTCCTAGGATAATTCCAATGGCTATTTTTGAGGTATGAAGGTTTATACACTTCTTATTCCACACTATGCCAGATTACCAATTTGCCCTTTTTTTTCTATTTCACTGAATTGTTATTTCCAGAAACTCAAGATAGGGTGGCAGGTAATCAATGGTGCAATAAGCAAATGCTTGGTCACACTACAAAAAGTTACGCAATGTATTTAAGGCATTACATTGGGACTCAGGAGATCTGGGTGATTCCATTCCCAGCTATGTCACAGATGTCCTATGTGATCTTGGGAAAATCCTTTAATCTGTTAGTGCTTCAGGTCCCCATCTGGAAAAAAAAAAGAGTGATAATACTGCCACCTTTTGTCTGTCTGGTCTATTTAGATTGGCAGTTCTTTCAAGCAGAAAGTATCTCTTACTATGTTCTAACACAATGGGCCCCAATATCAGCTGGGACCTCTATGCACAACTGACCTATTAATAATAATATTAATCAAAAGGCATGTTTTCATATGTCCAGAGAAATCTAAATCCTGTAACATTTTGTGTAAGCCTTCATCAACCAAAGATCTAACTACCTAGTTTAAGCCTCTTATTTTTACAACTTTGTTTTCATGACACGTAACCGGATGAGCTACTGATTTTTGACAGCACCTGCCTAGATGCAGATTATAAATTATTTCAGAGAATCTTCTTAACCTTTCCTGTGTATGACATGTTGTCTAAATGTTGTGTTATACCTGATAAACTCTGTCTGAGGTACTTCAGTTGATTAAAAAAACATCTGCAATACAGAATAGAAACAAGGACAGAAAAATGGAACACTTAAACAAAAATGTATTGTTGGGAAATTTAAAGGTGTAGCATTTCAACCCATCAGAAAAGACTAAACAAACCTACCAGAACCTGACACAAGATACACAATATCCTGTATAAGACTTTACCAGTGAAACACAAGGATTGCAAAGTCTGTAAGGAAACGTTCAGACAACCAACAAAGGGCATAACTGGGGGAAGTGGGGAGCTGGTTTACCCACATGATCACAACTTTCAGGAAGATTCTGGTCCAACTCAGTTAAATGGCTAAACTTAAGTTTCGGGTCACTTCTTGTTTTGTTTCAAACTCATTTGTCTATACTAACCGGGCTTACCTGGCTGGTTACATGTAAACAGTTATTTACTCTGGCCAAAAAAAAATAAAAAAGAAATACAAGTGTTTAGGATTTATTTATATGTAGTGGGAAAGGTGAAGACAAAATGCTAAAGCAGGCATCTATTTAAAGCAAAAAGGTTGGAGAAATTTCAAGCCCATATAGTACTTAAGCTAAAGCTGAACCCAAGTATTTGGCTTGTAAAGGGGAAGGCTGGTCTTGTGGCTAAAGCTCAGACCTGGAAGTCAGGAGATACAGCTTCCTTTCCTGTCTTGGCCTTAGACTCCCTGAGTATCCTTAGGAAAACCGCGTAGGGCCAGATTATGAAAAATGGGGATGTGAAATACTTTACTGTGTCTCTCAGAGATGCGATGAAACTTAATTCACTTATTCTTGTAAACACTTTGAGATCCAAAGATGGAAAGGGCTAACAACTTGAAAATTATGGTATTACCAAACATGGAAATTATTGCTAGCTTTTAATTAGTTGAATTGCTAGCATTTCATTAAGCTTTGCTAGCATTTAATTAGTCATCTCCCTCTGTATTTATCAAATTGGGAGATTTTAATATTTGGGAGTAGGTTCGGGGGGGGGCGTGGGGCGTGGAATGGGACAAAATAAACACAACTAGCTTAACATGGTAGGGATTTTTCCACATGACTTAATAGCTCACTGTAGATAATGTACTGCAGTCAAGCATCTGCTTTTTTTCAAGATAAATATTTTTTTACTAATATTGTGCTACCTTTTCCTGGGTAGTAATAAGATACAGTGTGGACATTATTAGTATTCTTGGGCTATTAGTGGTAGATATATCTCAATATATATTTCTTTTACCCAGTATTAGGTTTTTATATTTGCACACATTCCATATGGTAAGAATGAATGTTTCTATGTTGGCAGAGATCTAGAAGTACTATGAGATTGAATGTCTGTGTTGCTGACCAAAAAAATGACTGCACTTTTAATACAGATCACTCTCTCTTACAGGGCAAAATATGTGGTCAGAAGAGATGCATATGTGGTTATAGAAGAGCAGATATGCTACTCTGTACAAATGCTGATAGACAGTGTAGTAGGCATTTTACTGAGCATTTCCCAAGAGGAATTATATATCTCTTTCCAGATTAATCTTGTTGAGCAGATTTAATTAATTAATTTGTAATGTTTACACCACAGGCACTAGTTATTGTATTTTGAGTGAAAATCTTGAGCAAGCAAAGAAAACAGTATAACAAGAATGAAAAAACTTTCATCCAATATAACTCCACTAAAAAAGTGTGGGAGTAGAATAGTCTCCTCCCTGCATTTAATGTACTGAAAGCACCAATGCCCCTTGCATGCTGCAGAGCTGTCAACATGGCAAGTTAGCCCTCGGAGTGTAATTCCAGAACTTTGAAAATATATGTCTATTTTAGGAATTCTAAGTCACCAGTCACTGGAGTATCAAATTACTGCATGTATTCATCAAGATTCCCAATCATTTAATCTAATTCTGCCTCTCCTCAAATCCAGTTTTCCTTATATCCCCCTCCTCCCAGCTATTCTCTTTCCATCCCTTCTCTCTTTCCTTTTCTCACTCTCAACTCTCACCGATTTTATCAGTCTAAGCCCTAGCCTGAACATATTCAGCTCTAACACCTTCCCACAATAACTACACCAAGAGAGGCTACAATAGTTCTCTCTGTTTACAGTCATCACCATTCTAGTGATCTGGTATAGCAAAGGCAGGCTGGAAACCAGGTGCTACTTTGTGAGGTCATTAGTGTTAAGTGTAAATTTCTTTGGAATCAGCTGGACTATGTCATACGTCAGGATGCCTGCTAGTCTGCTTTCTATGAAAGAGGCATTTCTCTTACCACAAAGGCCCCGATAATCTGCCATAGCTTTTACCACCTATGAGGGGCAGAACTCAATGTTCCTCAAAGCCTTCAGTGCTTGTGAGAACATGATTAATCCAAACAGTCCAAGTAGGACAGCTCTTTGGTGCAAGTTCTGTTTTCATGGTTTTAGAGAGATCCGGATTCTATTGACTTATCAGTGAAGTAAGAGGATATTTTTCTGATCAAGTAGGAAGTAGCATCCCAAGGCAGCCCATTATTATTTTTCAAGGTCAGTTGGGGCTAAGAAGTTTGTTTTAGCTGCTTTAATTGCAATGATAGGTGTTAAAATGTTGTTGGACTGGGGATGCATGGTATTTGCACCAAAGGTGTTCTGATCTGCTTTCACACTTATGTACTTTGGTGAACTACTGAGGTAGTACGTAGGAAGGGGCCATCATAGTGCTACTGTGCTAATGCTTTCAGTGAGCAGCAGGGTTTTAGTGTTGCATCAAGTCAATGTCTTGGACTGGCAGCTGAATAATTCTTTTTCCTTCTTGCATTTTCTGTAAATGCAATAGGATCAGGAGTTTCTTCGGCTAAACTAATTTGATCACTTTGCTTAGCCAGTATGTATATGAGAATATTGGGGGAGGGTCTCCTTTGAGCTCTGCTTTAAGAAGGTTGTGGTCTATCCCATAGCGAAGCTGAGAGCCAGTGTGTGTTCAGCTGCATAGATGGTGCCAGAGAAGTCCATAGCAGATATTGGGGGCATTCTCTATTTGTATATTGAAGTTTCAGGACAATGATCCTTTGGGAATCCACCATTAAAGGTGATGAGAGCTGTTTTTGATCCTGTGGAAGTCTTTGGAGTTTATACACCAGATTAAGTGCTAAGTTCTATATTATTTCCATTACTAGACTGACATATTACGTAGATGTACTTGACTTCACCTTCCAGAACCTCTTTTGCATCGGAGGCTGAATGGGAGAGAATGGCTTCTACACTGATTGTCTACTCTTGGGTTATACAGTGCTAAATGGGTTTAGATAGAGATAGGGGCTAAACTGGAATTTAAAATTTAAAAACCCTTCAACTGCAGGAAAGAGGAGAAATCCACATGTGAGCTAGGATCTTATTTTATTGCTCATATCCATCTCTGTTTGAAGAGACAGCTGCAAAGTAGCTGGAGAGAGTGTTCTGTTCTTACTTAGGAAAGTTCAATGCTATTTTTATCCTTTTTTTAAAAATCACTCTCTCTGTATTTAGTATTTGTAAGAGATGTTACATTGACAACTTTCTTTAACCATAGAACATACACAGGCTGCATCTGCAGTGGCAAAGGTGATGCAAGTGTGCCTGCACTGTCACATGAATATGCCTCAATTCTAACCTGAAAGTAGCACCTGTAGAAGCAAAAAGTTTTCCATATCCTTCAAACTCTTAAAAGAAATTGCTGTTTTTTCAAAACCATTTGTGACTTTTGCTGATTAGAACAGTCTTTCTCTTGTAAATCCTGAAAGAAGAGGTCAAGGTGCTTTAAATCAAGTTCAAATTTCTTTCTAAAAATATATATTAAAAGTTCTACCAGAAGATATTGGACTTGGTGTCCAAATTACTGGGTGAAAGTCTATAGCCTGTGTGGTGGAGAAAGTCAGACTAGATGATTATTATGGTCCCTTCTGGCCTTAATATATATGATAGCTGGTTAAATTCATTCTGAAAATAATTTACACAAGTGAAATCCCTTCCTAAACTCTGCCAAATGTATTGGGAGGGGAGGAAGGAAAGAGTTCGGGGACTCTCCAATCTCCTTACATGCAGATAGCAGGGCAGAATTCCTACCACATGCTCAAGAGAGTAATAGGAAAAGGGAGCACTCCATTTTGTTCTCAAGGTCCATAGACTCTTGGCTAGGAGTTGTTCCCCAGACTGGTAGTAAATATGCTGCAGTGAGCAGCATGCATTAACTGGGAGCAGCTGAGACCAACTAAAGAGACAGGTGATAAAAACTGTCATCCCTCCCTGCTCCCCTCCCCTGACCTTACACCCTTTTTCCTGTGGGGTTCCCTGGTATAAGGGTAGGATTTTGCCCTTGGTTTCTGGTATAATTTTATCTATACGATCAGTAGTTATTTCAGAACGAGAGCACTAGAAAGAAAGGGAGGTTTGGAGAGTGGCAGTGCACACTGTCAATAATCAGACAAAAACTCCACCCAATACTTGCTAAAAATAGGTGAAAATTGCCCGTCACTTCATTCTTATTATTGTTCTGATTATACCTTAAGTCATAACAATTACTTTTCTAATACAGGTCAGCTAAGCAATTATATGATCTAGCAATAAATTCCTTATAGTACAATGGTTTCTATGGCTGCACTGGCCTGAGTCAATAGGGCTTTATTCCAGGCACACACACAAAGTAATATAATTGCAGGTATGTGATGCCCTGGGCCCCTTTTATAATCTGAAAATATGACATTGTATAATAGACATTTAGTGTCTCATTCAGCAAAACCTTGGAAGATAAAAATGGTTGTAAAAAATTGATATCCTCCCACTGTTTTCCCTTTGTTGGGGAGGTGGGTGATGAGCCAATGGAGAGGGACTATGAGAAGAACATTATGGGTCAGGTGCTGGGACAAGAGGTGTATTTGGGAGGAATAGACCAAAACATTGGGGGGGGGGGAACAAGGAGGAGCAAGCAAAGGAGCAACTCAAAGGAGAAGAAAATAGAAAAGGACCCATATGAGTAAGAAAACAGAATCCTCTGCTTAAAACAAAGATAAAGACAGAAGCCAATAAAATGACAACAGTCCTATATGAGTCCTGTGTCCAGAGACAAAAAAATGTCTTTCAGAGGAAGAAAACTAAGATGAGCACAAAATTCTGTCAAATTTCATTGGAAGGGCAAGAGATGCTGAACTCAGGGGAAACACGACAAGGTATAGTTGGAGGGACAAAGCTAGGAAATGAGTGCCAGGGTGTTTGAATGGAAATATACAACTGAGGGGCTTGCTGTTAACTAGCCTGACCCTGCCAACCAGAATTGAATGTCAGAAGAACATATGGTGTTCTCTATAATACAATATGTATACTATGTTGTTGTAGTGGATTGTGTTAGGAGACCCAGAGAACATAGCCCTCCTCGCAATTCCCTTTCCAATCAATCAATCTACTGGACAACAGAAGGTCTTGATAGTCGAGTCTCTCTCTTCCTCTCACACACAAACCACCATAATTTTTGGCTGTTTTTCCCCACCAGTCTCAAATTCACCGTCTTAGGCTTTTAGTATAGAAGGTTTAGGTAAGGAGTCCAAATTATTTCTACTTGTTTACTGCCAGGGGACTTTTTGAAAGTTTTACTTTTTTCCCCATTAGGAACTTTGGAGGTAAGTCTTAGTATGTATAAGTCAAACTTGTGATTGTGTCTCCAGGCAGCTTTACGCCAACTCCTAATTAAAATGGAGTTTAAAAATCAGAACATAGTTTGTGAAATGGAAATTAAAAACATTAAAATATTCAGTTTATGATTTTTTTCTGGAGCTCTGATAATTACCATTGCAGCCATGTTTGATCCATACGATCTCAAGTCTCTTAATTTAAATCCCAATCTCAACATATATTCTTTTTCAAAACATCAATATGAATGTCTAATTCAGTGACAATATACAACAGGGAAAAAAGCAGATTAGAAAAGAGAAAATAAATGTGACTTGAATATGCTACATGCAAATGGGGATATTCTGAAAATTCATAGAGTAATTTTTCTTTTTAATTTCCTGAGTAAGATAATCAAGAGGCTGGTAGGTTTGGGAAACATTTAAAATGTCGGTTGAATACAAATAGGAAACCAGAAGTGTTAATTTATTTGTAAACTGGCTTTTAAAATTCCAGTAGGGTCTTGTTCTTGTTAGTTTACAGTTAGCAATGATAAATGAAAATGTTAGAATTACCTCTTGTATATTACAGCCAATCTAGTTTATCTGCATTGCAAACCAGCTGTTTGGGTGCATAGCTCTAGTGCAATAAAATGCAGTAAGGAAAATGTTTTCGGTGATTGCCACCATACCAATATATTATTGTTACTGTGTGCTTTGTTTCAGTGAAATTCTTATGACTAATTGCTATTACCTGAACAGGTCTACATTGTTAGGGATTAGTGAAAGGATTGTGAGCAAGCAATATGGACTCACTCCCAGCTGTGAGTAATAACTGCAGACAGTGGTAGTCTACATGGTTTAGTAAACTAGTTAACTGATAATAACCTTTTATTTTGATGCATTTTGCAGACATATGAACTCCCCCAACATTTCCTAGGGAGGTAGGATTTCACAGCATGAAACTCAGAGTTGGTAGTGCCAAAGGAGTCAGGTGGTTATATCTCCTTTACCAGTTCATAAATTCGTTTTTATCAGATTAGAGCTTGTTGTGTCGTGCTGTGTTAAATAACCTAGAGTGCCCCAGTTTGTTTTAGGAAACCACAATAAAATTTGACACACCGAGGTCAGATTACTTTTGGTCAAAAGGCAAATTGTCCATTAATTGGCAATGGCAGTTTTAACATTAGCAATCCTTGGCTGTCTGCTTTAGTATTGATTAGCAATTTTCAGGTCTCTCTCTCAAAAAAATGTTTTGGATTGGTTGTGATGTATTTTGTTGTAAAATTCTGGGTAGTGTTGCTCCTCCCCCCGTAGATGCAAGTGTACACCAAGACAATAAGGTTGTTTTGTGATGTTTTAATAATGTTTTCTTGAGCAGTGTACACCCACAATGTAGTCTCTCTCTTGGAGAATAAAATGTTTACAAAAATGGGAATATTAGTAAAACACTGATTAGCATAACATTGTTATACAAGTTGCAATTTGCATTCTCTGAGCATTGATTGTAATGAATGAGCTTCTTACATTTTTATCACTTTAGCTGATTTATTCCCTGTAGCTGAGACCTGACCTAGAAACCTATTTTATGAAACTCTGATATTATTTATTTTAAAGTAAAAGAGCAAAGAAAGCAAAAGAAAACAAAAATAATTAAACTAAAGTTTCCAAGACAGGATACTGCCTTACTGTACAGCACCACCTACTGCCATGTCTAAACCTATTTGGGGATTATTCATTTTATTCAGGTCCTTATGCAAACAAACAGTCACACCACAAAGTGAAAAGCAGAGTTGGGCTAACAGTATGGTTATCAAACTAGAAGTGATCTTTATAATGGAGTTAATTTCACTTCATACAATAGAAGTGGGGGAAAATGTAAAATACAATTACACTTAGTCTTACTTTATCCACTCCTCACCCTTTTTCCCCCTGGAGAAAAACAAAAAGAGAGGAGTGTTGTTTTTGGGTTTTTTTTTGGGGGGGGGGGGGGGAGATTTAGGAATGGAAATTTTCATTTTGTTTCTAAACTTGTCAGAAAATGAAATTTCTACAAAAATAAAAAAGTTTGTCAACATTTTCATTTTTAGTTGAAAAGCTTTAAAAAAATCCAAACATTAACAATTTTCAACTAGCTCTTGTGCCAGCTGTTCCTTAGGGACCTCTAGCCATTTGGAGACTGCTAGAGATCATTGTCCTCTGGCCTATACACATGCCCACCCCTAGCCCTACTTCCCAATACACCCACTATGCTGATGGCTTACAGGGAAAGCAGCATAGGAAGTGGCTCTGCCAACTCTATGCCTGCTGGCGACTCTTCTATGTTGAGAGTATCCCCAGCAGGAGACGTGCAGAAGGTGTTTGCTCCCTTTGGGACTCCTATGTGCCTGATGATTTTTCCATTTTGTATACAGATACTCATGGCCAGGGATTCACTGGTATGCCAGTCATAATGTTTTCCCTGTGCAGTCTCCCTATGCCAGGAGGCTAGAGGATGGCATGGGAAGTGCTACAATGTTTCTCTGCCACAAGAGGATTCCTCTATGCTGGGGGAACAGTTAAATACCTCTCAAACTTGGCAAATAGCATTAGTGGGGCGAACAATCTGCCCGTAAGCGTGTAAAGTCATAGCTAAGGGAAGGTAGAGAAATAAGGTGAGAATAAGGATGGAGAAAAAGCACACAGAGATGCTGAAAGGCCTCCACAATAATTAGTGTGGTTAAAACTCTCAGCTCAGGGAATCAAAAGCAAATACTTTGATTCTACCAGGATCGTCTTTTTGAGCCAACAATCCAGCAGTTTCTTTTCCAATTTTGAGCTTGTTTTCTTTGGCATGCTTCACAAAATGTGCTGTAAAATGGATGTCAAGTACACACAAAACCTGTCTTCTCAAATATAATATTTTAATAATTTGGATGATATTTAAATTAGCCACAAGATCAGCACATTTCATCAAACTAGCTACAGTGAATGATTTGTATAACAGCAAAGTGATACATGGGGTGATCTGTTGGTCAGAACCATTCATTACATAGTAGATACTAAAGATACAAAGGATTTAAATGACATTTTTCCTGAAAGCAAAAATACTTTATAAACTGTTATAAAATCTGACATTTAGTCTGAATCTCCAGGCACCAAATGTAAAATTTGCTCTATGATAAGTTTCCAGATATTTTACTTGACAGAGTATGTTTGTACTCAATACTTACAGACAAATCATCCCCTCCTAGTGAAAAACACAAAGAAGGTTCAAAATTAGACAAAAAACAAATATCATGGCCTTGAAGTCATGGATTCCCATTACCTCCTGAAGATGAGGTGAGGTCCAGCTTCTTCTCCCATAGTAGATCAAGGGTATGAACTCTATAACCCATGGATATCTTCTGATATCCACAGGATTTAACAAGGGATGGAGACCCTCAATAAAATTCCCAGGGCTCCTGTGGGCAACCTCACTCTTCTATGAGTCATGATGGTATGACCACCCCACAGACACCCCCCCCCCCTCCCCCTGATTGATTTTGAACCTGTAGAGTGGACTTTTGCAGAAGTTAATACTGAGAATATCAGCTCTTATCTACTCAGTAATATACCCTATGGTTTGCCACATAGATGGTGTCAGGGAAAGCAGCTTTCTACACCCTGGCCGCTTACACTTCCCCCCTACAAAATATCTGGAAGCCCAGCCACATGAATTACACAAAAGGGACTTCTGTAGAGTTAAGATGGAAATGGGACAAGAGGACATTGCCACAGCCCCCTCCCTCTTGCAGATTATAGCCCAACTGAGTTGCTGTTCTCATCCTTTCTCCCTTCTGTAGGAAATATCAGAGGGGATCATATACCCCATAGTTTGCACAGAGTTTTTCTAATACCTTTTTTTTTAAAAAGCACAATAGAATGGTTACTTCAGGTTTAGAGTGCAGGTTTTACCTTCCCTTTTTTATTGCTAGTTTTCTAAAAACTTTCCCCCTTGTTTTCCTTTTATCCCTAGTCCTGTAATTCATAAGCAGCTGTGAGAACCAGCTGTCACAGTGATATGCATCTGAGCAGTGGTGACATTGAATGCAATAGATGCCAAATATTGAAAGCAATTAATAGGGATTGTTAGGTGGAGAAAAATTAAGACAAGCCTTTACCTACAACAGAAATACATTGGACTTGATAAATATGGATAGGCAGAGTGGGAAAACATGATAACATTAAAGGAGTAAGTGTTTTCCCTGCTGAATAGGGATAGTTGCCATATTTACTAAACTATCCAGACTGCAGCAGTTTGAAATTGTTCCATCGGTTTTCGTCTCTAGCTCCCTAGGGTTAACTCAATCTTCTGGCCTAACCGACTAACATGTCCAGAAATTACTGCCACTGCACCTGAATTTTTGGATTTTTTACTGATGATACAAGGATCCACACTGCTCAGTCTCTAGTGTGGCATGCAATACATGCTGCTATAACTGCACTCTGGTCATCCATGTGCTAACTTAATTTTTTAAATTAAGTTCCTCATTCCTGTGCCCACTTTACATTCTGTCATAAATTCTGGCAAGAATGCTTGTTGCTCCCCACAAGGAGGAAGCCCCATGCATGCTTTTTATTTTCAAGATATTTTAAGAGGTCTAATTGCAGAGATTATTTTATCTGGGATTTTGGCGCTGAACTAATATTTGTGGATGCAAAGGCTGTGCAAGTCCTGCAGGATTTTGTTTGCAATCAGAACCCTGCAGTTTTGGTCACAGGGATTGAAAGAATACCATCCCCTGAAGGTTCACTTAGAGACTGAAGTGCAATGAAGAAGTTAAGTTATCTTGCTAGGTAATCAGACGGACCATGTACATTCTTGGCTTCCCAATTTTAAGTTAGCTGCCTTCCTGCTGGTGGTTAACTGAGGGGACTGTGAAAGGGAAATAAAGATCTGAGAGAGGAAACGTACACAACTTCCGAGAACAAATATGTACTAGATATTAGCACTGATGTTAGGACCCAATACAGTAAGTAAGTGCAGTCATGGTTCACGCTTCACAATTATGAACTCTACAAGTTTGGATTATCTGTTTAGAAAAGCACTCAAATGTTTTTCTACTTACCTATATCTTGTGTCTTTCAAAGTTGGGCTGGAAAACTTGGGAGAACCTGCGTGCTCAAGAGTTCTAGCAGCATGTTCTCCCTTTTGGATAGGCAACAAATACTAGAAGAATTGTACTTTTTATCAACACAGCCAAGACTGTGAGACAGAATAATGTGCAAAAAATGAAAGTTAGGAGAACGTAATTGAGACTGCCAGTCTGCTGTAGGGGGGAGCATAAAGGTGTATGTGTCCCAGCGGTCATTCTGGGATACACTGTGAATCAGATAGGCATAATGCATCCTGGAAGGCAAGGAGAACATAGCCACTGTGCCAACTAGAGACAGGATGTGTTTTCCCCTAACACACAGGGCCAAATCTTCTGGCCAGTGACCTCAGTTATGGGTGGGGCCAAAACTGCAACCATGCCCAAATACCTCAAGGAGGTGCAAAGGCGAGAAAACCACTCTGCAAATCTGAAGCCCACACCAGTAGGAGGCTTATTTTTTGCTGTATGCTGCAGGATGATATTACTCTATACCTGTCTTTCCAAGGTTGTCTTTTTCTCACTCATGCTTTTATTTTTGTCTGCAGTCTCAGATATGAGACTGTGCACTGCTTGCTTCCCACACCTTCTGCTATCTTAACACCTCTTGTTAAATTCTCTGTATAACTTAACACTGGCCCAGGTATTGATCTTTTTTTATCCTGTTGGATGCTACACACATTGAATTAAAAAACAATCCTGTGCCAGCTGCATAAACCAGCTGTGTCTACAACAGCATGCTTTATCTGAGCTGTATAATCTGTTTCTAATAAACATGCTACTAAGAAATGCTAATAATGTTAAAGACATGGGGGTTACCTACCTTATCTAAATATTTTACTCTTAATTAAAAACTAGCATTAGAATTGTATCTTAATATCAATATTGATTTGACTTCCAAGATGCTAGCGCTGAGAAAGATCAATAGTAAATAGCAAAACCACAAAAGGTTTAGCCCCTTTCATTTACTTACCAAGAGATTCTTTGGAACAAAATTATGCATTTCACAGTCAGACTCCAGTGCCTTTTCTTCAGTCTGATCCAACTTCACGCCGTTTGTAAACTGCCTTTTTGTTGCATTTTTAAACTCCTTCCCCAAAGATTACACGATTCCCTCTGTTCTTTGCTCAGCCATTTTGCCAGAGGGCACAGAAGAAATACTTGTCACTGATTCCTATCCTGGATGCTTTGTTACCATGTTCATTCACTTATCCTTATGACACAACCTGAACCATGTCTACAAATAGGAATTTTAGTAAACAAATTCCCATTGATCTTATCACCAGGTCAACTGCTCCTGTGATAGTAAATGAATGCTTGCTAAACATTCTGGAAGCGGATAGAGGCCTAGGGCTCAATATTAGGGCTCCTACTAGTGGTACCACTGGCACACCTGAAGCAACAGTAGCAGGGATGAATCCTTAATGTATATAAGGCCTAAGAAAAAACCAAGGCTTCACCCCATGGTAAACTCCTGGAATGAGAACAGGGTCTCATTATGCACTGGCAATTGTATTTGGAACACTACTTGGCTGTTACATCTAGCCAGACCTGCACTTGAGACGAATCCCACACTAGAATGGAATGGCTATGCAAGAGGGTAAGCAGTGGAGAAAGCCAATTGGACTACCAGCACTTGAACAGAATATCTGCCAGTAGCCAGCACAATATGCAGGAGAGAGCATACCACCATGAGAAGTGTTTACTTCTGAACCACTACTGCCTAGCACTTTTGCTGACAGACATTCCTTACTAGCACTCACTGCAATTAGGTAATATAGTTCCCAGCTCAGGCCTCTGTATTGTGGAGGGCTCCCACCCTACTATTTGCACGGGGGGAGGAAAGAAATCGTCCCTATTTCCTCAAGACCCACCCTAACCCACTCTTGAGGATCAGGTCAATTTAGTGCATGATCTGGTCCTTAGTGTGCAATTCTCTGGTCATGTACTGTCTAAAGACAAATTAGGGGCATGCACCATTAAATGAGATACTAAGAGCTCTTGATTACATGCTAATTCAATATGTGTAGCATCCAACAAATTAGGGAGCACAGCTCACACCACAAACTCTTAAAGGAAAATTGTTTTACATCAACTAAGATCACTTGATCTTATATAGTTACATAATATGCTACATACAAACCAAAGGATTTAACTATATGAGGACTTTTGTATTGGTGGCACTACGCTGCTGCGACTTAGAATAAACTGCTCTAGTGCAAGTCACTTTTTACACCTGTGCGGCACATCTAAACTAGATGTTTGAACTGCTAGAGCGACATCAGTATAGTTACAATGGTACAAACATCCCTAGCGTAGACAAGTCCGCAGTTTACTTTGTTCAGGTCTTTTTGGTTCTATTATTGATCATCCTGATATGAGGAAATCTAAGTAAGCCTCTTTTAATATAATCAAGATTGGATGTCCAAATAAAATTAGGACATGTAGATGGGGAGTAAAGCACAGTAATAGAACCCCATGCATCCTTTGCCTATATCATAGTATCTGGGGACCACATTAAAGGTCTTTGTTCTCCTCCTTAAAGCATTTTACCAACATTAACTAATTAACATAAAGGCAATCTAGCTTAATGGCCTTCCAACCAAGAGGACAACAGGCCTTTCTTTATTTGTCATCAGCTTCCTAGCTACCTCTCCACAAAGTGAATATTCCCAGAAAAATAGGAAGTGATTAGAGTTTCTGTTCTAATTCAATGAAGTTAAAAGTTAAAAAGCACACGGTCACATCTGGATTTTCATGTTTTTATATTGTATAAATTACTTTATGTGTGAGTCCAAATGCATACATAGATGGTATTATGTATTTTTCCTCATTTTTATGGTAGCATAGCATAATTGGTTCTGAGTACTGATAAGCAGGGTGCAGCTGCTGTGAAGTATGGGATGGAATACCAGTCTGCAAACTTCTGGTTCTTTCTAGCCACAAATTATCTGCTTCTAACTCTATTTTATGGAATCGAGAAAGTGGTATTATGAGTTATTGTGAAATTGACTGTGGTAACTGATATGATTAACCTATTACTGCTTGCCATACATGTAATAACACTCCCTGTCATGATATATCCTCTATTTATATGTAATTTAGACAACAGATGACAACTAATGTATTATCTAAATTAAGAATCTCCATGAACAGAATGCATTACAAATTCTCAGCTAGAGCAGGGGTCTCTCCCAACCTATAAAAATAAATAAATATTTGGAGATATACCTATCTCATAGAGCTGGAAGGGACCCTGAAAGGTCATCGAGTCCAGCCCCCTGCCTTCACTAGCAGGACCAAGTACTGATTTTGCCCCAGATCCCTAAGTGGCCCACTCAAGGCTTGAACTCACAACCCTAGGTTTAGCAGGCCAATGCTCAAACCATTGAGCTATCCCTCACCCTTTGGCTAGAAGTGTCAAAAATGGTGGGTGAAAAATGTCATTGATATTTCAAATTTTTTGAAAAACAAACAAACTATAAGCTGGTTAAAAAAAAGTAGCAACATATTTTTGGTGAAAAAACAAAAGTAAACAGATATTTCATTTTTTAAAGACTATTCAAAATTTACTGTGTTAGGCCCTGATCCTGGGGAAAAAAAAATCCTGTTCCAGGCCTTGCATTGAGCTTCTCTCGACCCCTTTTATGTCTCCCTGACAGTATTCTTTTCTCAAAGTCTTACGTCACTTGAAAAGATATTACGGAGGATGGAGACTGGGCCATTATACTGGATAGTGACCCATCTGTCCATCCCCACCAGATACACAATCTCCCTTGCCCCTCCAGCAGTTCCACATTGCCCCCTTATAGAAAGCAAAGTGAATCCATTTGATCTTCAGACGGTTCAGGGAGGTGAGATCAAGAATATCCAGAGTTATCATCATTAATGATAACCAACATTTTGGAAGGGATATTAAACCACATTCATTAGTGTTTACACCAATCTCTGACAACCAGAGACCTGGATTAAACCTAATGGGGGGGTGGGGGTGGGGGGGGGGATGGGATGGGGTGGGGGAGGGCAGATCCCACATCTCTTAATGTGCGGGTTCCTATACCTTCCATACCATCAGAGACAAGATACTAGATGAGATGGATCACAGCATATGATCCAACATGACAATTACTATGTTCTTATGCATTTGTTAATTTAAAAATCATTTCCAATCTGATTGTCCCATCTCCACATTGGATCTGCACTCACTAGGCTGATCCTGATTTGTGCCTCTCAGACTTGCTATAATATAAATACAAACATAAAACAATAAATAGTTTTATATGTATTTTCACCATTATTATGAGGAAGAACATCACAGAGGATTATCTGCAAACAGTAGCAGAGCCTAGCTTGACACTTCTGTTATTGGTTCAGTTTCTCAAGTGTTAAAGAAGCTTGACCAAGGTTGTGATAGAAGAACTGAAATCTGCAAAACTAACAAGAAATAATTCTCCATTCATCCTTTAGAAAGAGCATTTGAATTATAATTTTAAATACAAAGGATCAGTTTAATCTAATCTCTTACAGTATGAGGATTTTAATACCCATTTCTTTCATAGATTCCAAGGCCAGAAGGGACCATTATGGTCATCTAGTTTGACCACCTGTATAGCACAGACCATAGAACTGCCCCCAGATTATTTCTAGAACATAAATTTTAGAAAAAACATCTAATCTTGATTTTAAAATGGTCAGTGATAGGGAATCCACCACGACCCTTGGTAAATTGTTTAATTACTCTTATTGCTAAAAATTTACACCTTATTTCAGTCTGAATTCATCTAACTTCAACTTCCAGCCATTGAATCACATTATACCTTTCGCTGCTAGATTGAAGAGCCCATTATTAAACATTTGTAGGTACTTATAGACTGTAATCAAGTCACCCATTAACGTTTCTTTGTTAAATTAAATAAATCAAGCTCCTTGAGTCAATCACTATAAGGCATGTTTTCTAATCCATTAATCACTTATCTGAACTGCCTCCAATTTATCAACATCCTTCTTGAACTGTGGACACCAGAAGTGGACACAGTACTCCAGTAGCAATCACACCAGTGCCAAATACAAAAGTAAAAAAACCTCTACTCCTACTCCTGAGACATTCCCATATATTATACATCAGTATACAATTAGAGTTTTAAAATTTAAAAAGGCAAGCAGCTCAACTCAAAGGCCTGAATATAAATTATTTTTAGATATCTGTTTCAAATGGCATAGTTCAGAAAAACCCATAGTTTTGATTTCATAATTTTAGCATTACTTAATTTAATAATTTCTCTCATTTTAAATTTATGCTCAGTTTATGACTTTTGGTGTCTAACAAGATCCATGCACAGAGCCTTTTAACTGGAATGAAACTTGGGTATTTAGGGACAGATCCTCAGCTGGTATAAATTATAACAACTTGAATTATGACAACTTGCACAAGTTTGAGGAGCTGGACCTTAGCTCCTAGAACACTGCTTGGAAAATGCCATCCTTAGAGGTCCTATTTTCATAGGTAAATAGCTGGAATATCTCTGGCATCAGAGCTCTGCTTCATGCTGGAGAGGTGTGGGGGCATTGGGAAAGGATGATTCTGAGGGCCAACCCCACCTCAATGTCACTTAACCACTTGCCCAACTCAGTTCTTAATGGAACCTAGGCCAATGAAGGATTGATGGAGGTTGGCCCATCTCCCCAGCTTCCCAACACTCCCCCTTACAACCAAGAAGCAGGGACATGATGGTGCAGAGTCCAGCAGTGACAGCAGGGACTTCCTCTCCAAAAGGGGAGTTATCTGCTTCCCTTCTGTGGCCATATTTCAGCCACTTTGCATCACCTGGGTGTCATACGAATTCAGCATACAAATGAACAATTTGGCAACCTTACTGGGTCATAATCATAGGTGTCACGAATGCTGGTGAAAGCTAAAGGATTAAATTATGGGGGTGAAATAATAGTGATACAGCAGAAAAAACCAAGAGGCTGTAAGATGTCAAATAAAGCAGACTTATACCTTCTTTCCTGCTACAACCCTGACCCCACCAATCAATATAAGTCACACTCACTGTGAATTTGGTCCATTAAGTTTTATTAAAACCTGTATTAATATTATATGCAATCACTTTACATTTCAGGGGGTTTTCTGCTCCTGTTTGCAGGCTGGGAGCTCTGGAAGGAAGTGTGAGATCTGGGTCTAGCAGCAGTCATTTTGCAGTCAATCAGTCTAAAGTAAGGTGGGATAAATTATGCCTTGCTATCTTAGGAAGCAGCCTGCTTTGTCTCTCTCTGGTTTTGGGTTCCTGGATGTTGTTCTGAATTCTAAAAAATAAAGTGATGCTACATTGCAGCCTTCCAACAAGAGTATTTCATGTTTTTAATCTAGCTTCTCTGTTTGTTTGCTGTGAAATATCAGATTTTATTTAATTCATGATTTAATTTGCAAATTCTTCCAAAAGGCTTATTTTCCTCAGTTTTCAGATGCCCAACTTGGGAACTCTAAAGGCTCAAGTTGATGTCCAAAAAGTATGCCCCCCATTTTGGAAAGTGCTGACTGAAAAGTCTAAGCTGTGCTTGTTTTGTCATAAAGATGTAATATGCATTATCTTCTCTTTTCCCTGTTCTCTTACAGGATATATTGCAAGCATTGTAGGTATATTTTGGATAAATCTCAGTTCTCAAAATCAAATATAGAAATCTTCTGAAAAGTTCAAAGGGAAGTGGAGGGGAGCAGGAGACGTACAAAGCAGCTTCCAGTAAGAGGATGGAT
The DNA here is from genome assembly GCA_003942145.1 of Platysternon megacephalum. NCBI lineage: Eukaryota > Metazoa > Chordata > Testudines > Platysternidae > Platysternon > Platysternon megacephalum. Next base: position 4,039,609 of record QXTE01000004.1, read on the forward strand.
TTACCTTGACCCATAGCTAGTTACATAGGGAAATATTTGCCCTGGCCAGCCTTTTAGGTTATAAACCAGATGACTTGGATTATAATGAACACATCACCAGTGAAAACAGTGAATTAAAACCATGAAAATACTTATTGGCTGAGCAAAGAAAGGCCTTGCGTTCAACTTGATGGCATTTCTCTGTTTTTCTACTGTCTGTAATGAGATCACTTTTGAAGACTCCATTTGATCAATTCCAAAATTTCAGGGAATGTTCTAGGTTTCAGTGAGCGGAACCCTATTGATTCTGGTGAAAAATCAGAAAACCCCAATTTCCACTAATCTACCTGTTATAACATAGGCTCTGGATATAGAGGTGGGGCAGTTACCTCACACAAGCATGTGACGGGGATCAGAGTCGCTTGGGAGACAGGAGTGAGTCAATGACATTAAGGTTAAAGCGAGGGTTAGGGGTTGGCATTGGGGCGCAGAGAGCTTCCTCTGGCTGCAGCAGCAAATGGGCATTCTGTGGGTCTAATTTTAGTGGAAATCAGGCAGTGTACAGATTACTAGCAATTTGGAAGCTTTTTGCCTCCCCCCACACGCTCAGGCAAGCCCCTCACCTACACATCAGCCAGCCTCCCAAATCGGATCTCAATCCTCCCAACTCCACTCACCCACACTAACCTGGGGAGGAGCGCCTAGCCATAGTGGGGTGAGGAGGGATCCAGCTAGGAGTACAGTTCGGCTTACATAAACAATGACGTGTGTGAACCTCTCGTTTTAAAGGTTTCAGAGAATAAGTCGTCTTGTTCCCTCCCCCTCCTTTTTGGGCTCATCAACTCACATCTTTTCTACCCATTTTTTAACTTAGAGCAGAGCTGTGATGACCATGTGACTATTCTGTTGATATTATTTCTTCGTGCTTGACAATTGCTCTGTTCTAGGTAGATTAAAAAAAAATTTAACCATTCCTTTAAGAAAATGCAATGCTCATGGAACATTTTGAGATGACAAAGATTTAAAATGGTGATGTTCTCTATTTATCTACAGGGGAGATACTGTCTAGGTGGCAGCAGTGCAAGCTTCCCAGCAATGCCCTGCCAATTTGCTTTAATCTTGACAGGGAAGGACCAAGTGAGAAAAGAAATGTAGTCTCTACACTTATTTATCCCTTCTCTCATTTGCTCAGACTTTCAACAAGGGTGTAAATGAAATTTGATAGTGGTATTTTTTGACATGCACACCAATGGGCAAGGAACTGCACTGACTGAGACCACAAACATTTCTTATAGATGACAAATGTAAGTGTTATCAGCTTTATACCCTGTTGCTACAAAGCCAGACGCTCACAGGGAAATTTGTAGCAATTTACAATTGTAACTCCCTAATTTCTCAAAATTATTTCTCCCTATTTTGCTCTCAGTTTAACCAAGTATTTACAGGATACGGGGGCTGATTGTGTACCCTAAATCCACACTTAGAGCATCCATGAGTTTCTAGTTCTCACGCACCTGGTGTGCAACAAGGGGTGGAGAATGGCAGCCTCCTCCATGGCACATTCACTCCTTCCCAGGAGCCTAAGAAGAGTTACAGTGGTTTGGGGATCTGCTTAAGGGGAGGGAGTGACCCTTCACCAGTTAGGGACAGGGACAGGTTGATGCAACATCGTCTCATTGGCAGTACAGAGATTTCCTGGGAAAGCAAATGGAACCGTGGAGCTTCCCGGATCATGAGAATCCCCTGTAAGAGGGTTCCAATGGGCAGCTGCAGCCAGGGGGAATCCATTAGAGTTGTACTGCCAGGGAGTTGGGGGGGATTACTAGGGCTTCAGAGCTGACTCAGAGGCCCAGTACCTTTGCATGAACGAGCTTGGCTTCCAGCAAGATCCATGGATCTCTAAGGATCCACAGGGGGAGTTGGGGGGGATTACTAGGGCTTCAGAGCTGACTCAGAGGCCCAGTACCTTTGCATGAACGAGCTTGGCTTCCAGCAAGATCCATGGATTTCTAAGGATCCACAGGGTTTGGGGAGGAGACTTCAGCTCATCCTGTGGGAGGGCAAACCATGTCCAACCAATCAAATGGTGAGAGAGAAAATCCATGAGGGAATCTCATGGAGTATTCCTCTCCTTCTATGAGATTTGCCCTGGGTAGGAACAATCTAGCCCATAAAGAAAATGATTACGTGGAAGTCTAAGGCAAGGAAGTTCTACCCTGCACATGTACAAAATAAGTTTTCCTTGAAGTCTATACCTAGTAAAAATCCCTGAATATCAAATATATATTGACAAATACATGTTATCGCCATATTTTTGTCACAGTTAATGGCTTTGACTTTCCTCTCACTTCTTTGCAGTGAGATATCTGTTTACCTACTTTGTGAGACTTCCTGTCTTCCAGGAACAGGCAAGAAGACTTTGAAGAGATGTCCATTTTACTCATTTTTTTTTTACATTTGCTAACAAATTATGTTTTATGTTGAAGTGTTAATTGGTTGGTAAAGCAAAATAAGAGAGAGCAAAGCTGGGTCTCTTCAAAATCCTCTGCTTTGCCAATGTATGGCAGGAAGACAGTGACAAAGTAGGATGAAAGAAAACTCATTCTACCCAAAATGGCAGCCCTCCCCCCTCTCCCTCCCTCTGTCCCCCCAGCCCTGCCAGCCTTTATTTTTTTATTTTTAAAGGTATTATGTTTTTAGAGTCAAAACTAATTAGGTTGTTGTTTGTTTTTTGGGTTTTTTTTTAAAGAATGTGTTTTCTCTTTAAGTAATATCTCTTGTGACACTTCCAGGAACAAACAGACAAAGGCCCAAGTTTTTAAAAAGTTTTTAGGCATTGATCCACTTAGTGTTGCAATGCCTAAGTCTCATTTTCAAAAAAGTGACTTAGGCCCAGACCCTCAAAAGGTATTTAGGCTTCTAACCCCTATTGAATACAATGGGAGTTAGGTATCCAGAGTCAATGGAGGCTCAGGCTCATAGGAAAAGTGAGACAGGCTCTTAAATCCGGTATTAAAAAGCTGAGCAGAGCAATGCCTATACATACCTTTAAAAAAAAAAAAAAAAGACTTTGGCAAAGTCTTCAATAGGCAGTTGTGGGATGAAGTGGTAGCACATACGTGACTTGGGAGAATTATCACTTTGGAACTGATTACAAGAGGATGGCAGTGTGGCCTAGTGGATAGGGAATCAGGACTGACAGTCAGAGGACCTGGGTTCAGCTCTGCCACTGATCTGCTGTATGACCTCTAGTGACTTCATCTGTTTTCCACTCTTTATTTGTCTTGTCTATTGAGACAGAGATCTCCAGGACAGGCACTGTTTCTCACTTTGTGTCTGTACAATGCCTAATGCAACCAATCCCTGATCTCAGTTGCAGTCTCCAGGAACTACTATAAATAGAAGATGATGACTGTCAGCCTAATCCTACAAACAATTATGCTTTCGTCATATGAAGCATCCCCCTCCAGTAAATGCGACAACTCACATGAATAAAATTACTCATGCGAATGTCTGTAGGATTGGGCCAATACTTAAATAATCATGAAAAATGGCCCATGTACTGTGTGATGACATCATGCAAAGTGGTAGAAGGAAAATTCTTTGGAACACAGTTACTAGGGTTTTTGTTTTGGTTGGAGGTTTTTTTTGGTTTGTTTGTTTTTTTGTTATGCAACATATAACCTAAATCTATTTGGCTAGTTGTGTTTCATATGTTTCAGACATTGTCAGCTATAACAACAGATAACCAGAGTTAGTAAATAGTGGGTGCCCATAAACTATGTAATGAAAATATATTTAATGTCTACTTTTGAGAGAGGCTCCCAGCTGTGTGGCACTTAACCGACCCCCTAAAATGCCAGAAGCACACTAGTTTTGGTTCATTCCAGTTACTAATGGATACATGGAGGGGTCCAAATTTATTCCTGTTTAGTTGTTTTAATTGTGGACCCTGGAGTTCACAATTAACTGATTCCACAGGGGTTCTTCTAAACAGGATAATTTTTTATAGATCCAACTCAAATGCATTAAAAATGAGTTCCCTCCCCCCCACAAAAAAAGGACTAGTGCTGCATTTATGGTACATATGGCTGTTGTGGTTTTTCCCAATTTTTTCTAGTTCTGAAAACTTATCTCTAGAATCATAACACAGGCCATCCAATCTCTATTTGTTCCTTCTAGAATCGATGGGCTCCAGAGGTAGCTACAAATAAAGCCCTTCTCAACAAAGGAAAAATATGCCACAACATGGGGCACTTGACGATGGAAGAGTATAAGTGGAAAAAAATTAGAGTCCCTAAATAAGAAGGCACTCACTGACCTCAAGGGCTTTGGATCAAGCCCTTGTTAGAAGGTACAATTAAAATTTGTGATGTGCCCTTTTTTTTTAATTTTAATTTTATTTTATTTTATTTTGAGGAGAGCCCTTTAAATCTGTATCTGTAGCTCCCTTTGGAAAGGCTCCCATTGACTTCATGGCCTTTAGACCAGGCCCACAGTACCAATAGGTATCTGTCCTTCAATAGTACTACTTCGGCATCAGTAATTCTTTTTGTGGCTTTCCCCAGCACTGGCCCACTCTGTCTCTAACAATATTAGAATTCCAGGACAAGCTGTTCTCGGTAGCAGCCAATTCACAGAAGTCCATCACTGACCTATAACTCTTTCTTGTGAGATTACATAGAACATCCTAGTGTAGGTCAGTGAAAGACAGAGAGTTTGGTCTTGGCTGTTATTCATAACACGGAGGCATTCAAGGTACAGAAGCTTTCAGCAACACTGTAGCTTTGGTAGCATATTTCAATGTATCATTACATCAGCACCCCATTAACTGAAAAGCTACTTGAAAAAATTATCTTCACAGCTCACTGGATACTTGTATTCAGTTTGCACTCTAGCTTCCTATGCAGTAGAGTAACTGGAGAAAAGTTCACTTTATGCTTTGAGGATTTCCTGAGGATTATACTTGTGATAGAGGATAAGGTGTTCCTAACTCTGGCTAGAGAGTACAAGTAAATACATCACCTATAATACCTATTTTAGCAATTTCTCCTGCATTTTTGAATAAAATCTTTCAGTGGGCCTGTGATGGGGCCTCTATGTCCCACCATTGGCAACAAGGTGGTAAAGGAAACAGACTCTCCACTGGCAACAAAAGGGCTAAAGAGAGACTGTGGACCCTGTTGAGCCCACATTGCTACATCTGCATTGAATGTCAGGCATAGGGAAGGAGGAGCTAAAAGGTGGAGACCTAGCTCAGTTCAGGGCTGACCAGAAGGAGAGGAGAGCTTTGCTGCTTCCTTGGTGAGGGAAGCCTGGTTCCAGCTGAGAACCAAAGACAGCTTGCTACCTGAGTGAGCCATTTGGTGGATGGGATGACTAGACCCATGCAAACTGACAGAATGGGACTAGCTGCCTGGAAAGAAGCCCAGAGCAGACCGGGGAGGGTCCTCCCAACAAACCCACAGACAACCTTGATTCCAAAGTTTGCTGTTTTCCTTTTTGTTCTGGACTTTGACACCCTAGAAATGGTAGGGCTGAAGCATTCCTTAGCCAGAGGGTTAAGGTTCCATGACACCTAATCTATGAGGGGTGATACCTGGGGACCTGCAGCAAAGTGAATCATGCCCTGATGGACCTTGAGGGGGCACTGCCTAGACAACTTGGTTACAGGGATTTAGTTGGTGCTGCTATTATAAGATCTAATGTTTTGTCTCATCTATGCTTCCTCTATCCCATCTCCCTTTTCCGCTGACCAACTCTCCCACCAAAGTAAGGTAGTAAATAATAAAATGTTCATTTAAACATGAAAGTCTCATGTGCAATGTTTAGCTATTGTTTCTATTTCTCTAAGGTATCTGTTTGCCCTAATGGCTTTGTATACTTTTTTCCGTTCCAAACAAAAGGCCAGTTTTAGCGTTCTGCAGCAGGAGTGCAGTGCCAGGGACAACTTCAGGGTCAGACAATGGTCATAGTGGTTCACTCAATTTCTGCTGGTTACAAATGCTGACTTCCAAAGTTTATATAATTTGGAGGGATGGGGAAGTGGACTAATGAGAACAATGAAAGTTTCGAGCAGCTGCCATTCATCTACTTAAGTTCACCTCTTAAGTCAAGATTTGCACTTGTCTGAAAACAAGTGTAAACTGATTCCATCTTAAAACAAATTTAATATATGCACACAAGGTCTGTGATGTACCTTTAAAAATCACAGCAAAGGAAAAGGAACCTACAAGACATAACATCTGTGTTTTCAAGGCCCACATGTGACTTGGCATCTCGTGACTGGTACTCAAATCTGTGCATGCACAGATTTACACATGTATCCTCCATTAACTTTTACCCTTAGAGGTACTTTCCTCAGCCAAAATGCTTTCAGAGATGCTTTGGAGCCTCTAACTAGGTAGCTGTTTGCAGCTGTATCTTTTAGTTTTTATGCTCTGCTGGCAACTGTTGAAATACAGAGCATATAGGTTTTCCCAGAGCACTTGATCTTTCCAGGAGATAAAAGGAACATTATCATCTGATAGCTTCCTGGATGTGGGACAGTATTACATGGAGCAGTAAACTCAGGACATTGTTTGTACAGATATGGGGAACCATGAAGATGAATGACTGTGACCATAGCTCTCTCCTTTTGCCGGTTGGCAGAACTTTATTTTTTCTTTAGTATGCTTAAGTTAAAGTGTATTGACTCTGTTAGGAGAGGCTATTATAAAAGACCATTCCCTTAAGACAACCCATATGGTGTTGTCTACTTTTAGGAGAAGATAACTATAATCAGAATACACGCTCATACTACAGTATTATAGAATATAAAATCCCAAGGAGATTTGGGAATTAAAAAAAATGCGCCATAAATATTAGTATTAGCTTGCTTTAAAAAAAAGAAAAGAAAAGAGAGAGAGAGAGAGAGAGAGAGAGAGCGCTGACAGTTATCCAATTCATTTCATTTTCTATTATCAAATTCTCACATTATTCCTTATTTGATCTTATTTCCCAAATGATTTTGGTGAGCAATACTTGGTCTGTAGATTGTACATGAGCAGCTCATTAAATTGTGGAAGGGTTAACTCACCTCTGACATGCCCCTCGCAGCTAGGTGTGGCACAGTAGCTCTTTCCTGGAAAGCAGCCTTGGCAATGCAGTGACTTTTCTTCTTGCAATTCAGCCCTCTGGGCAGGTCACATTAGTTCCCTCCCTTTGAGGATAAGCATTCCACACAGACAGCACCCCACTGACACTGTTCCATTCCACTCCTCTGTCCTTAGTAGCCTCAGGCCTTCTCCAGGGAATCTCTTAACTAAAACAAAACGCACCACACCAAAAGCAACTACTATCCTTTCCCTGAGCTTTAACTTTTAGTCCAGCCTGGATCCTCTCCCATTCTCTATTCTTCTGCAGGACACTGACGGTCAGGGTTTACCTCTCTATAGTCTTGCCCCTAGTCTCGATGTCTACTCTAGTCTATACCCAGGGCCTCCTGTCTGTCAGTTGCCCTACTCGAATACCCACTTCAGGAGTCTCCGTCACTTCTGATGCTCTCTCTTATTGGGGCTAGGGTGAAGCTACCTAGAAAAGGACTGTACAGTTCTTTTCCTCTCTCCCTGAAGCCCCTTCTATAGAAACCATCCAACTTATCCCCACCTGGGACTAATTTTTAGTGGGTCCTGGGCCACTCTCCAGGTGCAACCAGGTGCCTTAATTGAGCTCTTCAGCTCCAGTTAAACCTTTAAGTGCCGGGGGGGGAGAGGGGGTATATACCCCATCACACATGCATTCAAAATTCAAGGTTTGTTCTGATTGAACACACTTTGTTCCTTGTCTGCATGAGTACCACTCTTAGAATCAGACTTCTAGCGTGAATACTCCTGGCACTGAAATGAAAACTTGCTTTCTGTGATTAATCAACATGTGCTTAAAATCCTGTTTCTGCAAGTAAACTCATTCAGTAAAAAACTCACAGACAACAAATAAAAAAAGCATAAACACATCTGAAGTAAATTTGTTTAAATATCCAGGCAAATAATCATAAAATATTTTGCAGTACCCTATCAATGCTATTATTTGTCTGTTTGCTTGCTTGTTTATGTAAAAATAAGGCTGATACTCACTGCCCATCGCTAGAGCTCCTGTATAGGGAGAGCATAGCAGGGAAGAGGTAAGAAAGAGGGGTTTTACAATTTGAATGTTACTTTTACCTCTGACCTTGTCCTCAACAAGTAGCATGCTGGGAAATGTAGTCCAATGGCCATCTTTGTTGAATCATATTATTTCAGTAACAGGGTTTGTTTTTGAGTAAAGGTATAATTTTGAGTTGCTTGTCTACAGAGTTAGGGAACATACATTATATCTACTTTGCAATTAAGAATCCTTCAAGATGGAAGATGCTCAATAATTCTTGAGTCTGAAGAAAAGGTTTCCTAAATTGCCAGGCTTTTTTCCATTTCAGTACTGAAAGTGTGAAAACTCCCCATTGGAGTGGGGAAAGCCATATTGCAAACCCCAAATCATTCAAAACTCAAGTGTCAGGCTAGAAATAAATTATGAGATTTTGTCTCAAATTATGAGATTTTAAGATAAATAGCATTTGGGGTTCTTTTTTAGTTGTTTTCTGGTTTTTGAGCCTTCAAGGTGAACCGATGTCACATTTACAAACTTTTCTCCATAACTATAAGGGCTAGAAGCTTATTCTTTTTTAAGAAAAAAAATGCAAGCCAAGATTATTCAACTACATGATTCCCAGAGCTGGGGCTTAAAGGAAAACACCTCACAGTGCAAGACTCATAATATAATTGTGAGAGTTGTCAGCATTGGGAGAGCTTGAGTTTTAGTGAGTCCTTGGAATCAGTGCTCTATTTTGCTAGCTCCTTAACACCGTTTTTATTTCTTAGACTTATATTTTCAAAGAAGCCAGAGGGTGTTGGGTACCATAGGTGCAATCAACAAAGCAACTTAGGCAACTGACTCTGGAGTTTAGGTACCTAAGTCCTCGTGTGTGGCACCACTGTGATCCATGAAACTCCTGCTTGGCTGTCACTTAATCCTGTAGGCATCTAAACTCACTCAGCACCTAACTTCCCACTGTGAAAGTTCCCAGGGTGCCTAAGTTTTAGATGCTGGGACACCCGCACTGCTGCCTCCCTCTAGGCATCTGGAAACCTCTCTTATATTCTCTCTCTTTCTTTCTGGCCCAATAACTACTGAGAGAGTGGGAATGACTCTGTAGTTCAGTGGCTGGGGCACCCACCTAGGAGAGGGAGCAGTCCCCCTGCTCCGATCACTCTTTCGTTATTTATCCACAGTGGAACAGCTTCAACAGGATAGCCCCATAGCAGACTTCTCATAGCTCAGTGATTAAATCACTCTCCTGGGCGGTGGGAGAAACCGGTTTGAATTTGTGGGAATTGTCTCCTACATCTCAGGTGAGGGCTCTAACTACAGGGCTAAAAGTTATAAGGTGGGCAGTGGTGGCACCATCTCCTCCTCTGGCCATTTTGTGTGGAGCAAAGCAGGTGCCTCTCTCATTTCCCACAAAAAGCAACTTAGATAACTAAGCCACCTGACTCCAGGTGGCAGGTTCCCATTCATGGATTGCAAGCAGAGCTAGGCACCTCCTTGCAACCTGTATTTAGACCCGTCCATCTCATGGAGATGGATAACTTAGCACTCACCCCTCCTGTTGGCATCTCCCATTGGCTAGCTTAGGGTGCTCTGCACCTAGAGTGCTGTGGATTACATTCTAATGAGTCTCTCCCCTCCCATTCATTGTATAGGAGCATAGGCACCTAATTGAAGCTCTATGGATCATAATATTGTTCCTGTAAGGTTTGCTTTTTGGTTTTGTGCCTAAAAGTTAGGTGTTGTGAGACTTCACTTTGCAATTCCTAAGGTCTTGTCTACACTTGAAACACTACAGAAGTGTGGCTGCAGCTGTGCTGCAGTAGCAGTTCAGTGTGGACACTGCCTACGCTGACAGGAGGGGTTCTCCTGTTGTCATAAGTAATCCCCCTCCCTAAGAGGCAGTCGATAGATCAACGGAAGAATTCTTCTATTGACCTAGTGCTGTCTACACTGGGGTTAAGTCAGCTTAACTACTTTGCTCAGGGGAATGGATTTTTCCCCACTCTTGAATGATGTAGTTGTATTGACCTAACTTTTTAGTGTAGACCAGGCCTCAGTCCCTTTGTCAATCCCACCCACAACTCCCATTGATTTTCAAAGCAAAGAAAGTGCTGTTATACTATTTTCTGGTCAAAACCAGGATGGTGCCGAACACCCGCAATTTCCACTGTTACTAATATGAGGTCTCAATATTAATAGGCTTCTTTCAAAGCCTAACACTTCCACACTCACTTCCCCGGCTGCCAGACAAATGCATTGTTATGACATAAAAACTACTTGCATACAGGTTAATTCTGTAGACCTCACAATGAATATTTACTCCATTGTAGTAAAAACAAGAATATTATTGAGAGAGAACAAGATTACAGACAGAAGGGTTAAATCACAGGCCAAGCCTCAGAGGAGCTTGATGAGAAAGGAAAAGTAATATCTCTTCTCAGCCAAAGGGCTTTCAATTTCCCACTGCTAGCACACTGTGTCATCCAGAATAAATATGTTCAAAATCCATCTCCAGCCACACTAAAAAATACAGACTAGAGTACGGTTGCTATTTTCACTAAATAACTTCCATTACAAGATAAAGGACATCAGCTTTATTTTATTTTATTTTTTTGGAGGGGGTGGGAGGGAGTGTTATTAGCTGAACCACCAATCCCCAGCAGCTCACTAGTTAAATATGATGTCTACCGAAATGAATTTGGGGAATTTACTCCCCTTCATTGTACTTAATGAAGGCTTCAATAATTCAAAGCAGAATGTGTTGCAAAAGGACTTAACATGAACAGAAAATGACACTTTGGTATCATCCTGCTACAGCCATCTGTCCCTTAGTTAACAGGCTGTCCCTTTTTCAGATATATATTTCTCCTTTATATTGATGATTGATGCTGCTGGACGCCACAAATATTTTTCAGGCTAATAAATAAATCTTAACTCTTTCACTGCCTCACTGACAGATTTATGATTGGGGGTGGGGGAAGAGAGAAGCATCTTATTTTGTTGTGAAAGCATGTCACAGGCCCCTGTATTCAGTGCAAATTCATTTAGGTGGTAAGATCCAGTAAGGTTCACATCATTAGGTATGCAAGAGATAAAGGCAATCCTAATTTAAGTCAATTTTACATTATCAATCCATAGACAGAGGAAACCGAAAGATCCTTAAGAGCCTATGGCTGTATTAACTTGCACTATTTCTCCCTCCCTGGTGGAGAATCTCTAATGGTAGGGCATGGAATTCAAGGGGCACTGAAGTGGTAGAATCCTTGAAAGCATAACTCTCCACAGCAGAGGCCACTCAAGAAAATCTGTAGCTCCAGGCAAAACTTCAGTGTGCCTCCCCCCTCATACCCAGTAGAACAGGTTCTCAACTGGGAGTGGGAGGGACACGTTTGACTTTTCTGAAGGGCCCAGCAAGCCTTCTGATCATTTGGTGGTAGGGTGACCAGATGTCCCGATTTTATAGGGACAGTCCCGATTTTTGGGTCTCTCTCTTATATAGGCTTCTATTGCCCCCCACTCCTCCGTCCTGATTTTTCACATTTGCTGTCTGGTCACCCTATTTGGTGTTTATGGTAGAAGGCAGCAACATTCACTCAGGTTTGACTCTGCCAACGTAGGCAGAATCTGTTGCTCTAGATAGCTGCCTGTTTTTCCTATGGCTAGAGTGGCCCCCGCTGCAGAGCTCACTGACAGATCAGCATCACAGAGAACCAAGCAGCATCTGCCCAGTTCTCCATGTAGACAAGCCCTAGATGTTATTGAATCCTGTGGAACATTTAAATTTTGTACAGATATGGAAGATCCATGTGTTAAGGGAGAAGAGCCCTTAACTTCTTCTGCAAGCAGAGACCATGGGAACCAAATCCCCTTCATGGAAAGACTAGTAGGAAACTCAGTCAATTGAAATTTTGTGATGTTTCATTTCCCCTGGGTGGGCGTAATTCTACATAAATCAACATGGGCTCTATAGTACTTTAGTTTTGTACTGGTTCTTGCATATTCTTCAATCACATAACCCTTCTTAGGATTTTGCACAGTTAGTGCAGATCTTCAATGCTGACCCTTTATGTGTGGTAAACTTGTAATGCCACATACTGTTTATATACTTTTAGCTTTTGCTTAGAATTTGGAAATAGATGTTGGATTATGTTGCTATGCCTTTGGATATGAATACCATGGAAGAATGTAGCCTAGACTGCAAGGTTTAATGTTAAAAAGGAAATTGGGAGAACTTTGCACCTAACTGAGGATGCATAGTAGATTTTTGGGAAGGGAATTCTGACATGTAATGTTGCATTGTGGATGGGAGCTCAGTGGGAGAAGAATTTAATAATGATCTCTAAAAGCCAGGCCCTGAGCCAGTGTAAATGACAGATAAGAATAGTTCCAATTAAATCAATCAAGCTATGCCAATTTTCATCAGCTGAACATCTGATTGAATCTTTATAGTTTATGAATAGAGTTAAAAAAAGAATAGTGTTCACTCACCAGAATGCTTATGTCGTTTTTCCTCTCGTCTTGCTTCACTTTATCAGAGATTTATTTTTTAGTCCTGAAACCTTGGAGCTGCGAAATAAACTTAAATTGAAATAATGCTAATCCCATTTTCAGTGACTTGCTTGTACAGATTGATCTCCTGAGTTTAGAAAAGTTCATAAAAAAGATATTCTATTAAGAATGTTTAAAATTCCAATTCTGGTGAATCTATTAGAAACTTACATTTTTTTATGATTTAGTTAAATAAAAAACTCTGATTAACTTTTGTCTGGAATCTTTTATTGCCGGTATTTCTTGAGTCACAAATGATAAATTCCAGTTTTAAGCATCCAGGGTTAAGGACAAATTCAAGTGATAAATTCTGGTTAGGTGGCTGAGGTAAAACATAACTATGTTGTGTGGTAGAAAATTATTAGTAGTGATCCAAAACTTAATAGTTTTTAAATGGAAAGACATAATTGTCCAGCTATACTGAATGTTGCAGCCTGATTAAAACCATATCTAGTATCTCCTGTCCTCCTTTTGATATAGTTGGACAATGAATAGCCTTACATCTCTGTCATGTGTAAATATAAGTAAGGGGGTTCATCCAAAGAGAATTAGCAAGGTCACCTAAAGAAAGTTAATTAATATCCACTATTAAAAATTCTGACTTTACTACCTGGTAAATGATATCTAATTAAATTGGTACAAGCTATTTATTAAATGGTAACTGAATGCCTAAAATGTTCCTGAGAGAGACTAGATGGGTGAGCTAATATCTTTTATTGGACCAACTTCTCTTGGTGAAAAAAGGACAAGCTTTCAAGCTCCGCGGAACTCTTCTTGAAGTCTGGAGTTTGTCACAACAGAATGCAATTGCATATTTAATACCTTAGTGATTTTAAAAAAAATTACATTGCACCTAGATTCTTCTGACATCCTTGCTGGAAGTTCCATAAGTCTTCCACTAGAGCCTGCTTTTTCCAAAACAAAGTCAGAAGTCCACGTTCACTGATCTTAACACTGCAGTGTATAATTCCTGTACAAATCTGTATGCACAAATCTGTGTACAGATCTGTATGCACACGTGGTTCTGAAACACTCTCGTTAGCACAGTTATGTGATTTACACATGCCTTGGCTTTAACTAAACACACAAAAGTAGATGTGTAGGTGAACATGCTAAATACATGCAGACCTATGACCTGTTCATTGGGAGCTATGAAAGTCAGGCCTTATACTGCACATAGAAAATCTAGGGGATGGCAACCATAGAAGGTTGTAGCTCTTCTGACTTCTAAGGGCGGCAATGTAACTTCAGCAAGTATTTGTCTGGGCTGCAAAACCCATTCCAAATCCAGCAGACAAAGCTGACTGAGGAGTATAAAATAATAATAATAAAGAAGCAAAAGAACTCTCATTGAAAGTCAGTGAATCTGCATTTAAGCACCTAAGTTCAACACTTAGGTGCCAGTGGCATTCAGAGAACCGCTGCTCAGCTACCGCCTAAGCCTGTAGGCTCCTAGAGTCCCTAGACACCTACGTTTCCTCCACTAAAATCCGCAAAACACCTACATTTCAGCAGATGAGTATGCACACACAACTGCCTAAATTCTGACACTACCCAGAAGCCTATGAATCTTCCCTCCCACCCCCCTCTATTCCTAACCTAGCAAAGCATCACACTTGTGTGATCTGAATTGTTTTAGTACCGCCATTGACTTCAATGTTGAGGCAGCATGGTCAAATGGAGAAGGCACTAGAGTGAGAAGTCCTGGCTTCTTTTTCTAGCTCTGCTACTGATCTGCAATGACCTTGGACAAGTCACTTCCCTTCTCTGTTTCTTGATTTCCCTTCCAGCCCCTTTGTCTGTTTTGTCTAGTTAGATTGTAAGCTCTTCGGGGCAGGGGCGCTCTCATTTTGTGTGTTTATACAGCACCTAGCACAATGAAGCTCTGATCTTAGTTGCTACTTTAATATCAATAATTATAATGGTGGAGATTACATATGTGCTTTGCCAATATTTAAATAAAGAACAGTACCAACTCCCACCTACATTCAGTCAATGATCAGCTGCAGAAATGTCTCATGTAAGTCAGCTCCCTAAAGACATCAGTGGAGTCACTGTTCACATGAATCCTTTCAGCATCAGAAATGTGGGAAGCTTTCTACATACAGTCACAGAGGAGATGAGGCTTCTGGTTCTGTTCTTCTGAGGAAGTTGTTTCTCGACCTCCTGGTCAGCATTACATGGCACAGGAGAGATTATGATTCTGGCTGCGGAATCGGAATGAGCCTTTCTGAATGAATTTCAAGATAGCTAAACTCTGCACAGTATACAAAATAAATTAATATATGCAGTTTTGCATTGGACTTGGTAACTTCTCACCAAGGACAAATTAACTCTACTTGGCAAACAAGTATCAGGATTCTAAAACTATATGTGCCCCCGCCACTACTATGATCACACTTCTACAAGAGCATAGAAAAGAAGTTCCCCAATACAGATTGATAAAGGGTGTCGCATTTGTTTGTTTTCCCAAGCTATTGTTCATAAGATTCATAAAATATTTGCAATATATTAGAATGTTGAATTTATTAACATTGTGAAAAACAAAGGCTCCTTGTCAAAAAAATCTCTGTCTTGTTCTATAAGATATAACACTTGATTAAGAGCATTGCTAATTAATTTTATTTTTGTTTCCTTTACTATTTTATTTTGATTGTACTGTGCTCTGTGCAAGAGCAGAGAAGGATGGTAAGGGTGAATTTAAGCCATCCTTGTGACTCCTGAATCCTGGGGCTGATTTCTGCTGGTCTGAACCCACAGCATAAGTTAGAGAAGCCACGAGGGCTGCTATAATTTACACCTGTTGCCCACTGCCTCTAAAAGGCCACTCTAGAAGCTAGATGTTAATGAATTGTAGAGAATGCTCCATCCCCAGTACTTTTCTGCAGATACATTTCATTTCAAGAAGGGGGAATGGCACAAAAGCCATTAAGGTAGTTCTGTGCCATCTGAAAAAAATCCCCAATTAAGTAATGAAGTTTACAACTGTTTTTTACCACTAGAGTAGGGTGAAGGACCTACCCCCATATTTTTGTATAGATAAAATGTTGTGGGTGGCAAGATAATTGAATGTTTTTATAAGTGATCTTGAGATGTAATCCTGCAACATTATATTTTATAATTTTAATTATGTTTTGTTTTTATTTATGGGAAGATGAGTTTCCTTATGTGTATTGAATGAAAAAGAAATTTTTTTAAATATAGATTACATTTTTGTTGGACATAGAACTTTATAATCAACCAATATATAATAGCATTATTAGACACTAAAATTTAATTGCTAGTTTGAGGCATTACATTCAATTTAATGAAAGCTGTTAATTTTAGTCAGTAGGGATGAAAATGACATAATTCAATAAATTAATACTAAAAAATAGACTCTAGGTATTAAAGTCAGTTTGTTAACTACATCCAGAAAATTCTTATGCAACTACACGACATCCATATTAACACTAGCAAGAGAATACCTTCTCAATTACATTCCAATAGAAAATAATTATATGATTACTGCAACATTCTTTTCTCTGGCCTTGAAAAATGGAAACTTGCACCGCACACATCCATTCAGAATGCGGCTCCAAAGATCATTTTCCTAGCCTGTTGTTTTAACTATGTCACCCCTCTGTTTCAATCTCTCCTTTGGCTCCCCTTTCTCCATTGCATCAAACACAAGCTACTTCTCTTCACTTTCAAGGCCTTTCACAGTCTCTCTCTACTCTGCCTATCATCTCTGATTCACTATCGAGCTGTTGACGCACCTCTGATCAGCTCATGATGCCAGTCTTTACTACTCCCTCATTAAACTTTCAAACAAGCACCTTCATGCTTAAACATCTGCACAGCTACCTCATTATCCTCCTTCAAAACTCTCCTTTTCCATGATGCCTACAAAAAACTTGACAAGGATGAGGCTACCGCCTGTTATGCTGACCAATACTGTCTAATTGTTTCCTTTATTCCCTCATCTTTCTGTCTGTCTGTATCTGCATCTCTTGTCTTATATTTAGATTGTAAGCTCTTTGGGACAGAGTCTTTTTGTTCTGTGTTTTTACAGCTTTTAGTAAAATGGGGTCCTGGTTAATGACTAATACAAATAATAACACTTGCCATGAATTCATATGTATAATTTTGAGTCACACTTCATAGCCGATAGCTAACACTCTGGTCTTAAAGGGACACTGATACCTCTGAAAATGTTTTACCTACTGTTAGTAATGGCTAAACACATCAACCGAATGTTTGTTATAGACCAGGCCGCAGTTAACAATGTTGATATTTTAAATGGTTAGTCCTCAGAGTCAAGTCACTACTGAGATGAATGGGAATGGATTCATACTCCCTGAGCTATTTTCTCAGGCTAACTGCTTGTAGACTTGGGAAGGCAACACTGCATATGTGAACGGTCAGTTCAGATTTTGTGTGTATTCTTTGCTACCAAATGTGCTAGAACCACCTTTTTTTTTTTTTTTTTTTTTTTAAGGAAAGCTTAAATTTTGGAGCACACATGAATCTGCAGAGAAGATTCTGCAGCCAGTTGATTAGCTGCAGACTGACCTAAAACACAAGGTTCTGGTTAAAGCCATAAAACATGAAGTCTAACAAAAAAAAAAAAAAAAAAGACCTAAATGGAGGTAAGGAATTAGTTTTGTATAACTTGCCATGTCTTAATAGTTTAATGACAAATGGTCAAGTAGCTCCACATTGATATTTAGAATTTGGTACTCAGATTATCAGATTCGATTTGTTTTATAACAGAAATAAAAGTTCTTCTTGCCCAGCCTCCCCATGTTGTTTAGAACTGAGTTGTTTTTCTTTAATTCTTTTTTCCAGCTGTTCAAACAAACCCAAGACACATTTTTTAACCAATTAGGTTATATCAGAACTTAGCCTTATGTAAGTATGTCACCTAGGAAATGTTAGGTTTAAATTAGCTGTCAATCCTGTCTAACATTTAATTTAGCTGAACACAACCCTTATGGAATATGGCACAAAGGTAATGTTAATTTTTGTCTCTGTCAGCAACCAGTGTAAATGCCTGGAATACTATAGTAGCTAAATTTAAAGTATGTCGAGGAAAGTGATATTGTAGTTGTATAACATTTTGCTGAAATAAAATTGTCTGAAATGTGGCTTGTAATTAGAAAGGAGGAGGGGAAAAGGAAACCCAAGGCTTGCTATCAATGCAATGAGGAGACTCAGGTTTGCTAACAGACTGAACTCGGGCTTTTTCCCTCCACCAAAGGGAGGTGGAAACTGTGACTAGCTTGCTTTCTAGGAGGAAGATGTTAGCATATTATATATATATATATATAAATAAATAAGAGAGAGAGAGAGAGAGAGAGAGAGAGAGGAGGGTATGAATATCAATATTATAGGAAGCCTCTGAAAAGAATACTTAAATTCATAAAAGTATCACTATGCCTGGATCTTTATAATTCAAAAAAAAATCAAGAAATAATCTTGTAGGAAGAACGTTACACTCCTTTAGGTGACTTTGTCCTTATTTTGCTTACCTTTACTTACTGCTTATATTAGTCACATGGTCTTACAGCACCAGGAAAATAATTAACAATAAATAATTTGACTATTTTCACTTTTTGCCCCGTTTCCCAATTATCTGTAAGCAGATCACCATTTTCCTCTTTTGTTATTTGAAATATCTACTGCATATATCCTGCAGATCACTCTTGGTCTGTAGATTATTAATGAGCAGTTGGTAACACATTCTATGTTCATAATTTCCACTGTGGTTAGTTTTGATTAGACACTCAGGTCACATGGCATGTTTATGATACTTGACAGGATATATTTTTTTTCTTGTTTTTGCAAATTCTTGCATTTACATACTACTTTTTTATGGAAAAGGTGAAAAAGTATTTGTTTTATCTCAGAACTTTCAGTGAGTACACTTAATTTTTGCAAGAAAAGCCCATACTCCTTGTTCATGTAAAAAAAAATGCATCAAACTAAACCCAGGATCAAACCAACTTCAGCTAACACCGGTGACAATGATACACAGATAACTTCACTTTTGAAACCTTTTAGTTCCCCTCAAGTGCACCTTTTGGGGACAGGTTTCACTGCCTTCACCTCTCTTTGGGTGGAACCCTGCAGTCCAACCACTCTCATGCTACATCTACACTTGGAGCTTGGTGTGTGATTCCCAGCTTGCATTTATGTACCTGTGCTAGCTCTGCTTGAGCTAGTGTGCTAAAAATAGCAGTGTAGCAGCAGGTAGCACAGGCAGCAGTTTGGGCCATCCATCCCATGTACGTATCCGCCCCAGTATGATTTTACCTGGCAGTCTCTTTAATGAGTCATGGGTACCAGGGACGGGAAGCAGTTATACTGGTATTTTTGGCACACTACCTCAAGAAGAGCTAATGCAGGTATGTCTATGCAAGCTGGGAATCACACACCGAACTCCAACTGTAGATATAGCCCTACACTGGATCTCTGGGCTGCAGCCCCCGCCCCCCCATGTACGAACCAAGTTAATCCAACAGGCCCAACTGCGTTTGGCAGGTGTTAAACCCTTTTCCTCTCAGATCCTGTGACAGAGGCTGATTATTAAACCAGCTCAAATAGCTTCTCCAAAACAAAGCATTATTTATACACCCAAAAATATATAGCACACCAAGCAAAAGGTAAAAAATAAAGGCTTATATGCCTGTTTCCCCTTACTTAATTCTTAATCTTTCCTTGCAGGCTTTGTAAATTCCCTTCAGCCCACTTACCTTCACCTTGGGGTTGGAGAGATGGCCTGATTGCAGCAGTTTGTGTCTTTGTCAGCATCTCCCCCACGGCCATCTCTTGATAACCCACTCGCCCTCCCCCCCCAATTCTTCTCTAGGCCAACATCTTTTAAGACTTTAGTATCCCCTTTGATCATAGACTCAAATCTGGGGTAAGTAAACCTAGTCAGCCTCGGTGGCACTAGGTAAAGGTACTCCCCAATTAATAGTTTCTCTATTATTTCCTCAATGACCCTGGTATTCTTTTGGAATATACCTAATCTTAAACATTGTTTCATTTCCTGTTTGTTTCCTTCATCAGAGCCTCCTTTTGATTTAACTCTTTGCTGCCAGGGAGCTCAATACCAACTAGGTAAACTGAGGCACACACAATATTTATTTTAAAGTATTTACCAACTTGAAAAATTATCATATCGCCTTTTTGTTAAGCCAGGCATCTATGTGGCTGTTGGATATGACCACACAGATCCCACCTAAGGTTGAGATTGAACGAGAATTAGTATATCCTCACCCCCTTTCAGGCATTGTAGGATTGCATTATTTTAGATTTGATGGCTCCAGAGCTCCCACAATAATGGCTGAGTGTCAAACTTAACTAGGAAGATTTGCTTCCATACTTTCTCCATGAAGAAGCAGTCCCATTGAGCAATTCTATCCTTAAAATTGGTGTCAAAACCTAGATGTGGAGGAATTGGATGGAGACAGGAATTATGACTGTCACAGCTAATTGGCAATAATAAATTTAAACCATATATAAATCTTCGGCAACAATGTGGCTTGCCCTGCTCCAGAGTATGGAAATATCTCCAGTTAAAGCATTTACTTACAAATGTATTTGGACTGAATGCATTGGGAGCTCTATCATTAGTTTGGATAAAAAACTTCCTGGATTTATTCAGCCAACAATATCCTTTCACAATTTTCTGGCCCCCAAAATTACCACAGATTTATAATTTGATAGTTGCTTGGAATAGAGATTTGGGTCCACAGCTATCTCTGACCTAGTGGAATACAACCGTATTTAATGTTTTAAAAGCAACTATAGACCTGACACTACCTCTTATACACAAAAGAAACACTTGTTCAAATACACTGGTCCCTACGTAGTCTAATGGTAACGGGCCTCTTACACGCTGACTGCTGTTGAAAATGTAACTCCCTTGGTGCTACATTAGCTCACATGTTTTGGGACAATCCCTGTATCAAGAATTTCTGGCATGAGGTGGGTCAAAGAACCAATTTGATACTGGATGTTAAGTTGGAGCACTTCCCTTAAGTTTCATTCTTGGATATATTCCTGATGCCCATGTCTTACCTGGTAACAAGGCAACGTGGTTCCAATGTGCAGCTTTTGAAAAATTAATCCTGCAAAAATGGAAAAGTCCATCTCCACCAAACAGTGATGCCTATCTGACCTCAAGAAACGAATAACGGGCATTCCTCAGAAGGGCAATGCCCAAAAAATTCAAAGCAATTTGGACTGACTTTTTAGAGGTCTATAATTAATGTAGACCCTGAAGATAGATATGTTGCTCCCCCTCCTCTCTCTTTATCCTAATGCTCTTTACTTATTTTGTGTATTATGATAAATCTAGTATTGTGGTATATTTGTTGTATTTGGAAAAATTAATAACAATTATAATACACGTAACTCCCTCATTCTCCACATGTAAATCATATTTCACTAATTTTCCCAGTTTTGACACTTGTTCCACCATTTTAAACATATGTGCCTACTCCCTAAACTTTAATTATGTTTAAATACTCTCAAACCAAGGTTCTGAAATGTTTTGGTAACCTTTTTACCACATTTGTTTGTTCTCCATGCTTCCACGTTCTAATCTGTATCAGAAATAAAAGTGCTAGAAAATTTTGAAGAAAACTTGTTCAGCCCAATTTTACAGACTCCAGAGGTTCAGACAAGTATAACAGAGTTTCACATGCAGATTCTTTGCTGAAGGCCAGGGTAGAAACAAACCCTTCAGTGTGTGGGCTGGCTTACATTCACAGCATCATTCATTATCTTAATTTGACTTCACTGAGTTTCCCTGACAGTGAACAGCAGAGGACAACAATGCTATGGATGATGAATAAGATCAACAACTTTAACTACTTACTAAAAGCTCATGCAACTCTTATCTGAAATCCAAAAATTGAAGTCAATAAACTTTTAGTGAAGAACTTGTCCAGGATAAAGTAGCAAGCATGGAATAAGGCTGTCATTTACATGGGCCTTTCATGTACAATGACATCAGGGAGGCCATGGTTTTCCACTTAAACAAAATGTTCCAACATGGTCCACTGGGCAAAGTGTCACCAATGTCTCAATGCTGAAAAATCATAGTTAGGTCATGCTACCCACTTAACCAACTATGGAACAATAAACTGACACTGGAGATCTCCTTCAGGCCCTGCTCTATAGCCCAAAATCTGCTTTATTTCTGAACAGTGACACAAAGCTAGTAGCTATGGAAACTAGGACTAAAGATCAGTTATGCTGTTAGACACTTGCTTCAGGACTGCAGCTCTTGCTGACTCTGCTGCAGACTCAGAAAAGGAGGCGGATAGTGAAAGGCAACTTTTAATTGAGGAGGTTAAGCAGTGGGGTTGGAACAATTTTTATAGTGGGGGTGCTGAAAGCCACTGAAGAAAATTGTAAACCCTGTATCTGTTGGAAACCACTTCAAGTCAGGGGGTCCTGCTGCTAGTTCCAACACTCCTGAGACAAAGGCATTAATGGTCTGCAGTGACTGGCTTTCTCCTTCTCCAACTAGCTCTGCTCAGAATCAGCAGAGCACTATGACTTACGACATTGCTAAGCCTCATAAACAAGCAGGTGGACATTGTGAGTATGACTTAAGATGGTTCCCAGAAGACATTTAACTTGAGTTGCAATTAGAGAGGTAAATGGAACATCCCCAAATGTCAGACAGTTTGGGGAATCAGCACATTTCCTGTTGGCTGTCATTNGGGGGGGGGGGGGGGGAGGGAAGAGAAGTAATGCTAGATTTTTACAAAAATACTGTACCAATTGTAAACCCAGGCAGTAATATCTCATTGATTCGGCATGCAGCAGAAGTAATAGCTCTGAAGAGTAAGCACGGTACCTCCATTCATTCCAAAGGGGTTGTAACTCTGATGCTTAATACCGTTTGAATCTTAAACATTTGACTGCTGATCACAGCACCCAAAAAAGAAGGAATGATCACGTTATGAAGATTTGAAATATATAAATATATTGAAATATACATACATATAAACACACACACACACACACACATATATACACACACACACACATATATACACACACACACACACCCCACATTTGGTGTCACAAGTAGGTGTTGGACAGTGGGTGGAGACTGGGAAATTACCATAACTTCATTCCCCCCCTCCCAGTCTTACCCATGAGAATTACTGCTCTCCAGTTACTTTGACTGGCAGTAAATTATAATAAAAGACAATTAATAGTATGAGATAATTATACAGCACCACAGGTATGCATGTGGCTTTATGGGTATAAAATAAGGTACAGGACCCTGCAGCTAGGGATCTTACACAGAGATGTAATAAATACAGAGATGACAAACAGTTGGGTGTTAGTGGGGCAACAAATAAGGGGGGGGTAGAATCAAAAAACAATCCTTTGGCAGCCATTTGAAAGATAACATTTTCCAACAGAATACCAGGCAGTTATTAAGTATAGAGAAAAAATGTCTGTACAGGTCTGTCTTGTCTTACGCTGGGGTTACGTTCTGCGGTTAGCGCGTAAAGTGAAAACCGCGTATAGTCAAAATCCCATTGACTTTAATGGCGGGCGGAATCGCCCGCACTACAGACACAGTACATAAATTGCTTTTTTTCCTCTCTCTCTCTTTTTTTTTGTGTGTGTGTTTTTGCCGACCGCGCAAAGCTGAAATCGCGCATGTTAAATGTGCGTAAGATGAGACAGACCTGTATTAACTGTTGGCAAATTCTATCTTTTAATGGTGACCACTGTTTGAAGGAAAACAGTTGACTAACACTTTTGATTTTGGTACCCTGATTGCCCATCCTTGAGTGTCCATTCAGGAAGACGTTAGTCTTTGCAAGGAGTGTGGCCTAAACAGATCAGTACCATAACAGGTGAAAAACTTCAGTTTTCTGAATGTCTACCTGCCCATTTGTACCTACTAAAATGATACCGGCTTTGTAGCCACAGAAGGAGAGTACATTATTTGACACCTATACAAAACATATTCATACCCAAAAGTTTAGTTTAAGTTTGATGAGAACTGTGAGGTCCTTATCATACAGGTGGGTGCATTCATATGAGAGACAGACACCACATGCCAACAGATCTTATGTCACACGTTCATAGAGGAAAGTCAGTGTAGCCGATCTTTTTAATTTTTTTCATTAGAGATAGAGAAATCCAATTATAGTTCTAGTGTAATCATTCATGAACCACATACTATTTACTGTCTCAATGTGGGGGAGTCAACTACTCAGGCTGCTTGTGTCTTCATTCTTTTTAATAATATTTTTCCATAGTTACTTTGGCATGTCCCCCCCCATCTTTCCACCAGGGCCCAACAATTTCAAACCATCAGGAGTACAATTGGAGGCCAGATTCGCTATTTTTCAGTAACCCCAAACCCATTCTTCAGCCTGAGTCAATCTCTTAAACCACACAAATCAGATTGTTATCTTTATACCAATTTCACGTTTTGGGGGCTGTCTTTTACAAACCATCACTTGCAGTCCTTGAGCAGGGGATACTAGCCTGGAGCAATTCCCTGGCACCAGCATGAGTTTGCAAGAAGGTATGTTGTGTACTCTACCCTCATTTCAGAGCACCTGGGTAGGGCCAGGTGCAACTGGATCTCTGCCAGTTCATCCATCAATATTTTTATTATTTATATGGGAAGATAGATAATGCCGGTAAAAAAAAAAACAACAACAACAACAAAAAACACTGACCTATTTCTGCAGCCTGATCTCAATTCCTGTACTATCTGAAATTCACCCAGGCTTATTAAGAATCTAGTAACCCAGTGATTGTGACCTTGCTCTGACAAATTTCCCTTTAATTAGCTTTTTTTAAAACCTCAGTAAGAAGTAGATAAATGAAAAATTCTCTTCTTTCCTTCATAGTTTATATAGCTTCTGTAACTGTGTAAAGTTATTTTCTTCATACCATATGAGCATTCGTCCATGTTTCTTACATTTCAAAGATATTTTGCTAGTTGACTTTTTACTTGAGTTATTTTTGCTCAGGCATGGCAGCCAATTAAATGTCTTGATATACTGTACAACTGCTTGTACTTAAAGAAGACTGATCCAAGTTCAACATTTTTAATCCAGTGTCTTTTTAAAAAAAAAAAAAAAATCTTATGCACTCTGGAAATTAGAAAAGTAGATTCACAAACAATGTTTACCACTGAATCAAGTTATTCGACTATATTTAAGCAGGGTATTGTTAGTAAAAATGTGGGGGGTTTTATACAGTAAATCTGATGCATTTATTGTATCTAATCAATTTTATTTTAAGTCTTAAGAAATAAAGATTTTTTTCCATGTTTATTCTTAAAATAGAATATTGTTAACTGCTTTCCTTAAAAAAAAAAAAAAAAAAAAAAAATAGAAATAACCAGCAGATAGCATTTGGTCATGATGTAGAATCATTATCATCCATAGACTAGATGCATGACTTCTGTATTCTTGCGTGTCTCTCAAAAAATTGAATAAGGTTCTACATTTTGCTCTTGTATGCCTTTTTTTAAAACTGAGGTTTACTATCGAGCACATCTGTAATCTGATAAAATTCTTATAACGTTGCAATGGTGCTGTTTCTGCAGCTAATCTAATGTAAAGTAAATAGCTGAGCTGAAAAATATTAAATTGAATTCAAGAATTGTTGGTACCAAGAAAATACCCACAGATAATCTGGTAACTCAAATCATCCAATGCCTAAAAAGCCACTGCAAAAATTACTTGCAAACAGTTGCCTGGGATTGCTCATGAGCATTCAGCATCCATTTCACAACATGTTGTTGGAGATAAAAGGAAAACAATCAGAACAAAAAATACTTAATTATTTTCTCATGACTGGAGAAATTTCATACACAAAAAAACCCCAAAAACTTATCACCAAGATTTTGTTAATGGCAAGAACTCAATCAGCCCCAACAGGTTTAGCCATTCTCACAGCCATCGTAGAGAGCCTTATTCTCTGAGAAATAATTTAGGCCCTAGTCATGCAAAGCATGACTCCCTTTGCTTTCACAAATATTTGGGAAGGGCTACACTTTGTACAAATACCCGTAGTCACAAGAATATTCATTCTTTGTTATTAGTTTTACATTACTCAGTTTCCATCATTCAGACAGCAACAGCAATACCATTTAACTTCAGTGAGCAATCACACACCACAAATAATGGATAGCAAATAGTCAAATTGAACAATTCAGTACGATTATTCCAAATTATCTGTCATATGATGAGCTAGCTTACAGAAGCAAATACCTGCCTTACCTCCATATCAGAGACACCAAAATGTTTTCAGAACTAGTTAATTCCATCTCTGCTTAGTTTCTTCTATAATGATCCAGCCAACATAAGGCTTTCTGGAGCTTCACTTTACACACTCTTTACAAAGACTGGGTATCAGCTTAGACTTTTGTAACTTCTCCAGAGGATTGCATTGAAATCTACAGAGAAAAATTTAATTATCCAGTCACTGGCAATGAGATGCAATAGTGATTGGGGGCCAAAATTACCTTAGAGAGTGATAAGAAATAAAAAGAGTGAACAGAGTGTGAACAGTCACATGACTAACCAGCTGTTCTGAAATCTAAAATTACTCAGGGGATTGAAATTAGCTAAATGAGCCCACCTACATAGCAGGCAAAGAATTGCTCACTTCTTCTTAAAGAATGCAACATATAAAAGATACTATTATTACTCTGACATTAGTTCTGGTGAAATTATAGTGTTACTGTAAAGATGATGTATCCAAAGATACCTGTAATCAGGGGTAGGACACACAAGAAGATAGTGATTATTGACACTTTTAAATAATTGACTAATTAATTCACTGAACTTCAGAATCAACTTGAAATTGAGACCCATTTGGTATATCACAAGAAATAAGGCAATGTGGGAAAAAGAAATTTCAGGGCAGAAGATCATTAACTTTTTCATATTGCTGTAGAATGAAATAGCAGAGTGGTAAAATATTTGTGACTTCCTAGAATATAAAGTATATACTAAATTAAACTGGCATTTGTATAGCTCTCTGGGTTAGTGTGAGGACTTCTACCTGTTTGAAAGTTTGCTTTGGTTTCAATATGCTCCACAAAACACAGATCTTTATCCAAAGCTTATCCAAACTACCCTGAGTCTGAAAACACAGGGCTGGACATTTTAATGAGGTAAAAAAAAAAAAAAGGATTTAATGTTAACTTTACAGGGACCAGCAGGAAACAGGAAGTTCATAAAATACCTATTATTTTTGTAATTAAGTTAAATATGTTTGAACATTAAAATATTTCCTTTGAGTTCAAATGGAACTCCAACTGGTTCATCTATCCCAATCAAGGATCCACAGTTTATGATACGGCTTGGCATACACTCCTCTCGGTATTACCATTTTTCTTTCAAAAGGTATGCTCTCCACAGCTAGAGTATGTTGAAGCATTTTATATTGAGACTGAAAGCATTACACAGATAGTGCTTTATGGGTCATTATTACTGGCAGTTGTTCTCTTATGTAAGTACCATAAAGCCAGATTGGTGATGTACATAGTACTGCCGAGTAAGAGTTACAAGTCTGAGTCCTGACTTCAGCCCTGAGTTCCTCAGGCAGCAGAGGCTAGAAGTGCTGTGGTATTTTTGGGGGTTGGGAAGAGGAGAGGATATGTAAAGAGAGGAAATGGAAGACCTTAAAACTTAGAGAAATATTAAACATATGCTTTTTAAAAGAGATGTTTTTAAAATAGTGTTAATGTATTTTTTTTCTTCATTATTTTTTCTTTAAGGTATACTTGCCAAATTTGTCCTTTAAAAAAAAACCTCAAGTGTCCTTTGAGGTTTACATTCTTCCATTCATACTTATCTAGGGGCAGCTAATCTATTTTTCTATTATCGTTGCTTAGAGATTCCCATTCCAATTCCAATTACACAATCGTTCTCAATAACACTGAATCCTCTGCATAGCTAACAGTTATATTTAGATTCAGTATGATTTCTCTTCAGTGTGTATTATGCAGCCTTAAACTGTGCAAGACAGATATATTTCAGGGGATAATACAAGCAATTGTTATCCACTCTGATGGTTTCAAAAGTGGGCATATGTCTTGGAGCGGGATGTGTCTATTTACATTATTTATTTTATTTATTACTGGGGTTGAGTTACAGGAACATTTCTTAATACCACAAATTCTTCTGGGTTGATTAACAGTCAGATGCTAAGGCACCCTCTTATTTACTCCTCCCTTACAGGTTCTGCCACAGTCAATCTGTGCATATTATATATCAAAACAGAGCTGGTTTAAAATTGGAACTACCAGCCTCTGGAAAATTCTGATTTTGACATTTGATTTAATCATGAAATAGGACAAGAAGTTGAAACATCAACATTTTTTGTGTAATGGCAAGTTGACAAATAATTCAGTTTGAAACAGTTTAATTTGACATTCCTGAAACAAAATAATTTAGTTTAGATTATTGAACCAAATTTCAAAGTTTTGTTTTGGCTTGGTTCAACATTAATCTGCCTCCCTTTAGCTGCCATGGTATTTCATGGTAGGCACAGTTCAAGTGTCTCAGGATCCCATTCTTCTGTATAGGTTTGGCTGCCTAACTGGACTACATCTCCCATGATGCAGTTTGGTCCTGTGGCTCCTATCATGTGCCATGTAATTTCAATTGGAAGGGAGATTGTGATACATCATGGAAGATGTAGTCTGGCCAAGAAGTATGGCCCATAGACAAGAATGGGGCATAAGGCACCTGAACTACAAGTGCCATGGGACCGTGCAGCAGCTAAAGAAGACACCAATTAATATCAAGTTGACCTAAAAGGGTTTGATTCAGTTTGATAGACCAAAATGTTTCAGTTCAAGAGGACCTCACCCAAACAACAACAAAATCATTGATTTTCCTGATGGAAACAATAAAATAAATTTTAAAAATTAGTAAAATTAAAAATTTTCCATGTTTTTCAGTCAAAAAAATATTTCGAAGTAAAAAGCCCAACCAGCTTTATATGATAGATATCTCTTTTATTTTGTTTCTCTGAGCCAGATTTTCAGAAGACATTAGCTTCTATTGTGGGACCAAAATAAGTGACAAGACTTTAAAAACTGCTCACCGCTCTGGGAATTTCTGATCATAAAAGGCTGACTTGTCTTTTTAAATTAAAAGACCTTCTGTAGCAACCATGGAACAGTTGTACTATCCCTCTGTAGCCAGGGACAATGGATTCCTATCCTCTACACGCCAAGAGTTTGTGCATGTTGGTTTGCTGCAGTGTGCCCTACCCGCAATCAGTACACATCAGGCTCATAGAACCTATGGAGCACAATCAGCACACATCAGGCTCCATGGAGACATGGAGAAAAATGTACAGTAACAAAAGGAGATGAGAGCAATAGGAAAGCTCAAATGTTTTTCAGCTACATCTTCAGTGCACTATTCCCCCCATTTGAGTACTCAATGAAAATAACCCTCAAAATATTGTGTGGGACTCTTTGTAAGCAGACATACACTTATTAAATATCTTGTATGCATTTATGTTAATAAGAAAAATCCCCATACCATGCCATTTAGGGATGTCAGCTTGCAATGTACTAAAATAATAGAATACAATATGCAAAAGGAATTTTCAAATAATAAAAGGATACAAGTGTTATTTTGTTTTGGGAGCAGCTTGTGATGTGGTAGGACAGTGAAATCTGTGTCCATTTGGCCAACTTTCCCAATATTAAATATATATTTTAAAGGATACATAATACCATTAGGAAATAACAGAAGCAAGGTTTTAAAGAGTGTATGGAGAAAACAGAACCCACATGCACTAGAAGAGGTACACCACATGTTGTGGTAAACATGTGTAGGACCCATGGATCTTGAAGGGTGTTTTGTGGGGGGTATTGATCATCATAGCAGTAAAGATATGGCTGCAGGTTATGCATCTGTTGTGCTGGCAGGGTCTGGTACTACTCTGAGTTGGTGTGTCCTGGTCTTTGGAGAGCTTGCTTCTGATTATGAGCTTAGCAAGATCGGTGGTTCTTGGAAGGCAAGGATAGGCGGTTCAGGAAAGATTTTTTTCAGGATGTGGTCCCTATCAAATATGGGTTGAAATTGTTTGGTGATACCCCAAATGCGTTCCACTGGTAGGTGACAACTAGGGATGTGAAGTCAGGGTTTTTTTCACCCTGTATTGAAGCAGGTTCTCCCAGGCCATTTGGGTGCCCCATTCCAGGATGAGATTATCTTCTCTGGTTGATTGTCCTTGTTTAGTGAAAGCAGTTGTAAGCATATTTAGGTGTGCATCCCAGACTCTCTCTGTGGAGCAAATTCTATTGTATCTGAGTGTCTGGATCTAGGTAACAGGTTTCTTGGTGTGCCTGGGATGATTGCTGGATCTGTGAAGATAAGTGTGGTGATCCATAGATTTCTTGTATATTGTAATTTGTAGGCTTCCACTGTTTTAGGTTGATTTTCCCATACTTAATACAGCTCTACCATTTCCGGTGCTGAATTTTTCAAAAAACACAATAATGGTACAAATGTTTGTTAAGCTAAAACAGTTAAGAATGATAGTGTTTGCATGGACTATTGTTTAAACCAGTGGTTCTTAACCTGGGGTGCACACACCCCCTGGGGGTGCGAGACGCCCTTTCTGGGGGTGCAATACATGACAGATTTTTTTTAGAAGGTAAATCATCGAAAACACAAATTAAGCACAGGCACGTAAGTACAACTACTTTGTTTAATCAAACCTATGTATTTATTAACATTATACATTTTTAATGGTTACTGTAATAAATATACAAACAAAACATGTATTTTCAAGTTTTTAAGCTAATTGTAGGGGTGTGAGTACATATTTTGAGAACCAAAGGGGTGCAGGCTGCAGTAAAGGTTAAGAACCACTGGTTTAAACAGTAGTTTATCACTCAACCACTAAACTGGATATTTATGGAGAGAAAATTATATAAATTCAATACATTAAATATGCAGCTAAATATACCTTGTAAGCTAATACTTGGGTCTCAGATTTCATCACTAAATATGTGCATGTCAAGAAAAACTTGAGCTCACAGCATGAGATTTCATAAAGATCCCCATCCACAGAGAAATGGTTTTCATACACATTTACAAAAAAATGTATTTTACAACAGAAACTACACATGGTATTTTGATTTCTAAATCCTCAGTCCCTACTCAGTCTGTACTGAGGCAAAACTACCACTGAAATCAACATTTACAAAATCAGCCTCTGATTCTGGGTGCGTCAGTTTTTAAGGGTCCAATCTGAGACAGTTTAGGCTTGATTTACTCAGGGAATATAATTCTTTCACGTTTTTAAATTCAAGCATTGTTTTCTAAACCTTACATTTGATGGAGGTCGTATCCATTTCACATTTATAATGGTCTCAAAGCCCAAGTTTCTAAGTCAACAGCTTCAAGATACAATCCTTGGATATTAGCTTATCTTGAATCTATTCTTTTGACAGTGCTAGTCAATGGATCTTGAACTCCATCTCATCTTTTAGTGCAATAAGTTAATGCCTTTTTCAATCAAATTTTAAAGAGCCTGAAGTCTATATGCCAGATAGACTGTTGGGATGCAGCCGGAAGAAAATTAGAGACACCGGTCCTGAGCATTGAAGTTCTCCAGCTTGTAAATATATCTTTAGTTGTGGAAGTTTTTCTTTCTTCTTGGCATAGTTTTGGTGAAAGGTGAACCAAACTATCCCTTCAGTTACAATTTGTGATGGAACAAATTCAAGCATAGAGTAGACAAGGTGATTACTGACAAACAATAAAAACTGAAATTAAAGGGTTTATTCAAGTGTATCTATGGGCATATCAGTCATCTGTCTGATAGTCCTGTGAGTAATTAAAAAGGCTTCTTATTGAGTTGAAATGTCCAAAACAAGACCTTTCTAAGGGCATATTTATTTTTCTGAGCAATCGTAAAGTCCAGCATTCATTTTTGTGGATGTAAATTACATCAACAAAAGTTGTACTCATATTTATCCACTCACAAAATAAACTGCAGATTAAGATTTAGGTTCCCATCCTATCTGTATGAGCCGAGTCCTTTTCTATTGTGGAGGCTACTGAAGTCAACTATGTTTTGTGCAAGGGCCTTCAATGCAGAGCTTAAACATCTTTAAGTACTGGGCTGCAATATAAGTAAATTATATCTGAATATTAGTGGGTTATAAGTGCAATTAATCATATTTGCAAGTGCAATTTAACTGTAGCTACGAAAGTATGAACAAAAGGGAAATCTTGTAGAATGCTCCACCCCTTTTTTGCACATAAAAGTTATAATCTCTGGTTTGTTTGTCTGCTTCTAGTTGCTTGGAAGTAACACTGACTTATCTTATGATACTTAACATGTCAAGCTGGTCAAACTCCAGGAAGCTATTGTTGTCATTACATTATTACTTGTTAATAAAAAAATTTCTTTAATTTCAGTTTTTATTGTTTGTCAGTAAGGTTTTGACTCCAGGCCTTCTCTAAGAATGAGAATTTCCTCTATTCACTTCTAGTAATGAACTCTTTCTAATCTTAACACTATTAATAATAGTTGCTCAATACAATTAAATTTTCACCAAACTCTAATTTATGTTACTAGATTGTTTAGAAATTCTCATTGTTTACCATTTTCTTTACCACCACTTACTCTGTCATGTTGATGGCCTTTTAACTACTGTTAGATCAGCATGTGGAAATGAGTTCATTACTATTAATTTTCCTGTTGCCAACTGGTTCATGAACTTTTTTGATTTTTGAAATGTGGTTCATGAATTGAAACAAAAAGAATACCACCCATTGTGCTGAGTTAAGAATTTATGAAAATTAGTTTGTTTGATGGACATTTAAGCATGCAACCATCTGCTTTTAATCTCAGAGCATCAAGCTATAAAGTATATTGATATTAATAAGGCTGTGGATGTGTTTGCTAGTTTCAGTTCACTCCATTGCCTACTGCTGGAAGCATGGCTTTAGAGCGATTGCTAGAGTGATGGGACACAAACCAAAATGTCAGTGTTCATTGACTGTGGTTAGAAAATGGTGTAATTAATGGAACACAGGCAAAATAAAATTGAATAGATACTCTATTTGAGCTAATTCCTTTCATATGCAGGACACTTCAGTATGCTTAAAAAAGCCATGAGTTTGATAGAGATAGTGTGGTGACTGTGTAGGCAAACATGGAAGCCATCATGCATTCAGTAATTGCTTGCACACAGCCTTGAACATTAGTGGTTTGGTTTTGTTTTTAATTAAGAAAGGAAATGTTCTCCAGGACACCTGGGATGTTCCCTGCTCTGTTCCAGAAGTGCAATGGATCTTTAACTTGTAATTGCACGACCATGAGATATGGGTATATAAATAATCTTATTACATTTTTCCTTCAATGGATAATACTTTCATCAATTCAATACCCCCCTGTCCTACACTACAGTATCAAGCACTAGGTGCAGGGCCAAGAAGGATCAGAGTGTTAGTCATGTAATTGGCCCTTTCTATGTGTTCTCATTTATGATTTCTCTCCACACAACAAATTAAAAGAATCAAGAAAATTGGAAGGTATTCTGAAATGATTAATACAAGTATATGCTACAGATAATTTTTCTGAAGGCAACATTATCTTCCATGGTAGGATTCACAAAGTATTGTTGTTTTTTATAATATATTGATATAGATATGAAATCAAGAATAAATCAGAGACAGACAGATCTGTTGCGAATTCTGCACTCATTTCTGGTGTCAGATTCCTGTATGGGAGCTCCACATGGAGAAGAGACTAAAACAAGCAAAAGAGATCTGATTCTTCAAGTGTAGATTAGAAACCTGTCATTCATATTGAAGGAGGTAAATTTGCCCTTAAGGTACAGTATTCAATATCTAGCCTAAGAATTGACAAAAAATTGAAATAAATAGTAGTGGAATAAAACTGTTACAAGAATATTCTTACATAGAGCCTGATCCAATGCCCTTTCAACCCTACACTAATTAATTTAAACTCAGGGTCAGATAGCAATGCATTTGCATTGAATGATATATTACACCACAAATAGTATCAGTGAATTCAACTGGCTACTTGGGGAGTAAGATGCTACAGTGTGAGTATGTGTATTAGAATGAGCCATCATTAGAATAACAGAGTATTCCTAGGGAAGTAGCCTATTGATTTCATTGAATTACTCACATAAATAAGGACTACTCATGGGAGTAAAGGTTTGATGGGTCAGGTCCTAATAGCCAGTTTCAAGTTTCTACCATCTCTGTTACATCTTCCTGGCTTTCTTTTTTTTTTCCTTTGTGAGATAAAATTGAAATTAGTATTGAATCATACTCGTGTGGTTAGGCACAAAATTGGCTCAACAAAGCACTGTCATGCATTGTAATGAAAAGTTGACTTCTCTTACAATTTTCTTTGTATGAAAAGCTGGGCTCATGACATCATCAAGAATAAAGTATTTGTTCAAAGAATAAAGTCTTACTGCAATTCAGACAAACAGCACTTTTCATTTTATACTGCACTGAAGTTTCATTTAAACAATGTTAGATGATACTTTTTGTATTAGGGCATATAAATAAACCTGGCAGTCAAGCACAGCCAGTACTGACCCTGCCTAGTTAAATATGAAATAGTGTCCTTTGTTCTGAACTTCAGAAAGCAGCATTTGGAAACCTTTGTCTTTCCATGAGAAACAACTAATTTGTAATATTATCCATATTTTTGTAGCTAATATAGTCCCTTCTGTGCAGCCATATGCAGTATAAGTAATAATCTTATCTCAGTTTTCAATAGTATTACAATAATATGCATCTGACAAGCATACTAATGCCTCCTGGAAAGCAGGTGTGGCTCATATAAGCTACTTAGCACAAAAGCATAGGGCTTTTTCCAATTTTCCTCTGAGCCAAAATGAAAATAAATACAATCAGACATTTACTGTAAATCAGACATTTACTGATAACAGCAAGTAATTTGCATTAGGAACTTAGAAGAGAAAGGGGAGGGGCTAAGACTGACAGCTACAATGGCATTTTGCTTGTCCTGCCCTTTTTTTAATTTTTTTTTATTTTTTTTAAAGAAAGAAGAAAATTATGGATAACTAGCCATCATTTTGAAAAACTCAGATGAACTGTTATGTTAGCAAATTGTCAACACACTTCTAAAAAGTGAATTTTTATTTTAGATAAAGCAAGAGTGGAGGTCAGAGTATGATCAAATTTGTGAAAGCGATAGTGAAGTAGTTAGAAATAAATCCTTGCAACAGGCAAATTGGGAAATGAGGAAATTGTAAATATAAAGTAGAGGTCTACATTTTTAATCTCCACTCTGAGGCTACCTATTTTATCTGGTCTAAGAGAAGCAAATTTAACAACATAAAAGACCATAAATAAAATCCATTTCAGGCTGATTTAGGTGTCTACAACAGCACTTAGGAGGTTAAAATGGGCTTTTCGGTACTAAATACAGATTTCAGTACTTTACTATAGACCATCATTTGAAAATTGTCTCTGAATGACTGCCCTCTGGATGACAGAATAATGGTTGAGTAGTGGTATCTCAGAAGGAAAAAGTATTCGGTAGAATATTCAAAATGTCAGTTTCTGAGAAAATTTGTAAACTACCAGTACACTCGGTTTCTCAGATTCTGATCAGATTTCACTGCGGTGCTGGGAGGGGAATAACAGAGGTAGCCACTTCTGTAATCTTGTAAATAGAGGAAATAGATACATCCCTATTACTTGTTAAAAAGAATTTAACTATGTCTTTAAAAGTATACATGCTTCTAATTGTAGCATTATAAGTAAACAAACCTAGATGTGTGATTGACTGCATTTAGATGTACTGCAGGAAATGCTGAAGGACTAGTAGAGTACTGTGCTGGGCACCCCATAAACTGCATTTAGTAGGAACTGAGATCATTCACTCAATGTCTCTCAAAGGATTGAGCTCACTTGCCTATATTGTGGAAAAATTAGCATCTGCTGGGTGTCATTTCTTAATTGGTTTTGTAATTGAATTGGGAATAATTATTAAAACCGTTGGTTTTGTGATAGAAAATTGTTGTGAAAAGATGGATTTTTGGTAACACTATCAAATCACAGAACAATAAAAAAAAAGTTGGGGTGTGCTCTACACTGGCCTTTGAGTGGACATTTGTTCTTTTTCCCTGACTCCTTCTTGCAGACATTTTAAAATGTGCTATTTTCTAAGTCTTTAAAATGTTAATATTCCTCAATGCTGTCTCCTCTATTTGATTGTCCTTTATTTCCCAAAGTTTGGCTCTGATTATTTTTCAGCTGCTGCAAGTGCACTACCCTTTGGCTTTTTTGTTGCTGTTGTTCCTTCTGTGCCAACGCTGATAATCTGCCTCTCTCATTTAGTTTTCCTATTTCCCCTCTACACTTCAGTTTGTTCAGCTGCTAATCTGCATCATACAACCAGACAGCTAACATAAAAACATAAAAATGGCCATACTGGGTCAGACTAATGGTCCATCTAGCCCAGTATCCTGTCTTCTGACAGTGGCCAGTGGATGGTAGATGCTTCAGAGCAGAGGTTCTCAACCTTTCCAGACTACTGTAACCCTTTCAGGAGTCTGATTTGTTTTGCATACCCTAAATTTCATCTCACTTAAAAACTACTTGCTTACAAAATCAGACACAAAAATACAAAAGTGTCACGGCACACCATTACTGAAAAAAGGCTACTTTCTCATTTTGTCTGCATGAAATTTCAGTTTGTTTTGACATTGCTAGTGTTTGTAGTAAGTGAAGGCCCTGATAAAGGCCCAGTATGAGGCCTGAGGCCTGAACTGAAGTAATGGTCAAGACTTTGCTAAGCATAAAGTAAAGTTAAGCTGTGAGCTAGAGGCAGGCCCTGCTCACAGAAGTTGGCAAGGAAAGGGCTAATGCTGCAAGAAGATACATACCTAAAAGGTACGGCACACTAGGGATCAGAATGTAGACATTCCACACAGATAACATGGAACAGGCCGACCCATCCCAATGACGGGGGCAAAAGGGTAAAATGATGGATAGAGTTGTTTTGATCGAACCAATCTGTACAAGGTGAGAGGCGGCACCTTACTACGTAGAGGGGTTGTACCTTGCTGCGTAGAAGGGTGGCACCTCAATACGTCAGGAGTGATGTGTAACTTGTTTGTACCTGTGTATAAGAATGTATCCCTGGGGCGGTGGCTTTGACCAGCCGAGGGGGCAGTGGAAAGTCCCGCCACTGACTGAGCTGGGTCCATTGCCAAGAGGCACTTTCTCGTAGTATGCCCTGAGTTAGGCTAAGAAACCTACAGGGAACTGCAATTGTGTCCGAGGTCGCAATAAACCTACTCGACGTAGCTTTGCATCTTACTGGACTCTGTGGTTATTGGGGGTTCTCGTCGGGTCTGCTGTGCCAGCGATCTGCAGAGCTGGGGCAGCACACAGAGGGAACACAAGCACGCAGCCGAGTGATATCAACATAGGAGAAAGCAGAGCACCCCACCGGTAGCATCTGACGACAGTGTTTTTTATGTAGCCTGTTGTAAAATTAGGCAAATATCTAGATGAGTTGATATACCCCCTGGAAGACCTCTGCGTACCCCAAGGAGTACACATACCCCTGGTTGAGAACCACTGCTTCAGAGCGAGTGACTAGAAAAGGGCAATTTCAAGTGATCCATGCTTAACTCAGCTTGAGAAATGCAATGTATATACATAGTTCATATACATGTACTGATGTCACTAAACTTCCCCCTCCTAAAAACATGCATCAGTATTTGCTTATGATCAGGGTAGAATACCACAAACAGAGCCTTGTTCTTGGTATTTTGGCATTTCAGCTTTGGAAGAAAAAAAAATCAGGAAGTAGAAAGACACATGAAAATGTAAGGAAAAAAAAAAACCATGAGACAAAGATCTAAATGTATTCAACCTTCAGAAAAGTTCAGCCTGAGTTCTGACAGAAAGTTTTGGTAATTTCTTATTAGACAGAGATTCAAAACCTGAACTTTGAGGACAGTTCATAAATATAAAAATCCAAACCTAAATCCAGATTTTGTAAGTGGCCTTGATTTTTATAACAAGAGTCAAGCCCTGGCTAAAAAAACTCTCCAATCTTTAAGTATTTAAAATCCAGTTTCAAATTTTGTGGCTGTGCCCATTAAAAGTTCTTATTTTTATTCAAATCACTTTGCCCACCCTTATGCAATCTTTTGATGAACCACCCTGGGCATATTCTTAGTTGCAATCAATTATTTCAATCACTCAGAGCAAAGTTTTGCTCTCGTATCTGCATAATGGATCTTGACACCAATATTCAGCTCTTCTTACATGTGCAGATCACCCATTGGCATTCTGCCTTTAATTATGAATACATTTTTGTTTTAGAGAAATGTTTCACTCTCTGAAAAAGTTAATAAATAACAGTTGTAATAATGGTAGAAATGGCCCCCGTAAATCTAACAGTTCTGTCCTTCTTTGACTTTCACAAGAGTATTTCACATTGTAAATGAGGCTCTTCCATTTTGATAAAAAGGAAAAAGCTTTTGTAGGCTCCCACAACCAGAATACTCCAGATGCGTTTGTGTGTGTGTGCATGCTCGCCACACTGAATTGGATTCTTAACTGAAATATGAGCTGAGTTGCTGGGGAATTTTTGCATTTCAGAATATAGATTTTATATGATTTAAATGAAAGTGTTGTGTTACTCTGCACTTTCTTTTAAATTTTGGTAGAAATTTAAGGTCATACTGTAAGTGACAGAAGAATAAAGAATACATGTCTCTCTTTCAATAAAAACTATATTTATGAAAACTACATAAAACCATCATGCTATCAAAGTGGAGAATCTGACAAAAGAGCATAGAGTGTTCAACAGAAAACTTTACACTATGATTATATTAAATTACCAGCTATGAATCTTAGGTTTTAGTAAGGATAGTAAATATGAGAAAATATGACAAATGATTTTTCCCTCTTAGGTTTGCTGTAGGTTGGTTTCTTTATTATTTCTGCAATGACTACAGGATATCAGTGTGCCTATAAATTGACAATTAGTTTGCATCTTTGGTTCTTTACATTCCCTTGACAATATCTGTCCAATTATGAGGCAAGTGAATAAAGCAGCCTTTTATATTAGGCTGCAGAAGCATTGGATGGATTTCAAAACTGACAATTTATTTCTTGCCTCTAGAACTTTGATAATTGGATGACATTTTATTCTAAAAACACTGTGGTTGCACAAAACATTTTAACAGCCACATAGCATTGCTGCTGTAGTTAGAAATGTGCTTGCCTTTCAAATGGACAAGTGCATAACTTGCATAAACCTGTCCTTGTTTTGATAGAGAGAGTAGTGGTTACCATGCCAGTGGAGATAACTAGTTGTCTACTCACCCTGCATAATGAAACTAAATTATTTGCTCATTGTGGACAACACTGTAAACGCATCCAAAAGGTCCTCCCCCCTGGCAAAGGGATTGGGTACAATTACAATCATTGAGCTCCTTTTTTTTTTTTTTGACCCGGTCCAGCTTCTTCTGATGTTAGTGGGAGTCTTCTCTAAAGGAATAAGGGTCTGATTCTGCAAAACATTTCAACACAAGAGAGTTAATTGAAGTCAATGGGATGAAGCATGTGCTTTGCTGAATCAGGGCCTAAATGAGTCCAGCTCTGCTGCTGGCACCAGACTTTTCACTCCGATCATCCTCTGATGTAACTTTGTGTATTGCCATTGATGGAGTAATGCCAATTTATACCAGCTGAGGATTTGGCCCTCCAGAATGATTTGGGTTGGAAAGTGTCATGGGTCTACTCAGGCTAGGGAAGCTGGACTTCTAAGGGGCAAAAGGAAGCAGAAGAACATATTGTGCCCTGTCAAAAAGTGGCACAGCAGCCATGCTCCCATAATCTCAAGAAGGCTTCTAGCTCTGCACTGCCCCTACAAGCCACTGTGCCTTCAAAAAACAGCTCTTAATTTTTAAGAAGCCTGCATTTCAATACATAATGTGGCTGCATGTTTTAAAGAATCATTGAGAAATTCACAAATGTGACAAAAATCATGCTAGGAATTAAAGAGCTTTGGTACCTGACTACTATTATTTTCTTGCCTTCACACTGAAAACAAAGATTTTCAGTAATATGTATTTGAAGCACTAAATCTAAGGCCCACACACATTAGAATATTTACTAAGGAAATTATTACACAAATCACTGATATGGCTTCCTGCCTTAAACAATATTTTACACATGATGGATTGTCTGCATGTAACACCATACTCTTAAACAGTTGCCTGTATTTGTACACAATGCAGTTTCACTCTATAATTTGCATAATAGGGGACATCTGTAAAACAATTCGAAAGAACTTGTGTAGTGTGCAAAACAGAAAGCAAATCTGCATATTCTGCAAAGTAAGCAACAGGTTCCTGCCCGTGTTGCCACCAAGTGAAGGAAATGGATTCTCAAAGTGGATAGTTAGTTAATTTCCCCTTTTTGCAAAAGTAATCAGCAAATGTCATTTGCTTTGTTCCAAAAATCAGCATTATCAGCCTGGAATAGAAGGCACATACTTGTAATTTGTCCAACAAGAATTTTTTTTAAAGTTGACAACATAACCCAGTTTTCATTTATACAGAGTCAAATTCTGCAGTCCTTTCTCAGGCAAAACTCCTGCTAACTTCATTGGTGGAGTTGCCTGATTAAGGAGTGCAGGATATGTCCCAAAGTTTACAAATAGGGAAAACTATAGCTGATTTATAAAATATCTATATAATTACACACAAAAATAAGTTAAAAGAGCATTATTAAATTGCAAAGTGAAAGGAGATGAAATGCCAGAATTAAGTTTCCCTCTGTGACCTTAATTTGGCCCTCTTGTGCATATGCATTATGATACAGTCTTTAGTTACATGATCACATGCTATTTTTTCCACAGGACCTCGGTCTCATTCAGTGTACAGAATGGATGGTGCTCTGTTAATCAGCAGCTATTCAGTATTTTTTTTTCATACTTCTTGTTGTGTGTGTGGCTCAGGATATATTTACTTCACACAGGGCCGGCGCAACCCATTAGGCGACCTAGCCGGTCGCCTAGGGCGCTACTATTTGGGGGGCGCCGGCGCCCCGGTCGTCAGCGGAATTTTGGGGGCGGGACCTTCCGCCGCCTAGGGCGCCGAAAAAGCTGGCAGCGCTCCTGACTGCACATTATTCATTATTTGAAGGTAGTATTTTTAATTTTCTTATGGGATTTTCTATGGTGTTCATCATCACTGTATATGAATGCTTCCCAAATATTAATGTATTTATTTTCACCATACTCCTGTGAGATTATCATCTGCATTGTACAGATAGGGAACTGAGAGAGATTACGGTCAAACCACTAATTTTGGATGCCCAATTCAAGATGTCCAAGACCTGACTTTTCAGAGTACTTAGCATTATATAGCACTTTACATGTTCAGAGCACAGTTCATTGATTTCAACTGCAACTAGGAGTGCTCAGAACTAGAGCTAGTCCGGAATTTTTTGCCTGAATGATTTTCCAACAGAAAATTCCCTATTTGCAATACTGAATTTTCCATGTGAAAATTATTTTTTTGCAAAAATATTCAATTTTCCATTAAAAAATAGATATGATTAATGCCCACCTGCAGACTCTTGTCAATTTCATTCTCTGCCTGCAGGCACAAAGTGAAATTGGCCTTCCGGGAGAACAGCCTAGGCTGAGTGCCCTGACTCTCTGCCGCTTAGTCTTCCCCTCTGCCCCTCCCCCACTCCCCATCAGTTCTCGGGATAGAATGGCAGAGAGTCTGCATGCTCAGCTCTGCCACCTCCCCCAACCCCACCTTCAGGGCTGGAAAAGCTGAGCATCCTATCTCTCTGCCACTCCAGCAGCCAGGCAGAAGGCTCTTGCCAATTTCACTTTCTGGTTCAGGAAGGAAAAAAAAAACCCTTTTCAGAAATGTGAAATTTTTTCCAGGAAGGGTTTTCCATTTTCTAGCCAGCTTGGCACTTCTACAATTCTGAGCCCAGGGTATCACCCAGTAAAGGAGGAATACAATTAGTGACTACTTCTGAAAAGTTTTGTTTAGGTGACTTGATTAGCATCACATGGAAACTCTGTAGCACAGGTTGAGAGAAAATCCACTTCTCCTGGCATACAAGAGTTTCCTTCGCATTCAGCCCTGATTCATCCACACTGTGGAATACACAAGAAACTATGACTTAGCCAAGTTCTTAAGAGCATGCTTAATTTTGTGAGCTCATGCTTAATATGCAAGTAGTTCCACTGTAGTCCATGTTCCTACTGAACAGGATTAGGGCCATGCAGAATATCTGTAGAGAAAGTATTTTTAAATAGTCACTTCTCTGACCATAACTTCTCCGTATTATTTTGAAAGCATCTTATACCCTTTGCATGTGTTCTGTTTAGCAAGGGAAGAACGCAATCTCCACTTCTTTCTGGCAATGAAAGTCTAAATGCGACTCAATTTCCCCTCCCCCCCCCCCCCAGGAATGAGGGAACGGCTTATGCTCATTCCCACTCCCTCCTACTGTATCTTAAGGTGTTGCTGCTTTTATCTGCAAGATCCTAAAATAAAATATCCATGTCCTGTTCCAATCCTTCCTAACTACCCAGCTGCTTCTACCCATCCATCTGACTGCATCTGCACTGCTATTGCTACTAGCCATAAAATCCCCACCTCCCAAGCAGAAGTAACTCAGTACTGAAGTAGTGGCAAGATAAGAAGTTATCTTTAACATGCAGAAATTTTATCAAATTTATGCGTGGTCTAAGATTCTACTGGGAGCTTATTACAAATGTATTTCCATTATCATTTTAAACATGGAAGCAGCAGAAATATGATTTGGCTAAAGTAGCTCTCTCTATGATAGACCAAGTATAAAGAGGCATGACTTATGGACTGGACACCAAATATCATTAAAATTCTACCATTTACACTGACATCTCGTCTATAACAAAAAAACAAAACAAAACAAAAAAGAGAGAGAGGTGCGGGGGGCATTCACTTGAGGTTTCCTTTGGTCTTTATAGATATTTTGTGACAGCCAATGCTGTTAATGTATGGGAAGTTGGATACTTTGGGATGATATCCTTCACAGTAAGTTGATTTTAAAAATAAACAGATCTTTAAAATTTGTGAAAGTTTAATGAGGATTAACAACTTGTTCATCACATGCTTATTGGAGGCCTTTTAAGTAATCCATTGGGTATATGGTTTACCAGAAAAGCGAATATCGCATTCTAAATATATTGTGGTTATACTGAACATTTGGCTTAAGTCAAAAGATCTCAATGTGGGTATTTTTAAAAAAGACTATCAAAGACTTGCTCTTTGTACAAATGCAAGAGCAAATGAAGTTCATTAAACCAATGTTAGATATTGGATTTTTATTATTATTATAGAATAGGTTAATGGGCAGTTTGATTTAAAACTAGACTGCTAATTTTGTTCACACTATGGAGATATGAGAATTTTTCCATTGTTATAGTTGCAACCAGGTTCTAATATAAGCTCTATTTTTATTCCCTCTGTAAAGTTTGTCTAGCAAAATTTGTTTGACCTGAAGGTGAAGGATAATTTTTCCACCACAGGCAAAGAAAATTGATCAAACTGCTTTTGATTAATGAAAAAAATTGTTCTGATTTGAAATGTGAACTTGCGTCTAAGGTTTCTGTGTCAAAAGAGGGTGATTGATGACAGGGCTCCACGTGGTGTGAAGCACAGAAAAAACAAAAATCACAGGTGAGTAGAACTATGCTAATAACTGATTTTTTGGTTCATTAATAGTCTGAAAAATAAATAAATAAAAATTTGGTATACCAAAAAATAAAAAAAATAAAAAAAATGAAAAAAATGAAAAATCTGTTTTGGCTCAAACAAAACCTTTAGTTTTGGTGCTTTTTTAAAAAATTGCTTTTTAAAAATAAAATTTAAGTAAATTTCTATGTGAAAAGTTGTTTAAGTAGAAAAATCAAAATGTTTGAATTTTTATTTATTGCATTATTTCTTTGACTGAAACAATTTGGCAAAATTTACATGAATTCACTAAACGTTCTGGTCAATCCAAATCTCCACTTTTTGGCAAAAGAATATTTTGGCCAAAAAATTTCACCCAACTCTGTAGATGAAAGCCACGTCTTTGGGGGCATAAGCATAAAGTATCTTCCTGCTATTAAAGTGAGTATTTCCAAGTCAAAGGCAAAGTTTATTGTGGTAAGTTTGTACTACCATTACCAATTTATAAGGCTAGCTGTCTGGCCCCCTTTACAACCACTGTTTAAATAAATGTTTATATATTTAATTGAAGGAGATGTTTTCCCCTAGATCGCTGCTAAATTTAAATACTTGAAAAGCTATAAAAGTGTCTGACTGAATGGGAATAAATGTTTTTCCTTTACAAACAAAAACAAAACTGAAAATATGTACCTCAGTTCAGAGATCTATGCAAAGCAAATAAAACAAATAAACCAAAAAATAAGCCCCAAAGATCCATGACAAAATAGCATAGTAGTATAGTACTATTGTATTTTTAAATGAATTGTTCCTTTTCTTTAAAGGGAGTTTTGAAATACCTGATAACGTTCTAGTGCATTTGTCCCAGAAAAATCTTGTCAATCAAAAGCACCAGTGAGGGAAATTGCATT
Organism: Platysternon megacephalum; assembly: GCA_003942145.1. NCBI lineage: Eukaryota > Metazoa > Chordata > Testudines > Platysternidae > Platysternon > Platysternon megacephalum. Next base: position 4,083,937 of record QXTE01000004.1, read on the forward strand.
CTCAGTTCGGCTGATGATGTTTTATGTCTTAGTGAGCTAGGAGTTGCTTTTAGCTCACAGCTGACTGGAAAACAAATTTCTTTTATACGATCATAAAGCAACATTCCCTGGTGGTTGCAGTAGCTCAAACAGTTAAATATAATTTTTAAAAGTTGTTTGTTTCTAAGCCCGAATTGAGCTCCAGAAAAAAAACCCTAAGAACTGAATCAACAGTACTTGATACTGTTTTTATACTCTTGATCATTTCTTTCTCCTAGTTGTCCTGGTTATGTTCCTCCAGAGGATTTCAATCAGGAGGTTCAAATGAGAGGAGAAAACTCTCTTATGCATGTTTTTATGTCAGACAAAAGTTGATCTTGTGAAAACAACCCAAGCTTGAGTTTTCTGCTCTAGCATGGTCATGAAAGTCACTTCTTATAAGGCCTAAATAATTACAGTTAGGCATAATTAACTGACCTTTTGGGACCTCTTATCAGGTGAATTTAGGGAGGACATTGGAAAAAGTTAGTTACTACTTATTCACACAACACCAACACTCTCCTGGAAGGGAAAATAGTTCAAAGAAGGCACAAATGGTTAAGCATTAAAGAAAATCTCTTAGTTAAGGCTAGATTTGGAGCATTTAGCCACAACCCCATATAGAGAATGGCATTGAGCTTCAGATACCATAAAGGAGCTACAGAGGCGGCATTGTGCCTCAAGTAGCAAAGTGCTTCAATAACTCCTCCACTTCATAGGAGGAGAACATGCGCTCCATCACAGTTGGGATGGTTCACTCTGCTACCTTCTTTATGACTGCCAGGAATATGGGCAGGTACAAAGAAGGCAGAGCCATGGCACTCTACCTGCTGAAAGTAGCAGCTTCTGCTTCTTCCTCAAGCACAGGGCCAGTGATGTTCTCTGAATTTGCATCTGGTGTGCAAGGATAGGGAAGGCTCCTTGTCCGGCTATATCAAAAGAAGGACAGGAGACACTTGGTTTTAATCAGGCTGCAATTTTATTATTAGATGTCCAGCTAGGCTAGGGTTGCCAGGTGTCTGGTTTTCAACCAGAATGTCCAGTCGAAAAGGGACCCTGGCAGCTCCGGTCAGCACCGCTGACCAGGCCGTTAAAAGTCTGGTCGGCAGCACAGCGGAGCTAAGACAGGCTTCCTGCCTGCCCTGGCGCCGCACAGCTCCCAGACGCGTCTGGCATGTCTGGCTCCTAAGCGCAGGGGTGGCCACAGGAACTCTGTGTGCTGCTCCTGCCCTGAGCACTGGCTCTGCAGCTCCCATTGGCCAGGAACTATGGCCAGGAACTATGGCCAATGGGAGCTGCAGGAGTGACGCCTGCAGGCTGGGACAGCGCATGGAGCCACCTGGCCACCCCTAGGAGCCAGAGGAACATGGTAGCCGCTTCCGGAAGCCACCTGAGGTAAGTGCCCACACCCTGAGCCCCCTCCTGCACCCCTACCCCAACCCAGAGCCCCCATCCCACACCTTGAACCCCTCATTTCTGGCCCCACTCCAGAGCCTGCACCCGCTCCCACACCCCAACCACTTGCCCCAGCCTGGAGCCCCCTCCCACACTCCGAACCCCTCAGCCCTCTGCCTCCCTGGTCCTCTGCCAATTGGCCCATGGGAGAAAAAAAAATTCGGACCCACTAAATGGCTAGACCTGCAGCATCTGTCCACCCAGGTTCCCATTCCTAGTTCAGGTGGGTAGTGTGGGCTGCTGGAATGGAGCTGAAAGATGCTCCACATGGCCCCCACAACAGGTTAAATCCTGGGAGCTGGGGAATGCTGGCCAATCAGCACCCCTCTCCTCCAGCTTATCAATGGGTGCCAGAGACTCCCAGGGGGAGGAGCTACTTAGTGTCCCTTAGAAGTGTCTCCCTCCCTTGTTGCTGGGACTGTTCTCCTTTCACAGCTGGCCCCATCAAGTTCTCCCACCCGTTGATGCAGGTGGTTAGCATTTTGTATTAACATTACTACTCTGGAAAACAGCTGATGTTTGGTTTGGCTGAGTGAACTGGAATATTTATGAACTGATTTCTGCAATATTTCTGTAAACTGACAAATAGTTTGTAACCAAGGAAGCTGAGTAATCAGTCAATCCTGGATGAAATCAGAACCATATACCTGAGGTACATCTTGAACTTCTGTTTATTACATTTGAATGAGAATGTCAATTTTAAACAATTTTGGAGCCTCTGTTCAAATCTTGATTGAATACTGAATATAGTAAAAATCAGTTATTTTGAAGCAGATGTACTTATAAAATTCCTTTGCTAAATTTGGGTATCTCGGTGCACAGGTCCCTATTTGCATTTTCTTGAGAATATTTCTTTTCCTTGGAAGGTCAGGCATCCCAACTATCTCTACCTTGAAACTTTTCTGGTGGGTTTGCTCCCAGAATAAGTTGTAGCTTTCATTTGATTAAATGGACTGAAATGAATTAAGTGTCATTTTCATAACAGATTAGCCGTCTGTTGCTGAAACTTCTGACCCTTCAGAGTTTCTGACAGATTGTCTATCAACTTAAAGAACTTTTGACCTAGTTCAACACCAGAAGTTAAGCTTTTCCATTAATGGTATAGGTGCTCAGATTTGAGCTCTCATTTTCAGGAACTTTCTTTGCATCCATCAGAACCTCCCAAGTTACACATCATGCAGGGTAGTTCTCAGAAACTGAAGCAAATGCAGAGTCCATTTTCTAATTAGACAGATTACAGAGATGCCTGATGATGTACTTAACATTTCATATTTTATGCTCAGCTATAGTTTTATGACTTCTTAAAACATATCACTTGTGATAGCATTATTTTTAATACCGTCCTCCTGTGCTAAATATACAGCGTGCCCATAGCAATGAGTATATGTAGCTTGTGGATCGTCATGTTGCAATCTGGTTGATACACTTGATACTAAGTCTTTTATATTATTGCTACCATTAGTGGCTTCATCATAGTAATGTTTGTGATATGTTATTGCATCTAAATCTGAGGATCAAAAACTATCTAATTATATTATATGGATTACCTCCACCAACGTACATTCTACAATCCAATGAACTCTTCATGAACATTTATGTCATCCATCACAAGCATGTAGCAACTTGCTCTTTCTTGGGGAAGTCTGTTTCAGCCACCATATACCACTTTCCAGAAATGTTCTCTGAAATAACCATTTTAAGATCCATGATTTCTATAATCTCATTTTGAATAACTTGGACTTGTGAATTTGTCTGGACTAGAACTGGTCAAAAAATTTTCACTGGAGTTATTTTCTGATGAAAAATTCCTTTTTTTATACACACAAAACCAACATTTTTGGTGAGAAAGCTTGTGATTTTCCACTGAAAATTTAAATGAAGGCTACTTGTCTCGAAGACTCTGGACTTTCTGCCAGTGAAACGGACAAGAGCTTTCCTGGAGTGCTGCCGAGGCGGAGAGCCCTGACTCTGTCTCCCCACACACCTCATCTCTGGGAGCTGGAGATGCAGAGAGACCCAGTGCTCTGCCTCCCACCCTCCCCTGAGTAGTACCAATACATTCAATAATAACCCCTAAAACATTTCCAAAATATTTTTTCCTGTAAAATATGTAGTATAAATAGTATGGAATGGTACAACTTTTTTTTTGCATTCATGACCTGAGTAACTCACTCATGGTTTCTAAAATAAAATCAATATCCAAAACTCCTGGATAAATCCTATCCCACACCATCATGTATTGCCCCTTACCTTGTCTGTAATATTATACCTAGAATACCAAAATTAAGTAGATATTATTTAGTACATTACAGATGAACTTAGATAAAAATCATATTCAGCATTTAGGAACTACCTAATATTTTTCAAGTGTTTGGACTGCAAAGGAAAGATCTTCATTCATATTCTATATATATCTGATGTGTATTAAAATCCAAATATTAAGTAGCGCCTAAATATATTTTTACCAATATTAGAAAGGAAAAACAAATCCAAATACTATTCACAACCATAATACATCCTTTCTGCATTTTCTGTTCTATCATAATGTATCAGCTGTGAAAATATTTATTTACAAGATTTGAACTTTATTTTCATCTCAATAAAAGTGGTCATTTTTTATCATTGTAGAGTCTATCTTATTCTCAACAAATAATTCTAGGAACAAGTCAGTGAATTTAGCCATTCTCTCAGTACTTGAATGGTCAGAGAACTGAATTTTATAATGTTCTTTTCAATAAAGTATTTGATTAATAGTTTTTGGAAAGACTAATCTGTGGATTATTCACATTGTTCTTCAGAGTGAGTATCCAACTAATTACTAATAAGTACCGATTAGTACTTACAATTGGGTAGAGTGGTAATGAGATTAGTACAATAATGAGTACTATTTTGATTATCCAGTATTCTCAATTTGCTATACAAGCTGTGTCATTGGTTAACTAACTTAGTTGGTATTGTTCCTTATTCCTGACAATGATTTAACTTTAAATGAATTTAATGTAGTCATTACATGCTATTAATTTTTACATTCAATTACTTTAGGCTACAGGCTTGAAATTCATTTTCCATGAACTTCTGTATGCTCAAAATTTCACTGGCATGAAGAAAAAGCAAATGAACACAAAATGTCCAACCTTGTAATATTGAAGTCAGTGGAATTTTTCAATTGGCAGGGGAGGGAGATCATCATCATTCTCTTTTTCGCTGCACCCTGCAGAAAGCTTTTTATGGATAAGGAGATTGACCAAGTGGAGGGCTGGGGGGTGGAGGGGGAGAGGAGAGACTGACGGGATCTAGACGGGAGTCACTGTCTGGTATCAGGGCTTGGATGCATATCAGCTTCCCCCATATGCCTACTGATCCTTACTCAGAAAAGATAATTAAACTCAAGGCTGGATTATCTTTTCTTCAGTCTGCCTAACCCGTGACGGCCTCTAAGGGAGAGGTACCAGGGTCTACTGATAGCACAGTCAGCACAGTATAATTGCTGGGGGGGGGGGGGGGATGAAGAGGGGAAAGACAGGTGAGATCATTGTTGATTAAATATCCTATCTTTTCCTGATAAAAGGCTAGATTCTGCACTCCTCAAAGACAATGCTAACATGCCCATCAGCTACAATGGTGCAACTTCAGGAACTGTTTGCTCACCTGTAATCATTACTCATCTGCTATTGAGTTTAACTAGACAAAAGCAGGAAATGATTTATTTGATCACATAGTTGTTAAACAAGAGCCTTTGATTCCAGTTTAAAACAATCTCAGAATCCATAACTTTATTTTCTTTCTGCCTGCAGAAAATGTTATAGCCTTCCTGCTTATATTCACGATGGCCCTCAGTGTAATTTATTGTATCTAGCTGAGAATGGTTAAACACATTCCTGATTAATCCCTCTTTGCCATGGTTGTTGTTGCTCACTGTTTTTTCCACTTCTATTTTTTCTTGTATTTTGACATATCATCAGAAGTTCATGCCTGACAGCTCTTTCTTGCAACCATACTGCATTATATATCATTTCCTTTCTTGAAGATGTAATGTAAAATTTCTCTACTCCCAGAAATACTTTTTCATTTAGGGTTAGAAACATCTGTCATCTACTGCAGGATAATATACAGTACATCCACCTCTCACATCATTTGTCTTAGAACCACTTATTCTCTCCTTATTTTGCTTCCCTTCATTTGGCATCCATCTTTCACTCTCTTCAACTCTATGATAATAAATATATTTTCCTCTCCAATTGTTTTTCCCTCATCCAACTGTCCTTTCCTTACTTTTGGGCTTTAACTGAAGTTGATATTTGTAGGTATAGTCTATCTAAATCCCTCACAGGTCAGTATTTATGTATCTTTCATTTTCTGTGTGCTCCTCCCAAACACTCCCCATTTGTCTTAAACATTTCAATCTAAAATTGAAGGCAGGGAAGATGGTCTTGTGGTTAAGTCACTAAAGTGAGACTCCAGGGCCTCGCGTTCAATTCCTAGCTCTGTCACAGAATTGCTATGAGTCCTTCTCTCTTCTGCTTCTATATGTCATATCTCTTTAGTCTATCTTAGGATCTTGTCTATATACTTGGCTCTTTAGTATGTAAGCACTGCAGGGCAGGGGCATCTCTCGCTATATGTCTGTACAGAACCTAGCAGAATGAGCACCTGATCTTGCTTGGGTGCAAATTAATAAATAAATTAATAAATAATAATAATAATAATCTCTTAAATTAGAATGGTCTTTAATTCCTTTTATAGCAGGCAACTCAACTCTTTTCCCCGTGTTGATTAAATGGCAATTTGCATAATTACTGATCTAACTTCCTTGGGAGTGAATAGGTGTTACAATTTCTGGACAATGTAGGTAAACTTCTGAATCCCAGGCAGAGCACAGGTTGCTAGGATCTTGTACTCTTTCAATTACCCCTTCTGACTAAGCAGAGTTTCCTTCACTAGGGGCTAGTAGCACAGGTTCCTCTGACTTACAGCAAATCAGTCCCTCTACATTTTTTTTTAAACTTTGATTTATAGAACAGGGTTGTTATGGGAATCGTTCTATGATTTACCTCCTTCATTGAATTATTCATGTAGGAAGAAGACTTCAATGCTGATACAAAATTAATTATAATTTTAGGTTATTACAATTTTGACTTTGTCTTTACTGACTTTTAAGTGATATAATTATTTTCATACATAAGAAACTTGGGCAGTATGATAGCTTGTGTGCTCTTGTTTTTGGTTGCTTATTTAGTGAAATGAAATGTTCAAGCTAATTAAAGGAATTCCTAGGACATTCTGCTGTCTATCAACCAGTGACCAGCACCAAAAGTGTCAAAGAGATGACCCCTCCTTAGCCATAAAACCATAGTTATTATATATGTTTACACAGACTCTGGGATGCAGCTATATAACTTTAGTTTTGCTTTATTGTTCTATATTTCTTTTTAACTACATTTGAAAGATGCAAATAAACAGTTACTATAATTTGTGCCTTATATCAAATATAGGAGTCTTAATTTCAAAATTTTAGTTTAGCTTTAGTTATCTATGATACATAAACAGGACACTACTGATTTCGAAAATAATATATTTTATTATTATGTTACGTAGAGAAGAGTGTCTCTACCTATTAAGATATAATTTCTGTTGAAAGCTCTCCACAGACATACAGAAGAGATTGTAACTGAAATAACCATTGTTTATTGCTTGTGTCCTTATTTTTTCTTCTTCTTACTAATGAAATAATAATAATTGTGAGTATTTTGCTTGTTTTTAACTGTGATGTCCCCTAAGGCATGGCAAGAACCCCATGTGACTAAGATACTTGGGAGTCACATCCCTGAATAAGCATTAAGAAAGTCAGTTAAGATTTGGTGCCTACCACTTTTTGTTTCTCTGACTTACAGCAATAGTTCTATAGTTCTCTAGACTATATTTGTGTTAGTAATTTGGGGGATAAAACACTCCCTTCTACCCCATGTTATCCAGCCACTGAACTGTTGTGTGCGCATGAGAGAATGGGAGCTAATTTCAAAGGCTGCTATATGTTTAAAAAAATCATTTCTGCAATGAAAACAAATGAACAAAAGACAAAAATTGATGCTACCATAAGGGGTAGATTTAAGGTCAATTGGAGCATGACAATGATTGAGCGAGCATGGTGTGCTACACAGCTGGGGACATCATCAAAAATGACAATCACGATCCCTTTGAGCAGGAAACATATAGTGATTATGACAAAGTAACCTACTGGTCAATGCAAAATGGAAAACCCAAGATCTTCCTTCAAAGAAAGGTCAGAACAGGAGATGACAATCAATTTAAAGGAAAAATCAAAGAAAAAAAAAATAAGACACATCCTTGGCTTTCCTGTAAACGTCTCACTTTTGTTGCATACCATTGCCTGTATCAGAATGTTTGTTAGACTTGATCAACATTTTACAAATATTAAATATTTTTGATGAAAAACAAATGACAATGTTCATCCTTTTGACCAGTTTAGATTGTAAGCTCTTTGGATCAGAGACTTTGTCTTCGCACTTCTCAACAATCCATTTAGCGTACTTTGGGCACAAAACAACATTTAGTAGGAGCTTTCGTTTTCTTCTAGTTAAAAAAATAAATCAAGTAACCATAGCTGAATGAGAAATGTAAAAAACTTCAACAATTTGATATGGAAATATTTTCTTACTCATAACATGGTCATCATATTAATCTGATGTATAACACAAAGAAACAACAAGCAAAAGTAGGACCTGGTGTAACCTGTTTATACAGCATTAGTAAAAGAATCACTGGAATGCTGTGCCCAGTACTGGTGTCCATACTTCAAAAAGAACATTAAATAATTGGAAAGGATTCAAAATAGAGCTACAAGAATGATGTGAAGTCTGGAAACCATGCTTTATACCAGGGGTCGTCAATTCCACCACAACCCATCAGGGTAATCTGCTGGCGGGCTGCGAGACATTTTGTTTACATTGACCGTCCGCAGGCATGGCCCCCCGCAGCTCCCAGTGGCCGCGGTTCTCCGTTCCCGGCCAATGGGAACAGCGGGAAGAGGTGCAGGCTCATCCCTCCCATTGGCCGGGAACTGCAGGGGGCCGTGCCCGCAGACGGTCATTGTAAACAAAATGTCTTGTGGCCCGCCAGCGGATTACCCTGATGGGCCATGTGCTGCAGGTTGACGATCCCTGCTTTATACAGTGAGATTTAATATTCATCCAAAAGAAGCTTAAGGAGGGATTTGATCATAATCTATGAATACCTAAACAAGGAAGAGATTTCTAATAGGAGATGGATTTTTAATCTAGCTGAAAAAGGCATAATAAGATCCAATAATTGGAAGCTGAGGTTAAACAAATTTAGACTAGAAATAGAGTGACCAGACATCCCAATATTATCGGAAGCATCCCGATATTAGAGACTTTGTTATACGTACGCAACTATAAACCACCACCACCCCCGAAAAAAGTGTCCTGATTTTTCATACTTGCTATCTGGTCACTCAAACTAGAAATAAGGCACACATTTTTACAGTGAGGGTAACTAACCATTAGAACAACTTACCTAGGACATGGTGGATTCTCCATCACTTGAAGTCTTGATATCAAGACTGGATGTTTTTCTAAAAGAGACACTTTAGTTCAGAGGTTATGCAACTGGTGCAGAAAATACTCCGTAAGGTTTAATGTTATGCAAGGAGTCAGACTATATCATCATAACGGTCCCTACTGGCCTTAAAATCTAGTCTTTTATAGAAAAAAATGAATAAGCAAAGGATTCAGTTTAACTATCTGTGAATTGTTTGCCTAGTCAGGACATGAGTTTGCATGCACACACAGATAAATGCATATGAAGTATATTTTGTGTATTTCTATGGACATTAGAAACAGCTCTAAGTGCCTTTGGCCCATATTAACAACACAGAAATAAATAGATCTGACATCCTGAACAGAACGTGGAAGGCAGACAAAACAAAAAACACACCACTCCAACCACAGATTACCCTCTCTCACTGCTCCACATAAGCTGAGGGAAAGAGCTGGGCCTTGCAGTGTGCCCTGAAGGTCAACAGAGTGGGGTTATTTTGGACCGAGGACAGTGAATTTCAAAGACTAACATCCTTCACAAAAACCACGTTGGGTGAAATCATGACCCTACTAGTAATTAATGGCTAAACTTCCACTGACTTCAGGATTTCTCCCTTCTCTGCAACTGAACCCAGAAGGCGCCAGCACCTCTGCTGAGGTGATCAGTGCCAACATATTATTTACAGCCAGTTTTAAACTATATTGGCACAATAGGCCCTGGAACCAGTAAACCATTATTTTTTTCAAACCACGTATTAACCATGTATTTTCCCCCATTCTCCCTCTCCGTTTTTTTGGAAACAGTCTTTTTATTTTTAAATACAAAACAATGAAGGATTGGCAAACAAAATCACAGTCTGAGACAAGTTTCAGCTTGGAGAAAATTGTTGTTGATTTATATACTGTAACAAAAGTGCTGACACAATTGTCTGTTTGGAAGAACAAGAGTAAGAGAGGCAAATGCTGTCGTAAACTTCCACCCACTATAGTCTGTTACCATCTGCTATTCATTTAAGATAATCCCTTGGGAAGCCTACATATGTTTATGTAAATGTAATGCAGGAACTGCAGTTGCTCCTTCATCTACACTTGTTTTTGGCTGAATAAGAGTCTGATCCAAAGTCCACTTCAATCAGTGGGAGTCTTTCCATCCACTTCAATGGGTTTGGGATCAGGCCCTAAAGGAGAAGTGAATACTAAGGCTATGGGTACACTGCCAAAAACTTTATGTATACTCTGCTGAGCAAATGAGATATTTCACAGGAAGGGAGGGGAAAAAATTGGTAATTCCACTTAATCAGCTTTACTAAAAGTGACAGGCACAGAACAAAAAAGTTGGGCTTTTTCCCTTCTCTACTTTTATATGACAAAGAAAGACTGAAAGTGAAAGGCTCACTTTTAGAGGGATATTTGTTTGCTTGAGGGCTTGTCTACACACACACACTTAACAGTTTTTAGTTAAACTTGTTTAGTTAAAACAGTGCAAAACCTTATGTGGACACTCATTTCATTTTAAGAGTGGCTTATTTCAGTCTAACTTAAGCCTGTTCAAGACTGCTCAGGCAGCAGGGCTGTTTCATTGCCGTGTAGACTTTTGGGCTTGGTCTGGAGCCCAGGCTCTTGGACCCTGCGAGCCCAAATTTTTTATGTAAAGGGCCTGATTCTTCATTCTCTTCTTCCTTTTGTACTTATTCACATCTGTGAAAATGGAGTATAAATGGTACAATCAGAATGATAGTGTTTTATGCACATTTTTCACTGGTGTAAATGAACACATATGGTATGGGGTACTGGTGAATCAGGCCAAAGTGTGTCTCCTGTGGATTTTACTGCATATAAACTTCACTTCTGTTTTTCCTAACCCCTATATTTTCCCAACTATAGCCCCTAACACTGACTAATATAAACATATTTTCTTCATTCTCCCTCAGGTTGTATTGTACTATTTTATACAATGAATACACTGTAATGATGAGGGGTTACAGTAAATAAACTCTAGGAGTTTACTAGCTCAGGGTATTGGTGCTATTGAATTGATAGGAAGCATCCTCAAATTCTCTTTAAAGTGAAAAGAAATATTTAATTAAACGCAAATGAGAAAAGAAGGGAGACATTAAAAGGCAGGGGGTCAAATAACTAAAGTGTATTGTTGTTACCTTGAATTTCAGCACTGAAATGGGATGGAAGGGCTGAGATTCTGCCAATGTAAACACAAATCTACTGCATGACAGTTATTCTGGGAATATGCACCTCACAAATGGGAGAGGTGAGGTTGGCAGTAGAAGGGACATGAGGGATCAGAGGAAGGATGAAAATAAGTCTACAGGATTTTCTTTCTAAAATAGTATCCTATGCAGAAGTTTGATGTTCCATTTTCTTTGCTTTGGTTTTTTTCCCTGCTCTTTCAAATACATTTTATTTTTTCTGATGCAGCTGACGAGAATTGAAATCTGAGGAGGTGTTTTGTTTATTGGCAAACCGCTGAAAATTCAGGCCCTGATTCAGTAAGTGCTTAAGCAGGGGACACAATGATGGATTTTAAGCAGCAACCCTTAACTTTATTTAACTGAATACAGGGGAAAGGTGGTACCTGCCCAGTCACAGTCACCCAGATTCTCACTCACCAGGCATTTAAGAGTTTCCAGTATGGTGATTAAGAGCTCTTACTGTATAACCTATAACTCAGGATAGACTCTTCTCAGCCCTTATCTAGGACTCAGCTGAATCCCATTACTCCCAAAGAGGGGGACAGATTACTAAAAGAGGGAACCTCAGGCCATGAAATCCACAAGGTTAACAGTCTCCACATGACCTGCGCGAGTGTTTAAATTAACAAAAAGAGAGGGCAAGGGACCAATCAGATCCCTTCCTCCCACAGTTGACCAATGAGTGGCTAAAGACTCTGGAGGGGAAGAGGCCACCCGTGTTGTTTCCCCAGCAAGTGCTCTCCTCCCCCTTTCTTCTGGGGCTATCCTAATCACTGCTGGTCCGATCTAGTTTTCCACCCATTGAAGCAGGTGAATAGCATGCGAGTAGGTCCAGTCCCATCAATGGTGCTATTCATGTGTTTAAAGTTAGATACGTGCTTGAATATCATGCTGAACTGAGGCCTCATAGAACTGGAGCCAGACAGACCTCAGACATTATATCCAAAGCACAGACATTTGCATATTCAAGCATAGTTATTGAAAACTGTACATTAATTATGTAAATGTCTGCACTATTATTAGCCAAATTACAGAGTTTTGCATAGTTTGCATTAACTACACAAATCAATCAACCCAGAGAAAGGTTAAAGCAAAACATAATTAAATTATTATATCTCTATGGGTGTTCAACATACCCCACAGAATAAAAGAGCTTCCCAGAACAGCTGACAATCTAAGGCCCTGATCTGTCAAAGACCCATTTGCATGTCTTGGTATAATTTGTTGGGCATTTTTGGTTTGTTTTTTAAGTATTCCCCTATTAACCAGATTGTCCAGTGTTTTGGTCTAGTTAAAACTAGGTCCTCTCTACCCTAAACATTTAAACATGCTGTTTTCTGGTCAAATGACACTTCTAGTGGTAGTGTACAAAATCTAGGTACACCATCCTCCATATGATCAGAAACACATTGAGCTTCCCATTTAATTCAAAATTCTATTGGCTTCACTTTACGTTCAGATTAAGCATATGCACCTTTGCAGGATTGAGATTTATATCAAAACCAGGACAACATAAGGAGATAGAGGAATAGGCTCAAGGGTGGAGGGGTGAAGGAGAAGACAAGAAGATTAAGCGATCCCATGGAAGACTAAATATTTTAGTGGTTATATAGTGGAAAAAGTGTTTCTTTTACTTTTTAAGACTAATATTGTTTGAATTTGATTAGAATAACTACAGCAATTAACATACAGTGGGACCCAGGTGGCACTTATAAGCAAAAAAAGAAATAGATTCTTTCACATATAAAAAAGGATCCCAAGGTATGCTTTAAAGATGAAAAATTACATTATGTTCTGTGATGAGATGATCTGAATGTTAAGCTAAATGGGCTTGATTATCTCAGCTCATGTAATGAAAAACTTTTCTTTATTACAAAACCATTAAACATAATTCCATTTAATTTGCCTGACTGGTAATCTCTTCTCAGGAGATACTCAGAACAAAGCCATGGAAACTGAATTGCAGTTTAGAGATATTTTAGCACTGAATAATCCCTAGACAGAGAGAGATACACAAACACTTATGCACAAGCATAAAGATACCAGACTTTTAACAGAAATTTTCCAAATCAGAAGACATACTGTCCTTTTAAAAATCTGAATGTTAATTCAAGAGGCATTACCAGACCAGCACAATTTAAATTATTCAAATATTTCATATGTAGAAAAAAACATTAAGAGAAAAAACAGCTCTGATTCAATGATGCGAAAGCCTGTTTTCAACTTCTTTCTGCACATCACCAGCGTGACAAAACAGTGTGACAAAACAGCCTTTTTAGCAAACGCTTAAAAAAATTAAATGACCAAATTAAACTGGATTCAATATTGGGTCAATTTGATGCTGTAATCACACAGGGCATTTAATACATCACCTCTCAGCAGCCTCTACTGGTAGTGCTCTATAGAAACATTGAATGCAAACTGAGCTGCTCATCCTACAAAGATAACCATATGAGCAAACAGATCCACACAATGCCCTTTGCAGAATCAGGGCCGAACGCTGTTCATTGCCCAATAGAAAATCCAGACTGAGGAGGATGCCCTTCATCTGAGATGTAATTAACATGTTCCAGTTTTACATGTTAAGAAAAGTGCCTGGAATGTAGATAGCTGCTTACTTTAGAATCCAGTTATCATGGAAGCTCTGGTTACAGCTCCACAGTTAAAGTTGAGTTGATTTTTTGTATTTAAAGAAGGGATGTGACTTCTTTGCACTTTATTTTTCATATATAACAATCTGCTGAAAATAACAGCACTTTCTCATGGCGCACACATGGAATTTTCTGAGGATTTACAAGTACATATCATCAAATTAATTTTAACTCATAATAATTTTAGAAGCCAAAGTAGCCTTTCAAGTTGATGACACTGTGACAAAGCAGTCAAAGGTATATTCCATTTGCCTTTATTTGAGGAAAGTTAACATACACACATTTCAGTGCAACTTCTCTTTGTCTGATAAACTTGCTGGAAACAGGTAGTTAATAGTTAAATACACTTGCCATCTGAAAATAGAATCTTTAAGACTACAACTCTTTAAATCAGAAAATTCAACCGAACCTCACAATTTCATCCATCCATATTTGTACACTTCCAAATACCATGGAAGAAAGACGGCTAAATAGGTAAACAAATTAGCACTTCAATTGGCAAGAAAATGTCTGACAGATTCTTCCGGGTTTCCTTGCTTCCTACATAAACAAGGACTTCCTTTGAAAGATCTATCGATCCCTATGAATACATTTCATTGAGAGCACTTGGAGGACTGCTGATGATGAATTATGGGCTTGATATTTGTCTTTGAAACCCTTTTTCTTGTGCTAGAATATTTATTTTTACCATATGCTATTATTCTGGGTTCTGGTTAGGGTGACCAGACGTCCCGATTTTATCGGGACCGTCCCAATATTTCGGTCTCTGTCCCGTATCCCGACCAATCTTCACGGGACAGAGATATCCGCAGGCAGCACTGTTTGTTTGTTTTTTTGCTCAGCCGGGACTCGCTCGGCTTTTTTTTTGCTCAGCCCCGCCCCCGTGTCCCGATATTTTCTTCCCCTCATCTGGTCACCCTAGTTCTGGTTAGCTTCTATGAAGTTACATACAGGGGAATATGAATTAAAGTTTGTTTATGGCCTACAGCAGTTCAGCAAGCCTTTTGAGAAAGAAGAGTAACAGTCCTTTTGGCATGAGAGCATCACAGTGTTTTGCAATAGATATAATAAATCTACAGAATAGTTTAATAATACATGCTACAGTATAGCCTGTTTTTAAAACAGACCTGTCCTGTGGGAGTGGGAACTGGTGTTTCCCTTAAAGTTTTCTCATCTATTTCATGACTGTTATTTAAGGGTGATTTCTTTTGAAGAATGTAAAATAAACATTATTTGCTTTAATTATCTGTGTCATTTATTTTGCAGTCTACAGCAGTTAGGCTACATCTACACTTAAAATGTTAGTGGGACAACTGCAGATGCCCTGCTTTAGCGCTTCTGTGTAGCCACTCACTACTGTGATGGTAGCAGTTCTCCCATCACCATAGTTAATCCACCCCCTAGAGAGGTGGTAGATAGGTCACTGTTGACCTAGCACTGTCTACACTGGGTCTGCTTAACTATGTTGCTCAGGGGATATGGATTTTTCATACCCCTCAGTAACATAGTTGGGTTGACTTAACTTTTGAGTGTAGAGCTGGCCTTATTTTGTTAAAATCCATGTTAGACTGAATATTTCAGAGACCCAAGTGTGTTTAGCAAAGCATAAAATGTAAATGGGAAGTTTGTCACTTCATAAAGAGGGACATTAAACCTTTATTTTATTGGTGTGTGTTTTATTTAAAACTAAAGAATGTTATGTAAATATTATGGCTGGATGTTCCCTTTTATTTTACTTATACTTTTTTACTATTCCAGCTGCTTTTGATTTTGTAATTTGGGATGGTTTTTTCCATCCCTCTTATTGTGTTTGAGAGTGATAGGCTTCCCTGAAAGCTAATATTTTAGCACTCCAAATAATAATATTACAGAGATAAACCATGAAACAGCATCAAGTTAGCATTTGAAAATAACTTCTCTTAGGTTTGCACAAAGGGAAGCAAGTACGAGAAGGAACATTGCATCATGACTGCATGGGAGGTGGTCGGGTGCTTCCTAAATTATGAATTTTGTGGGTCACTGGACTAAAAATCAGGAGCCCTGGCTTCTATTCTCAGCTCTGAGACCTTGAGCAAGTCACTCATGTCTTTGTGCCTCAATTTCCCCTGTAAAATGGAGAGATGACTCTCAACTCCCTTTGTAAAGCACTCTGATCTACAGATGAAAAGCTCTATATGGAGCTGATACAATGTCCATTGAATGGGAATCCTTCCACTGATTTCACTGGACATTGGATCAGGTCCAGTAAGAATAAATTGTTATTTTATCATAATACGAGAATTTTAGCATTATAAATGAGTTCTTCTCTTTTCAGTTTGAGTAGGCCAGACTGTTTTTTTCTGGAGAAAGGAAGAGTTCGGTTTGCGGTACCTGCATCTTAAAGGAAAAACTTTCCTTTAAAATACAGCATCACTTCCTATCAATTCATGTTTTAGCTGAATAGGTATAACAATATAACTTACACATCTAAAATACTTCAAAGCACCATTACTAACAGTAATACTCTATAATTCGCTCTTTCAACAGAGATTTTTTTTTTACTTTGTGCAACGAAACAATGAATTAAAATCTCCGCTCTGGAACATGAGTGTTTGAATGTGGAACTATGTCCATTATGATGGTTTGGTTTTACCAGCCTGTTGCTTTTCCTGAAATTCTTAAACTCGTCTACATTTTTCCTTGAGATCTTTACCTCTTAAAAAAGCTTCCTCTTTGCTGACTGAGGCTATGTACGCACTACAGCTTATTTGGCTCCGGGGTGTGAATAAGCCACCCCCTGAGTAATGCAAGTTACATAACCTCAGTGCTGGTGTGGCCCATGCTATGCCGCCTCTCGCGAGGGCTGGAGTAATTAAGTCAACAGGAGAACTCTCTCCCATTGGCTTAGAGCATCTGCACTAGCAGCACTACTGTGGTGCTGCTGCGCCGCTGTAAGCTCTGAAGTGTAGCCATAGCCTGAGTCTAAGGAATACCTTTCGGTCACATATTGACTCACATCATTGGCCTAATCCTATTTAGGAGCAAAAATTCCTGTCTACAGAGCAATACATATGAACTATATCAAAATGTTAACAGCAAAAAATATCACTACAAAACAACAAATTGCTCTTTCCTCTGTCAGAGCCATAACCCAAGGCTTCAAGCCTTTGTCAAATTGCTTAAATGGGATTTAAACTTCCCTAGTCACTAATTTTACTCACAATAATTAAAAGCTAGCTCTATAACAAGTTACCTGCCTGAGGAAAAATACTTTGCTGAACTTCCTCAAATAAAATTCCTTTTGTTTTAACATCTAGAGAAATCCCACTTAAACTACTATTTCCAATAACAATCCTATTTCCTGTCTTTGCCTCAAGCCAAAGTCTAGATTGTTAGTCCCTGGGAAAAAAATCTCTCAGTCAGAAGGAAAACACACCCTTATTTTAAACTTCAATGGGAATTGCAGGTGCTCAGTACTATGGAAATCAGGTCTTCATTTAGAAGCCTAAATATTGATTTATGTGCCTAACATTAAGCACCTAAGGTTGAAAATTTTGGTTTCTCTGTCTTACACAGAGAGAAAATAGCCCTTACACATAGTGAAAGGACTATAGTAACTGATATCTAATGTATAGCACAACCTGACCAGGATTAATGAGTCCCAGAACATTCCATATTGTAACTGTTATTGAAATATTAACCCAAACTTTGCTTTCAGTTACACAACAAATCTCAACTCCCAATCTTCTGTCTAATTCACTACGCCGCCAGCCAAATCATTTACACTCTCTCGCAGCCTGAGTTTTTTCTATCAGTGAAACAGGGTCAATGGCATTTGCCTTACTCATAAGGGGGTTGTGAGGAATAAATCCATTTTTGTAAAGTGCTGCAGGGATGTCTGTGCAAAACAATCAGTCAGTAGCAGAAATTGAAAAAGACATCCTGATAGCCAACTACACCATGTGACCTTTAGGAAGGTGTACACACACACACACAAAATCTACTAGAAAATGTAAAAGTGTTGCCATATAGTGAAAAAATTCTGAATTTGAAAACTGATGTTTTTTCTGAAAACATTTTCATGGTTGATGTTTTGTATCTGCTCTGCTGGGCGTCTGACCCTGCAAATCTGAAGTCAGTGAGACTACTCATGAGAGTAAGGACTACACGTGTGACTAAATATTTCCAGGATTAAACTTTTAACTAATTCTTATGAGAGGATAACTGGTATTCGTGCCATGTCCTATGTTAAGTAGGCTGAAGAATGTGCATCATTTAGGTTAGATAACCCACACTATCTAAATCAAGTTAATACATTAGTGAAGACACAGCAATTAGGCTTTTAACTGTGTTAGCAACTCAAGTTCAACCACAGGCTCCTCTACAGGTTTGAACTCAAGCTGCTAACACAAGTTAGAAAGAGTTGCCATGTCTTCATTGCTGTTTTAACCTGGGTTAGCTAACTTGAGTTAAGAACACTTCCTTTTCCATTGTAAAGATACCCAGAAGCATTGATCTGAATCAATCCCAGGATGGCAGTGACTAAAAGTCATTACTGCCTGACCACTTAGCATAAATTAAGTTGTTAGCTTTCGTCATGTTTTTAGTGGCTATATGCCTAAATAGATAAAAAGAATAATATTTGTATCTTGAAAGGATTTACATATATGGAGACAGAACAATCCTTTTAAAGGTATGGTCACTTCAGTGTTGGGTGGGATGGGAAAGTTTGAATTGCTGATTCCTATTTTGTACTTGTTTTGCAGTTAAGATGATACATTCCTTTCAAGAGCTACAAATTCACTTTAAAAAAGTAAAAAAAAACAGTTTGAAGTAAAACATGTATTTGTAGGAATGCTACCATTTGAATGTGAACTCAAATACATGCTTTCACCTAGATAATTTAATTTCTTTTTTAAATGCAAAGCTATGTAGCTGGCTGTCTTTTTCCATAGAAGTTAGACATACAAAAGACCTCTTAGGACATCTTGCCCATTCCCTTGAGCACATAGGGTTATTCCCTATAGTATACTCTTGATTGCTTTGCCTAGTCTCATTTTGTATGACTAAGTTAATAGGGAGACTTCCTTTCAAAGGCTATTCCATAGTCTTATAAACCTTACAATTGAGAAATGTTTCCTGATATTCAGCCTAGTTTTTCCATTTGCTTATTGTCCTCCCATTAATTTTTGCTACCTCATTCTTATTTCACCCTAAACCAGTCCTTCTTTCTTTCATGTTCACAACATTTGGATATCTGCAGACAATTATATTATTAGTGTTGTGGTTGCACCTATATAGACCCCCCAGACTGCCAGGCTCTATACAGACATAGTATGAGACAGTTCATGATGACCTGTTTATCCTACAGTCTAAGAGCTTGTCTACACTGGCAGTGCTGCAGCAGCACAGCTGCACCGCTGTAGCGCTTAGTGAAGATGCTACCTATGCTGATGGGAGAGCTTCTCCCTCCCATTTGTGTAGGTACTCCACTTCCCCAAGAGGCGGTAGCTATGTCGACAGGAGAAGCCCTCCTGTCGACATAGGGCTATCTACACCGAGGCTTAGGTTAGTATAAATACCCCAAGCGACATAGTTATACCACCATAAAATTGTTGTGTAGACCAAGCCTAAATAAACAAAACAGACACGGGGCTTGTCTACACACAGAAGTCTGCCCCTTGTTGCTATGACATGGCAAGGTGGCAGGGAGCAGGCAGTTCAACAGGTATGGGGGTGGGGGGGAAGGGGACGGGATTTCCAGTTTAGGACTAGTCTACATTAACAAAAAAAATTTAAACAGATTTACTTAAACTAGTGCAAATGGCTGTGTGGATATTCTTATTTCAGTTTGAGTGGCCTATTTGGTCTATTAGAAAACAGTTCCTAATTGACTTAAGCTAAACCAAAATACATCTGGTTTAAAATGAAATAAGAATGTCCACACAGCCCTTTGAACTAGTTTAACTAAACTGGTTTAAAAAAAATCACTCTTTTAGTTAAATTAATGCAACTTTCTCTTGCAGACAAGCCCTTTTGTCACCTCCCCATCCTCTTTGCACTGCCGCAACAGTGCAAAAGAGATGGAACTACATACGGACCATAGAAGCCAGTCAGTGTCGGAAGATATGCATATTCAAAGCCTGGTTATATCTCAGTAACTGTACAGAGATTCTGCAAATCCTTGCACACTAATTGGCTAGTGATGAAAGTGACTATACAGAGGTGGTGTTCTGCCTATATTTGGGCTGAATTAGCTGGGTGTTTGGTGCTTGTTTGTGAACTGAGTGATTTTAGAGCTATAGTGGGGTACGTTTTTGTGGTGCTGTACAGACTTTGGCCCTGATTCCCCACTGTGTTTATTGCAGTTTGGTGCCAGTATTATTTCAATAGGCTAACACCTCTGTCCTACTGGAGTAACAGTGGCAAACAGGTCCTCTGTTTAAAGCACTGTGTGGGGGACTCTAGATGAACAGCTGAGCAAGCTGTGGATGATTACAAGTGAAGGGATGGAACAGTGCAAGATAAAAAAAAGCTACATGTCTACCACTCTTTGAAACATTTGATTCATCCCACTCTAGAGACATTTAAGGAGAAAAATTGGGGAACAACTTTAATCTCCATTTAAATATACTGGAGTAGCAATGATTATTTGGAGGCTAAAGTGGGAACATGAGAAATTGCTTGCTAAAAATGGAAGCATTTGATAAAGCTTCGTGGATCCAGATCCTATTGAATTTAGTGAGCAACAAACACACAAATGGATGAGCTGCTGAGGGAGTTCAAAGAGAGGACAAGATAATACAGTACAAAGACCTTGACAAATCCCAACAAGTGGGCATCAGAAGCATTAAAACAACCTTTTTTTAAAGAAGGTCTGACTGAATAGCATGCCTGGGACAGGCAACTGCCTGCAGAACAAGGAATCCAGTAGCATTTGCAAACAAAGACATTTTCCTCGTGTGTTGATTAAGAGCATGAAGACTAATGTGCATCTAAATGGGAATTTAGAAGAGATATTAATATTTTATACACCAAATTAAGTGTGGATCTGCTCTCATTGAAGGGTTCAGTAATGAAAGATTGAGCCGTAAGGGCAAAATAAAGTTGGCCTTAAATTTAAGACCTAAATCTACATTTTGGAACTTAAAATAGCAACTTGATTTTTTTCTAGAGAGGCTGAGCAAAGGAAGCTGTAGTTGCTTAATTGTTTTGAAAATCAGGCTGCCATTTTTGGTGCCTAAAGATGGCTTCAGGTATCAACATTTAGGCACCCAAATTTGAAGGTGTTTGGTGTAAGTGTACAAGTTCACCACAGTAGGCACCTCAAATATGACATTTAAATATCAAATGATTTTTTCAAGCTTCCTAATGATTTTTTTAAAAAGCAATAACATATTGTATAGCAGCTGGGCATGTTACTATAGGTACTTGAAACTGCACTTGTGATTTTTTTAATTATTTATTTGCATACACAATTTGTACTGAATATGCATCATGCTGCATATTTAAAGTATATTCTTTCACTATTTAATCTAGAATGGCTCCCATAAGAAGTATGATATGGAAGATTGAGAATACTGTATTCCTATGTTAGTATGAAAACTAGTAGGGCTACATATAAATGAAGTGCAAAGCTGGGCCTGTATTTTGGAGAAGTGGCAGGGACTCAAACTGCAGCTGAATATGACAAGGTAAACCACATAAGCTGACCTGAGTAAATCACAAAGGGAGGCAGGAGAAACACAGGCAGTTAAAACCATCCATGAAATCTATGTAGAGAATGAAAAGGAAGATAGAAGAATGTGGCAATGGCAATAAGAAAGGGCAGCATGGAAATATCTGTGGAACCACTGAACCTAGATATTAGCCAGGGATACTCAGCTTTTGATAATTAGAGGATAATCAAACTGAGAAGACACCAAGCACAGCATAGCCTTAAGCAATCAAGGTCAGTAAGCTCCAGAAAGGGAGAAGAGGCAAATATTGAGTGATATCATAGTGAAGAACGTGATGGGGGCTATTGATGACCCAGAAATGAGAAAAGCATGGCATGGTCATTTCTGAGTTTAGGGTAAAAGAAGTTAAAAGAAAGACAATGCTTTATTCAGTATTGATTTTTAAAAGATAATGACACATATTTTAAATGTACCCTTTGACCCCACTATTTTCATGTTGCTTGCCTTCTTTGATTGTCAGATCTCTAAGGACAGGAACATGTTTTCAACTGTGTTTGTAGGGTGCCTAGCACAAATGTGCCCCAATCACGACTAGGGTTTCTGGTACTACCATGATAGAAATAACAGTAAAGATAATTGGAGCAAAAATAATGTTGGCTGGGGGGAGGGGGGAGTTTCCACTTATGGGTGCCACCCCCCCACAAATATCAGCAAATTCACAGAGTAGAGTACGACAGTGGGGATGTGGGAATAGAATTAAAATCAGGGTCAATGAGACACAAAGGCACAAATGTAAAACGAGCTAGTGATGCCAGATAAACATGCTCACTTTTATTTCTGATTGAAATATAAAATTACCCTACCTTCCTGCTGGGGAAAAAAAAACAGTAAAGAAGAGCAGAGGGCTTGGGAAACTGAGATGAATCTCAGGGGGAGCTAAGCAGTTTTCATAAGCAGTCCTGTCAGTGTCTGCTCCATGACCCTCACCTTAGTGAAGAAGGGTATGTAGGGCTTAGAGGATAAAAGGGAATTTGTTCAATGTGATATAACAGGAGATCAGAAATGCATTTGATATGGTGCCTCAGCAAATCTGACTTCAATACTAAGTCAGATTCACCTGGATGCAACCAATCCCACATCGACCGAAAACTACCTGATGGGTAATATGGAGTATATGTGAGGTGCTGCAGGGGTCAATGTTAAGCCTGATTTTATTAAAGATCTGAATGGAAAAGGGAATAAATAGCAGATTAAATGAACTCTCATATGATATTAAATTAGGAGGGAAAGAAAGGAAAGGAAAGTAAGGAAAAGAAAGAGAGCAAGAGATGGAAATGTGGGCAGGAAATAACATGAGGTTCAAGATGAAAAAATGTCCAGGCTTATATCTGAGGGGGAAATAATCCCAAATACAAATGTTTACTAGGAAAGTGATATATTGCAAAACCAGCAATTCAAAAAAATAACCTGGGGAAGTAATGGAGAGAAAATTACTGAATCTGATATGCGTTTGTAATGATATGTCAGCAAAATTTCAAATGCAGAGCTAAGTATACAGAAGTATCAGGTCATGGACCAATGAGGTGATAATCTCTTGCTGTGAAACACTAGTGAGACTGCATATATTGCAGAATACAGATCTAGGCATCTAACAGAAAGTTTGAGAATTTGAAAAATTCAGAAATTAGCAATAAAAATAATGCATTAGATGGTCTGATTTATAAAATGAGATGAAACTAATAATGTGTAGAATTACTGTATATTTTTTATATAGTGTAAATAATTTCAGATTGTTTTACAAACTAATCCACCCCATTGGCTTGTGAATTAGATAACCAACACTGAAGGCACTAGAGTGGGACTGAAAAGATCTAGGTTCAATTCCCAGCTCTGCCAAAGACTTACTTTGTGACCTTGGGCAAATCACTTAGGGTTTGTGTACATGGGGAAATTTACCAGCATAAATAGGCCACATAGATAATAAGAGTGCTGTTTTCTAGTGTACTTACTTTCAGGGCTCCAGCATTTTTGCCACCCCAAGCGGCGAGGGGTGGGGGTGGGGGAAGCCACGCTTGGCGGCACTTCAGCAGCAGCTCTACCGCGCCGCTTCATTCTTCGGTGGCAGGTCCTTCCCTCCGAGAGGGACTGAGGGACCCGCCGCCAAATTCCCGCCGAAGAGCCAGACGTGCCGCCCCTTTCCGTTGGCCGCCCCAAGCACCTGCTTGCTGCGCTGGTGCCTGGAGCTGGCTCTGCTTACTTTGGAAGTGGTATAAGCTAAACTGGAAAGGGGCACTCTTTTTTTAGAATAAGAGTGTCCACACAGGGAGTTATATCAGTATAATTATACCAGTATAGTTTTGCCAGTAAATTTCCCTGTTTAAACAAGCCTCTGTGCCTCAGTGCCTCCCTCTGTGCCTCAGTTCCTCATCTGTAAAATGGGGATAATGCTATTTTTTTTCTTTTCACCTTTGTGCCTGGTCTACAGAATGTACCAGAATAATTAAAGGTGTGATTTTATATCAATTTAATTAAACCAGTGCAACTCTGTGTACAGACATTCTTCTATCAGTTGTAGTTTGATTGGGGTATTGATTAATTTCTTAGACCACAGTGGTTTATGAGGATTCAGTCTCCTGAATGGCTGCAGCATCAGAATGATACCAGTGTTATTAGAATCAGAGACCCGAGGAGCACACAAGAAACAGCGTCAATTTATCACAAGTCCCTTTATTAACAAATTCACTAAGCAGATAAACAATCCCACAAACACTGACCAACCCACTGGGGTTCAGACATATTCATGAAGATTTCAACCCCTTTCCCTTATTTGAACTTCCACATACCACTACTTTAAGGGTGCCCCATTTTTCATAGGCTAACTTGTTAATTCCCCTTATATTCAACAACATGTATATTACCAAATCACCATAATGTGTGGTTAGCACATTGCTGACACACTAGGTCTCCAAAACAATCTTACCGGCTTTAACTGGTACACTGCAATATATATTTCCTATATATCAGCAGTTTAATGGAGGTAAATATCAAATGACCCAGTTGAGCCATATTGACAGCCCTGTGTTGGGGTGGTGCAGTCACATCATCCCAGCAAGAGCTCCAGGAAGCAATGCAATCCAGAGCTCTGTATCACAGCTAGAGAAGTACACTCATTGCTAACCCTCTTAAGGGTTGTAGCAGGTGCTCCGCTTTGCAGTTGTTCAGCATCATTTTCTAGTGCTGGTGGTTGAGGATACAGTCTCAGCCTCCACTCTATCCCTTTTCAAGTGACTATTGGCCTAGGCACACTTAGACCTTGATTTTGCATTGGGATCCGCTAGCATTTTGCATCAAGATCCCAACACAATAGGATTCTACACATACCCATCTTAGTGCAGATCCAAACGCAAAATGGAGGCTGCACTTTTTATGTGTAGGTAAATCTAAGTAGTGTGAATACCTTCTTGCTTCCCCTTCCTCCTGTACAGTTGGACTTCAGAAACCAGCAAAACCTAGCCCCAAAACTGCAGCTTTAATCATTAGATTGCAAAGACTCTTGCTTCTCTATTTTTAAGAGAGAAAAAATATTTTTTAAACAACTTAGCTTTTAAACACCCGCCCTCCCCAAAAATCAGGTTTTATTTTAATTGCTTCATTAAAATATTTCAAAGTCCATCTGAGACCCTCATCTGTTCACCCTCAAAACTTCTTTCATCGAAAACAGCTTCATTTCCCTCCTGATACCCTGCCATAGAGTGAATTATGTAAATGGGATGAAAAAATAATTGGTTGCAAAGCTGCAAACTAGTGGGAATTTGTGGAGAATACAGTCTGGGAATAATTGAAGGACATGAAATAATAGTGACTGCAGGGATAAATAGACACTAGTTAAAAAAAAAAAGACAGGGCCTAATTTCTATTACCGAGTCAATCTTCAGCACACACTTTCCATTTTATCAACCTTAAGGTTCATGTGAAAAAAAAGTTCATGACATTTTACTTAGGACTGTAGAGATCAATCATTTTATGTTTAATTAAAAAAAATAGAAATGTAAGGTTGAATTATCTGGATTTATATACCAGTAAGAAAAATGAAAGCTAAAGTAATCAAGTGAAGTAAATACAGCAGTTATTATTTGTCTTTAGACATATCAAAGATATTGTATTTTAGCTGAATTTTCAAAACTGAGTGAACTGAAACATTATAAAAATCTGCTTTATGCAGGGGATGATGAGAAATAACTCACCATCCACTCAGAAGTGGATTATCTAATGTTGCTCTGTGCTAAAATATTTAGAACCAGCTATTACTATATTTGTAAAGGAGAAGTTATTGGTAATCAATGAACAGTTTAAAAGAACAGCTGAATATTTGAATAGATGAATATTTTGAAATTCTAAAGCATCAGCTAAAATTTCATTTTGATTGAAAAACACTTTTGCACAATGCAAGTCTGCAACATTAGCAAATAGTTATTAGTTTAAATAAGCAATATATTTTTCTGCTGTGTTTGTAAAGAATAATTTTGCCATGTAAACACAATATTGTGCACTACATTATCTGTTTGTTTATCTGAGGCACTTCTAATGTGTCCCATAAAACTGAGCATACCAGAGAATGGGGTCCTATGATTCATTGATCACTCAATTCATTGACAGAAAGCATCTATATGTTTGCAGGAGCAGGCCTAAGAGGCCAATCTTGTAAACCCTTACTTGCCTGATTAATGCAAACTTGTATTTTTATATGGCGTCAGTAGGACTACTTACATGAGCTGGGGTTTGCAGGATTAGCTACAAGACACATTAAGTTAAACCAAAACGGTATCATTCCTCATTTCTGTTGCCGTTTAGAACCTTTTATTTTTTTTCTCTCCTTTTCTTCTCACTCTCCCCCTCTTCCTCCTTCTCACAGTTATCTGTTAAAGCGAAATTGAGAATGACATGCAGTTGTTCTCTTCAGCCTTTGTTACTGGGGCAAAGCTGTTGTGAAAAGATGTCATTTGCATTGTTCTCTAAAGATGGTTTGGCATGAGTTTATTCCAGTCT
This sequence comes from Platysternon megacephalum, assembly GCA_003942145.1. Classification (NCBI taxonomy): domain Eukaryota; kingdom Metazoa; phylum Chordata; order Testudines; family Platysternidae; genus Platysternon; species Platysternon megacephalum. The sequence continues at coordinate 4,110,549 of QXTE01000004.1, forward strand.
TTTTAGTAAAATAATTCAATTGTCTTGAGTCCCCACAACCACTGAGAATATTCTGCCTGAAGAGATTCGCCCTAGAAATAACTTTAATTTATCCACATGGCACATACTGCGACAAAATTGTTTTAATAAAAGAAGGCCTGAGGTCTGCACACAATATCAAGTGCTGTTACTGCAATTGTGGATAGAATTCAGGTGACCGTATGCAGGCTGGCTACTATTTTGTACATTCAGTCACCTAATATATACATGCAAATATAGGATGCAGCTGTTTGCAGACCTTGTGCCCTTGATTTTAATTCATCCCATGGAGTATTTGGGGTTTCTAGTAGTGGGCCTGTGATGGGAAGATAGGCCCAACATTGGGGCTGAGAGTCTATAGACCCAATTGGCCCTGTCCCACGACATCTGCAGCAGCTGTCAGATGCTGAGAGGGGACTTAAAAGGAGACTTAGCCCAATTCAGGGCTTCCCAGAAAGGAGAAAAAAAGCTTTACTTCTGCTGATGTGAAAGAAACCTGGTTGAGGGCCAGAGACCGAACTAGCTTGCTGGTAAAATGAGCCTCCTGCTAGAAGGGATGGCCAGACACTGGTGGACCAGCTGAAGTACGGACTGTTTGAAGACAAGCCCTAAATAGAAGGATGTAATCCGAACTGAAGGTTCATTGGATGACCTCGTTTTGAGTTGTGTTTTTCTTGTTCCTGATTTGGACCTCAACATCCTGGATGGGGTAGGACTGAAGTGTACCATGGCCAGAAGGCTAAAGCACCATGACCTGGGACCTTGCAAGAGACAGTGACCTACCAGCAGAGACCTATGGCTGGGTGAGTCTTACCCTGATGTGCCAAGAAGAGGTGCCACAGAGGCAAACCTGGTCACAGGACCAATCCTGCGGCCCTTATTCTATTTTATAGGATTGTTTTCAAGTTCAGAGCACTTCAGTATGAAGAAGAACTGTGACCTATGTTGTTAGATTTAGATAATGGACAACTGGTACAATGTAATTCAATTAAAGTTAATATAGAAACCTTAACACTCCATTTTCTGGAGTATTTCAAAGTTCTAATCTGAAAAAAATTACATTAATTTAAATTTATTTAATAGTTACTGGTAAGTGTATTTAAAAAAAAACAACTGTAGACATTTGCTGGTGAATATCAGCTCCCATCTAAATTTAGAAGCCCTAATTATAGTATCTAAGTCTTCCATGGGAAAAGGGTCTTTTTAACTGAGTGCTAATTGTGATTCATTTATTCATTAACTCTGCTATAGTTTATACTTCAGTGCATCTGCTCAAATGGTAATAAACATTCAAACATTTACCTTTTAATCCATTTGCTTTATTTATCCACAAAAAAGCTCATTATTTTTTTCAATCAGCAATCATATTTCTTATGTATAGCATTCTTAATTAGAAACAGTATGCTAGTATTTAAATGTTTCCCCCCCAATATTGGGACACTTCTTCTTAAGTGTGCGTGCCAGAGTAGAAGAGCATATATTGTAACTAAGTCAACGGCAGATGTACTGCTGCCATCTTTTGGGTATGCAAATGATCAGTGCTGGAAAAAAACACAATCCTATTAAAAATAGAACTTAGTGAGAGTCTTTATGCTTATCCTGTACTTGTATGTATAATATAATCATATTTTCAGGTTTCTTATCTGTCTCCATATTCAGATATAACAAAAATACAACCTCAACCATCCAGCACCCATAGCATGCACATCTAAACTCATCTATCATATAAGGAGGAACAGATAAACACATACTTTGCTATCATATGGGGTCAGATCATGGCTGGATCTAATGTTTCCCTACAAGGAAATAAAAGGGAATATGGAGAGTGGGAACCCCCAGAAGCCTCCCCCCCACCAGACCACAATTTGGGTTCCTTCTCTTCTTTGGCCCTTACAGTCATTTCCCAGCTTGTGCCATACAAGAGATCTGCCAAACAATTAAAGGTTCTTTCCCTCTCCCTCCCCAGGGAAGGGGAGAATCAGAATTAAAAATAAAATAAAAAAGACAAAGGTGCTGTGACGTTATGAGTGTAATATAATATCTCATTGAAAGATGACAGGGCCAGAAAGTTAATTAACTCACAGACTGACCTGACCCATGGCCGAACTTTAGAGACTGGTTAGGAAGATATGTAAATGAATAGAGCTTTGAAATGCAAGTCTGCAGTGTTAGAGGTAGAAGGGTAGATGTTTGCTCAGGTCTTGTGAGGTAAGCAAACAAGTCTTGTCTATTGCTATAGCTTTGATTCAAAGATCAAAAAAAGGAATATTAACATTTAGGAAGATACTTGAGTGAAATAGTATTATTGTCTATATGTCTCTTTGAAGGTTGTGTTAACCTGTATCTGAACTGTTTAATGGATAAATTACCCTGTGCTAATTGCCAGGATGTTTGGGAGAAGGAGAGCTAAGCCTATTGTTTTCTCAGGCCAAAAGGCTGCTGGAAAGGTATAACAACCCTGGGACACGATCCTTCTTCATCTCAGAACTGCTTTGGGTTTCAAGAGGGGGAAACGTTAAGCCATAAGGATTGAGATCCCCAGTCACTGACTGGAGTCACCCTGAATATGGACATTGGACTATAACCTATGAACTATTTCTATAAGGACTTTTGGCAACTACAAGCTCATCTCTACTATGTATCTGAACCTCAAGAATTGAATTCAAGTCTGTATGTATTATTGATCTTTTAACCAACACTCTCTCTCTCTTTTCTTTTTAAATAAATTTTAGTTTAGTTAATAAAAATTGGCTATAGCATGTATTTTGGGTAGGATCTAAGTTATAATTGAACCTGGGTGTGTGGCTGATCCTTTGGGATTGGAAGAACCTTTTCTTTTATATGATGAGAAGATTTTCAGTAATCATCAGCATATCTGACGTGTGTCTGGACAGAGGCCTGAGGCTGGGTACTTCGAGGGAACTGCGTTGTTTGAACTTCTGAGTAACCAGTGAGGTACTACAGAAGCTGTTCTGTGCTGGTTTGGTAAATCTAAGTATTGAAATATATCCACCAGCATTTGGGGTTTGTTTGCCCCGTTCTGTTTGCAGTTCACCCTGATTGAGTGACCTCAACTGGCTCCCAAGGCAGCATCATCACAGGTGCTCACCCCTTTGGGCAGTCTTCGTCATCCCTTTGGGCTTAGCTAATCTGTAGGCTCTAGAGTCCTGGATCAGGGTTAGAGTCTGTCTTTAGGCCACCTCCTTTTGGTAACCTGGGTCTGTACCTGGTCCATACAGTCTTGAGGATTTGCAAACCCTGCTGCCATCTTCCTCTTTGCTGATCTATCCCTGTAGCCAGCTGTCTCTAGGGCACAGCAGTCTTCCCTTAGTTATTTCCCTTCTTGTGGTAGGCTTTCCCTTTTTAAGGTTCCTCCTCCAGGCAGCACAAGCCTTGCAGGTGTGGCTGGTTAGTGCTGGTTGAGCCCATAAGAGCTCATTAGCTTCCTTTCTGCTGGGGTGAGGCCGTGACCCCACTAAACTCAGACACACTGACTTGCCTGTGCAGCATAGTTTCATAGCAGTTCCATAGCAATTGCAGATGTAACCCAAGAGGGAAGCAGGCATTGCACAGCTGCTACTCCCCATCCCCACGAGGAACTGGGTGGGGAACGGTAGAGTGCAAAGGGCAGAGCCTTGGCTCTACCTCTGTCCCCCCCAAAGTACCAGTCAGTCAACAGAGTAGGGCTAGCCTAGGAGGGGACAGGGATGGTAGCATATTACTCCACCTCAGGAAGCAATAGGCGGAACTGATATTCTCACCCTGAGTTCAGTTTGTTATGATTCCTGGGGTCATATTAATTATTCTCAAGCATTTGGATTATAGCTGGGTACTCTCAAAAGCATTGGTGAGCTCAGAATATGTTTCATGAAGGTTAGCAGGAATGGGCATGTGTCTGAGGCACATGAGAAATGTGCTATATAGTCAAAGCAAAAAGATTGCAAACAAGCCACATGATGAAATGGCACCCAAACCTACTAAACAAATATTTACAAACCATCAACACATACAAAGGAGATTAGGATGGGTCTGAATAATTCACTAGCCAAAAATACGGGCTTCATTCATAATGAACTTTATTTAGCCTGGACACCTACCTTGCTCCACCTGACTTTCTAAGCTGCTAGTAACACCTCAAACTCCACCCTATCCTTCTTGCCTCCTCTGACTCCCTCACAAACGCCCCTTGAAGAAGTTGTGGGTTCTTAGTCAATTGCTTCCACACAAAATGGTGAAGAAATAGTGTCTGACGGAGGCTTCCATTGAGGACACGGTTTGCCTGGAATGATGGATAGTCTAAGTTTGGTCTAGCTCTTGCAAATCATAATTTTAAATATTATTTGTTTTATTATTTAAGGTTTATATTCTTAGAATGTAAGCGCTTTGAGGAAGGGGACATATCCACTTTTTACTTGTACAACATCTAGCACTGATCCTCTGTAACGGGATACACTCACTGTTGAGGGGGCCTCATTGTGGCTGGGTCTAGGGAATTAGCTCTCACCTATTCAAGCTCAGACCCTGTTGCTGCCTACTTGGGCTCTTCCTTACTTCGCATCTCTATCTCCTGGCCCATCTTCAAGCTTCCTCTGCTCCCAGTGGTGGCTACTCCTCCTCTCAGCTTCCTGCTATATTCTTCAGCCCAGGGCAAGATCCCAGGATTTATTCTCCCACTAGAACTCTAGGTGCTACTACTTACTATTTATTTTATAGGGACTTCAGAGTTCCTGCCTGAGGCCCCCTCTTCTTTTTTGTGGCATAGCAGATTCACTTCCTGAGTCTATGAGCACCAGGCACTGTACTTTGTAGAGTCTCACAACTTTCCCAGTATTCTTAAAGAATTGCAGAAGAGGTTTTTTGGTTTGTTTGTATTTTTTTTTTAAATTGAGACCCATTTTCCTTGCATTCTTGATAGATTTTCTAAGGAAAAATTTGTTACTTTAAGGCCTCTGAGTTTTTTATATAATCATCTCCTTTCACAGGTACAGTCTTTACAATCCTAAAGGATACAATCTATCATTTCCTGGACCTTACACATTAACACGCACAAAAACAGATGATGCGTGATTAGAAGTAAGTTACTATTTAATCCACAATGACCTGTTAGAATTCTCAGTAGAGCTACTTTGCTTTTCCTTTCAGAGCCTTGGATATTAACACATTGGTCATACTTTTTGGAATTGTTTCTCCTTTGTTTCATTTGCTCACAGTTTTTGCTATTCCTTCCTTAGCTCATTTTTGATTAGGTGTTTAAATTCCAGTTTGCTTAAGGGTATACCTAGGTCAACAGACCCCCCCTATTGCTCTCAACTTCTCGGTTTTATACAAGCCAATCCTGGCTCTCCTCCAGGTACATCCTATAACATCAATGAGCCTATTTTTAACCTTGTATGGGGTGGACACCCCATCACATCCTGACTGAAGCTTCTGGGCATGCCCATAAAATAAATAGTAAGTAGTAGCACCTAAAGGCCCCAATCAGGATCAGGAGCACAGGTATCGGTTCCAATCAAGAAATAAGGGTCTTATCCACAAGAACGTATAAGGATTTTAACGAGACAAGGACAGGCATCCTTTTTATTCTATAATCCGCAACCTTTGACACATTTGTTCAAAATATTGCCTGGTTTCTTCTGCTGTTGCACATTAGCTCTAGTTTAGAATCTCATCACATCTAAGTATGGTAGGAAAAGAGTGGGCAATTTAGCTGGATGACATTCAGAAGCCTAATATGTGGTGTGCACACTTATGCCTTGATCATAAATACTTCTGACCAGATCTGGTCAACATATTTCAAGGTTTTTTCCAACATAAAGGAGCAAATTTTTCACAAAAATATTGTGAAAAGTTCTCATTGTTTTGACCAGCTCTGCTTCTAACCTAATTTTCAGCCAGACTGTGTGTCCATATAAGAGTTTGATTATGGAATCCATCCCATGCATGCAGAATAGTATACTCCATTTCAAGATTACTTGAAAATCTGGACAATGAAGTGTCTCAAGTACATTACTTACAAATTAGGAGTTTTCCCAACCTATTGTCTTTGTAGTCATATCTCAAGCCTTAGCAGATGGTCATCATGGAGATGAACATAATGAGTACTTAATGAACTATGCCAGGTCTTTGACATATTTTAAGATAATCATCATTAACCTGAGTTGAGATCAATTATTCTTAGGTAAGAATTAGTCTTCTATAATGATTTCCCAGCTATGGGATTTTCCTCCAACCAGTGCTTGGCTATAGACTGAATGCACAGGATAGGCTTGCTCATTTGCCAAAAACTGGGGGTGGAGGGAGGATGGAAAGCTTCCCAAAAGGTAGATAAGCTACTGATACATAAGCAATATGTTTTACACAGCCAATAGTATAACTGCTAAAAGAAAGTCCACTAGAATGATAGATGTATTTTAGGCAATTGATCATCTTCTGTCTTGAAGGGACTTGTAGTAATTATAAAGATTAATATAACCAAAATTTCTGACACATTGAACATATGAAAAGCAAATTCTACTTCCTTCCAAACACCTCTCATTTCTGATTTCTTTGCACAAATGAAGAATGCATTTCTTCCACTGCACTATTTAAGGGTTTCGTCCAATGACAGGACAATGAAAAATCGTGTTTGACTAAACCTAAAAAAAAGTATATAATTTAAATTCCCAAAGCAAAAGTCTTAAAGTGATTAATGTGAAGCTCTCCATTTTCTGCTCTGGAAAACACCTGGCGTTGTTACAGTAGAGGTCGCCATTTTTTACTCATTCAAATATGTGGTAATTACCACAAAGCTACATAAATTACTGAGGTACACAAGATTAGACTATGTCAGGAAATATACTATCTAAAGATGTAGTAGATGAATATTGCTGTGATCATAAATACCTGAATTATTCCTCAATTGTTGACTGGCACATTTGTTTTGAGGTGATATAATAAAGCTCTTGAATGTAGAATATCCCAGAATTAAGTAAGTGACAACAGTGGAAGAGCTTCTCTTTATCATGATGAATAGGAGATCACTAAAGGCAGGGTGTCTGCTCCTCTGAAGATATTTCAGACAGATGTGGGGGAAAGGGCTTACTATGGTGGAAGTAAAGAAGGCAAACAAGATACTTCCTGCAGCTCCTGGAGCCATCTGTAATAAAGGGGTTTGTTGGCCATAACCTTCCCATCCACACCCAAATGATAAATTAAAGGCTGTTAGAAGTATAGAGGGGGCCAAAATAAATAAATAAAACAAACAGCTTTGTTATGAAATTGATGGATTTTAAGGTTCAAGGGGCTTCATGTTCATATGAACTTGAAATGCCAAATGACTGCATGGTGCATACCACACACACATGCATATACACATGAGGGAACTCACTGCAAATTGAAATAACCTCTTTTGGCTTAACTAAAACGTGTAAATCCCAACCAGTGGGCCTCACTCAGCATTACTGTTTACAAAAACCTCTAGTAAGAATACCAATTTTTTCATATAGACCATCAAATGGTAATATTTGGTCAATTCGGAGTCACATTCACACTAGTGGCCCATGACAGATTTCTATTTTACTTAAACAAGCCCCAAAGCCACCCAGTCTCCACTTCTGGTATGGACTTGTTTGTTTGTTTTAATCTGACTACAGATATTAAAAGTAGTAAAAATCATACAAAAAAACTAGAGAACCTTGCAGTGGTTTACCGAAGTATTTGTGGTTCCCATTTCAAGGCAGGTAAAACAGTACTAAATATTGAACAGAGAAAGCTAATTTGTATCCCAGCCATTATAGTAAATAAAAAGAAAACAAAGATAATATTTCAGATATTCTGACTCCTACTAGCTCTTACTAATTCTGAATAAAAATCATTGAATAATTATTTAGGAATATTTATATTTTACCAACTTCTTGCTAGCATAAAAAAACGAGGGCAGATCCTGAGGTCTGAGGAGTAATTAAAAAAACATTAGTGTAAAGAATATTTTATACTGTGTACTACAAAGTGTAAGATAGCAATTGCAAATTTGTATATGTCATGATGATCCATTGCCTCCCATCCAATCTCCCTGTAATGTCTCCAGTTAGACAGAATATTACATACACTATGATCAACACAGGAAAAAGGGATTTCTACATTCATATACACACAAAGTCAACCTACAGATGAGCCAGAACAGTAAAATATGACATTTTGATATATCAGTTCAAAAGTACAGAACAAAATAAACCAGTTTTAAAAGAAAATAAAAAAACTGGATATCATGAAGCACTAGAGTGATCAGAGACCTGTTTGTGTGTGGCAGGCAAAATGCATATAACCCACCACTTAGGTTAGATAGTGTAGTCTAGGGCATGGAGTACTCACATGGGACTTGATTCTGAGAGGTGAGGAGCCCCCACAACCTCTTCTGAAGTTAACGTGATCCGAGAGTGCTCTGAGCTTTGCAGGAGTCACTCAAGGCTGTGCAGGATTGGCCCTGGGGCAAGGGGGAGAAAAACATTCTCTGAAAGAAAAGGAACATGCTTGTATTGAAACTGCTCCCTTTGTCTCCTGTGTATCTGTTAGTACAGTAGCCATTTTCACCACTTTCGCCCCCCGCCCCCCCCCAAGTTAAAGGAGTGGTAGTCATGTCTGGGAGATAAGACACAAAAAAAGAAAAACCAGAACACAGTAAAAATTTGAACATTCATTAATTTGTCTGAGGGAGTTACTCTTCTTTCAAAGTAACATAAAATGTGTGTGTGTGTTGTTTGGAGGTGAGGGCTCTCTTCTCTCCAGGATCAGCATCTGATAGTCATTGCTGCCTGAAGGCAGGCAAAAGTACCAAATAAAATAAAATAAATAAACAATGGATTTATTCGGTGGGGGCTATTTTCCTGACCGATTGCTAGACATGCAGGGTTTTTCAAAGCCTCTTGGAGTAGCTCAGTTTATTCTATTCAATGGGCAGCAGTGACTGATTTTGCATTTCAGGCTGCAGATTTCAGAGTTTCATAACAGTTTCTTAGGGCATTTTTTGGAATCCTATTTCAAAATATAGTGGCCTACACTAGGAATGGTGGTGCTGGACTTTTCTAAAGCTCTTTGCGGGTTCAAGAATGTTTCCTTCTTGTCATTCTACCATCTATGTAGCACTATAAAGTTTTTCTAGCTGGGGAGTGTAATTTTCAATAAATCTATATTTACTGGATTCCATGTGGAGTGATTTCAAACATTTTCACTTCTTTCCCAGTTTGTTACTCCTTTGCAGTTTATAGTTACTCCTTGTTTAGTTAACGTTGGTTGTATACTCTACTAGTTTCTTCTGTGTTGCCAACACATGCAATATTACTATGCGTCTCACCACTTATCACTTTTATTACAGCCATAGCCCTATGAGTTCCATAACTATGCAAGACTCTCAGCTTTCTTTTTTTTTTTTTTTTAAGTTTCTAGCCCTCACGACTATGGAGAACACCTTGAAAATGTGCAGCCTAAAGGCTCAGATACCATAAAGGGAACCCAAAGTTGTTGGGTTTTTTTAAATAGCACATGATTTTTAAGCCAGAATCACCCCTGGGGTGGGGGGAGGGGGCTGATTCATGATTTTTGATCTCTTGTTGTTGGCAAACAGCTCTTCGCACTTTTAGAGTGGGCAGAAACTCGGAATTTTGAGTTATGGGAAATATGAACATTTTGACATTTGATTTTCCATGAACTGGAGGTCCTGAAAAATGTGTGTTTCAGAACCAATGACACACAGTGTTTCCAAAACAAAAAAGTCCCCACAGAGCCAGCAGCTGATGAGAACAGTTGACATAGTTCTTGTCCGTTTGATGGCTGAGCACCCCTGTGTAGCAGAGGTTAAACTTCAGGGCTTCCAAGGCCTACAGCTCTCCCTGCCATGAGGGCTGCTCTGTGGCCAGAGAACTCCGAAAGCCCTGGTCTTCCTGGCTCTGCAGAATGGAGCTCAGAGGTCCTAAGAGCCCTGGCTTCAGCTTCCAGGGTCGCTGCTCCAGAGCCAGAATCTGAACCTTGGTTAAAGGTGGGGATTCCAGTTCCATGGCAGTTAGCCTGAAAGCCCTAAGAGTTCCCAGGGTTTGCAGGCTCTGGATCCACAGCAGGGAGCCTGAAAGTCCTAGGATCCCCACTCCTGGGATGGCCCTGGAGCTGTGGACCATGGAAATATGGGCTTCTGAGCAGCCCACCAGGAAACCAGGCAGGATTCTGACAGAACACAGCCTCTGATTTAACAACCGTTCATTGAACCGGAGATGTTTCTGTAAAACATTTCAAGTTTGACAAATCAGCATTTTCTGATTAAACTATTTTGTCAGAAAATGTCCAGCCAGCTCTACTTCCTTTATTTGTTCTCTGAGGCCCTGAGTCAACTCCCATCGAGATCAATGGAGCAACTACCATTAACTAACAGCAGATGGATCAGGCCCTGAATGCAATCAAGGCCTAGCGTTCTGTAGCACTCTCTAGCTCTGTCTCCTTCACACTGCATTGCTTTCATGCACTTTGGCTTCCAGCCTCAATCATACCCATAAGCAACATGACTGTCCCCCTAGTGCAGTGGTTTCCAAACTGGGGTTTGTGAACCCCTGGGGGTTCGCAAAATGTTACAGGGGGTTCTCAGGAAAAAATTCCCTAATGGCGGACAGAGCTGTTGCTAGGGACCCCGGGCAGCACAGGGCCAGCCCCCCGGAGCCCCTGGACTTCCAAGAGCTAAGCAGATCAAAGCAAGCATATCTATCATACTGAGGAGACTTAAACTTCAAGACTCCTTATAAGAAATGGAAAGGGAGGTAGATATTTTTTGCTGTTTTTAAAATTAAAAATAGACAGCTAGTATTGTTTTTAAAATTATTATGAAGAATAAGTTTAAGCTTTGTTGTAACGTGTGTTGTTTGCCTGGACTGGTCAAGACCTGAATGCTTGTGTAGGAGGAACTCTTTGAGTTGGCTTCTTAAATACCTTCATGCTGTTTCACATCTGATACTCCTTGATGAAACATAGGAGCCTTGTCTTATAACAGACTTATTCAAAGTGATACAAACTACAAAAATACTGTAATGATAAATAATAATTAATAATAGTGTGTAATAAGCATGTCATAAAAACAAATTTTATATTTCCAAGATCACTGCTTTTATAATTTATACTCAGGTAAAGGAGAAAAGCCCTGGAAATATTCATTTTTAGGAGGGGGTGTACGAGACTTGACATTTTAGTGAAAGGGGTTCACAGGTTGTTAAAGTTTGGGAACCACTGCCCTAGTGCAAGGTCATAGTTTGTAAGAGCCTTCAATATTTAAAGGAGTATGTATCTGCCATACCCTCAATCACCAGAGAACCTAGCCCTGCCTGTAATTTATATGCATGTTGGATAGGAATTTAAATTGACTATAGCATGCATTTGTCATTACAATTTTTCACACATTTTCATTCTCTCTGCTCTCTATTTCAGCAGTTTCAGTCCCAGTCTTCAGCTCATTGCCATAGGCTACTAGACTGGAACAAAGCTCTGTGTGAAACATAACAAAAAAAGGGAAAATCATAAAAGTGAAATTTGGTTATATCCACTATTATGGGTCTTAATCCTTCAAACGCTGCGGGTTCTGGAACATGAGCCAAAGAGCTCAGAGAGAGCGGTTGAGAGGAATGCGGTGCTGCTGATATTTCTCTGCTGCAGCTACAAGAACAAAGGTCAGCGGCAAACAGCCAAGCAAAAGAATTTCTTCAAAAGAACAGCTTGGTGTCAGTATTAGCTATGACCTGCCAGTATAACAAAGAAGGATACAGATGAACAACATCAACTTCTAGTAACTGAGCTTTCCCATATACTGTAGGCATTGCATCATACAGTGTCATTACACTAACAACTTGCATAAGTAAAGATATATGTTCTCTAATTCCAGTCAAACTCTTGCACATGACTGCACAGAAAGGCAAAGAAATAGAAAATCAGACTGACTCAGAATGTTGGAAAAAGCTATAAGACAGCAGCTCTCATTCAGACTGCTACATTTCTGCTATTTATGGAAGATAAAAGCAATACATTATTTTCCTCACCCAACCACAAAACAAAACCTGTCTCACTATCATATATCACATGTAACTATTATTGCAGATAACTTGTCATGGTACATTTTAATTTAGCTAGTTAGTATTTAAAAGTGAAACAACCCAAAGAAATGAAAACAGGAGGAGGAGGAGAAGGAATGTAAATGTTGTACAGAGGGTATAACTGGTGGCAATGGGGTGAAATTAAGAAAAGAGGAAGCTTAAACTGAATACATTTTATAACAGGGAGATTCAGGCTTTGGAATAGCTTCCCCAGGGAAGTGGTAGAAGCTGTATTGCTTGAAACATAGAATGTACAGAGTATGAGAATGTATATAACAGTGGCAGAGTGATGGACTGATTAAATACATCTGAGATCAAGGACATCCTGTAAATACATGTCTGCATTTGGTACTGTCCATACTGAAATCTGAAGCAGCATCCACAGCTTCCTGAAGCGGGGGGGCGGGGGGGGAGAAGACTACTCACTGATCAATAGGTGCCCCTCTGGCAGATTACAGAATGGCATGGGCCATCTGTTCAAAAGGAATGCTGTCCAGTCCTTGTTTGCTTAGAAGGACTGAAGCCTGACTATGAGGCTTTTAAGATGGGGGTAAAAAGGGAAGGCATTTGTGAGTAGACGGAATTATCCCGAGGAGGCAACTATACATGTTTGCTTGCCAGGGTGATTAAACTCACATGAATAGTTATAATTTCAAATCTGTAAAAAGACAATATAGCAAGAACGTATGAATTACTAATAAAACATGTAAAAGACATCACCGTTCATTGTTATTTTGCTATCAATGAAATGCACTGCAAAAGCTTCCCTTTGTGCTGTGCAGTGGGTATTGTACTGGAACCACTATCACGGGCAGCACGTTGAAGGATCATTGCTTTAATGCCTCACAAATTGTTACAACTTGCATGTGAAAATAAATTCTTTCTGCCTACATTGGACAAGTAAGGCTGAGCAGGAGAATGTTGAATGAATATTAAAGCATGTCCCAACAGTGTATTTCAAAGATATTGTGGTCTATATACATGTAGCACTGCCACCTGCTGAACAGTTTTCATGTTATGCCAATTAACTACAATTTCTAAAGTGTGTCCTAGCACCAATTTACAATCAATGGGACAAAGAAGGGCTTGTTTAAACAGTTACCTCTCATACTGTGGAAAGCATAATTCCTTTCCCTATCCTATATATTCAGTTTTATAGTAGCTGAAAATGCAAGGAAAAAGTATGCAGTGCTATTCTATTTTTATTGTAGAGAAATTATGTACTGGAACTGGCAATCACAAAAAGCAGAGGAATAACCTAATTAGAGATCTTTTTCTACAAGCAATTTTTAGAATACCACATGTGGGAAAAGACTATTTATATGGTTGGAAAAAAAAAAACAAAAAACAAAAAAAATCTATAACAAAGATTTAAACACCACTTGACATTAATTTTCAGACCCCCATTTTTTTTTTGCACTTTTATTGGCAGAAATTTTATTTTGACTTATAACTTACCAATTTTCTCTCAAATCACAATTCATATTTTCAGTGCTAAAGAAAAAAATTTTGAAGGGAAAAATCAGAATCTAAATTCTGCAGAGTGTTGTAATTTGAGTGCAAATTATTATCTCGTGTGCTTACCAGTGTAGTGAAATAAATTGGTGGTTGCAGTTTCTAATGAATTACATCATGAAAATTACCCCCACTTTGGGCACTAAATAGCATTTTGTGGAAAGGCTCAGAAGAGACAGAAAGACACTGTACTGTGCATTCTCCTTCAATAATGATCTTTCAGGTCAAAGTTGTTGCACAGAAGACTAGTATAAGAAAGTTGGCTCTGCCACTGCTTATGCTGAGCCAGGTCAAACATTTTCAAGTGCTCCTAAATTTCGGGTCCTTAGTTTCTGAGTGTTCAATATAAGATCAGTTTGGGACTGATCTTAAGTAAGTGCTTAACATCTCCATCTCTGTCTGGAAGCTGCAGAGGTACTCAGAACTTCTGTAAATTAGGCGTTAGCTGTCTCAAGTTAGATTCTCAGGGAAAATTTTGACCACACTTCTGTGGATAAACGAAGGCAGTGGTTGTCAGCCTTTCCACATTGGGATCCCCCCATGGAGTTCCTCCCAGTTAACTAGGATCTAACTAAGGCCCCTTCCCATTTAGTAATATTAGAAGGTAAGGATATTGTGACTCCTTGATATTTGTTCACACCCTCCATTGGGACTGACCGTGACCCACAGTGCAAGAACTCCTGGAAGATAAGGGCTCATTCTCCAAGGTTGTAAGTCCAAAACCCTTCACCAAAACCAAATTTACAATATATTTAGTAGAGTGTGTAATACTCTAGTAGTTGAAGGGCTAATTACTATAGCTAAAGAGATTTGTGTAAAGCTTTGCATGAGGTATCAGTGACTTCAAAAGAAATAATTACTCCCCCCCGCCCCAATTGTGTTTTATTTACAGTTTCAGCTATCTAAACAAAACATTTGTCTCTTTTCCTTCCAAATTACAACAAACCTGGCTTCTCCAGAACATTGTAAGTACACAAGAATTTGCAGGATTGGGGCCTGAGATTGCAAGATTTTTGGGTCAAGGTCTGTCTTTAACTGTGTCAGTATAGCACTTAGCACAGCAGATAAAGCTGGTTGAACATTTTCCATCACAACTTCTTTTTAAAAATGGCCTCCTTGATGAATAATTAGGTGGAAAACTTTCATTTTTTTTCGAAATTCTGATTATTTTCAGTAAGTATCAAAACTGTTGTTTTTTTTTAAACCCAAAAACATTTCAGTTTTTCAAAAATTGACAGTATACATTTTGGGGTTTCATCTTTTGAAAACAAAAGCAACCATTTTTTTCCATCAAAAATCCAGAACATTTCCATTAAAAATTAAGAACAAAACAAATATTTGTTTTAATTTTGGTGGGGCAGGAAATATCATTTTTGACCAGCTCTAGCAATGAGGCCATCATCCCAATTGGGGCCTTTGGGCTGTACTAAAATAATCATGTATAGATGGTAAACATTTTTAGAGTGTCTAATTATTTAGGACCCTTAGGGTAACACATTCATGCACTTAAGTGATTTAGGCACATTTTTCCAATGTGATTCAGACACTGAGGAGCCTACACAGGGAAATTGACTGGCATAGCTATTGTGGAATAGCTTCCTATGACTACACTATTCTAGAATAACTACTCTACTCACAAAGTGGAGTAGTTATTCCTGAATAAAAGACTTTTTGTTCCAGAATAAAATAAGGGCTTGGCTACACTTGAAGATGTACAGCGCTGGGAGTTAAATCTGCCTTCGTACAGCTGAATAGGGAAAGCGTTGCAGTCTGTCCACACTGGCAGCTGACAGCACACTATCGTGGCCACATTTGCAGCACTTGTAGCGGCATTGGGAGCGATGCATTATGGACAGCTATCCCACAGAGCACCTCTTCCCATTCTGGCGCCCTGGCTTGTGGGAAGGGGGCGGGGGGTACGGGGCATTCTGGGTCCTGTCCCAACGCCCCGTGATGCATCGCTTCACATCCCAGCAATCCCTGTGTTTCCGTCCACATTTGGTGCCATTTGGCACCATCTTTCAAAGGTTTTTGTGCAGCGCGATCTGTGTGTTCCGTTTTGGTCTGCGGGAAATGGAGCCCGAACTGCTGAGGAGTATGCTGACGAGTCTCGCCTTCGCGTCACGTTTAGCAGTCGAGCTATTCCTTAGGATCCGAAGTGACAGTGAGGAGTCCGACGATGATAGCGAGTCACGTAATGCATACGACACGAAATTGCTTATGTCATTCACGGACATGCTCAGCACCGTGTAATGCTGCTTCTGGGCTCGGGAAACAAGCACTGAGTGGTGGGATCACATCGTCCTGCAAGTCTGGGATGACGAGCAGTGGCTACAGAACTTTCGGATAAGAAAAGCCACTTTCATGGGACTGTGTGAGGAGCTCGGCCCCACCCTGCGGCGCAAGGACATGAGATTGAGAGCTGCCCTGCCGGTGGAGAAGCGGGTGGCTATTGCACTATGGAAGCTGGCAACTCCAGACAGCTACCGATCGGCCGCGAACCAGTTTGGAGTAGGAAAGTCGACCGTTGGAATCGTGCTAATGCAAGTTTGCAGGGCCATTAATCGCATCCTGCTCAGAAGAACCGTGACTCCGGGTAACGTGCAGGACATTGTGGATGGCTTTGCACAAATGGGTTTCCCTAACTGTGGAGGGGCGATAGATGGGACGCATATTCCTATTCTGGCACCACCCCACCTAGCATCCGAGTACGTTAATCGGAACGGGTATTTCTCTATGGTTCTCCAGGCGGTAGTGGATCACCGTGGGCATTTCATTGACATTAACACAGGCTGGCCCAGAAAGGTGCATGATGCACGCATCTTTCGGAACACTGACCTGTTCAGGAAGCTGGAGGCCGGGACTTTTTTCCCAGATAGGAAGATCACAGTAGGGGAAGTCGAAATGCCCATTGTGATCCTTGGAGACCCCGCTTACCCGTTAATGCCATGGCTCATGAAACCCTACACAGGGTGTCTTGACAGTAGCAAGGAACGGTTCAACTACAGGCTGAGCTGGTGCCGAATGACCGTGGAGTGTGCTTTTGGCCGTTTAAAGGGCCGCTGGCAATCTCTGTATGGGAAGCTGGACTTGGCCAAAAACAGCATCCCCATGGTTATGTCCACGTGCTGTACCCTCCATAATATTTGTTAAGGGAAGGGTGAAAGATTCAGTCAGGCATGGACCTCCGATGTTCAACACCTGGAGGCTGAATTTGCACAGCCAGAGAGCAGGGCTATTAGACGGGCCCAGAACGGGGCTGCAAGGATTAGGGATGCCTTGAGGGAGCAATTTGAGGCTGAAAACCAGCAGTAGTGTCTGGTGCCTTGTGGTTACAATGTTGGTAGGAATCTGTGTTTGCTTTGCTGATTTGCAGTGCCTGTTTCCTGGGCTAAGATATCTTTTACTTTATGCAATAATAAAGAATGTTTTCAAAACCGAAATATCCATTTATTGAAAAGAAACTGTTTGGGAACCAGAACGGGTAAGGGGGTGGGGTGGGGAACGATATAATCACAGATTTGCGTATGTCCTGTCTGGAGTGCTGTGCAATAAGTTCTGCACTTCAGGATATCTATACTGCATGGTGAGGGGAGTTGAGTACAGAGGGTAAGGGTCGTAGTTCTCAGGGCTGTTTGGGGAAGATACAGGTGTTGGAGGAAGCAGTTGGCGGTAAGAACCCGGATGTTGGGGAAAGTGGGTTGGAGGTGACATGGGGACACAAGGTAAAGAGTTTTGGGGCAAGGGCTGCGGGGGGGGGGGGTGGGCGCGGTAGTGCTCCGCCTGCATGGCTACGAGCGCCTGTATAGAGTCTGCTTGGTGCTCCATGATGGTTATCAGCCGATCCGTGCTCTGCTGCCAGTGCTTCGTGCTTCACCGCCGGTGCGCTGCGTTTTCCTGGCGGATCCTGCTTTCTCTCTCCCTCCACTCCTGCGCTTTCTGATTCTCTTTAACAGATTGGTGCAGCATGTCTTCTTTGCTTTTCCGCGGTCTCTTCCGGAGTCTTTGCAGTCTTTGAGCCAGTGAAAACACGGACGGCTGATGTCTCAAGGTTGCATCTGTGAAGGCAAAATGCAACACTTAACAGAGGCAGCATTGTTTATACCAGACAGAGTAATGATTCCCCCGCACTTGAGGAGGGCACACACAGTCTACACAATAGCATAATTTTCCTTTCCCAAAGAGAGCGGACATAACCCACGGGAGCCCCAAAATGGTGAGTGAGTAAGGGGGACTGATTGTTTCTGGGCTGTACTGTCCTCTGGGTTTCTGTGCCTTGGGGAGAGCCAACAGCTGCTGGGGGCACCTACACTGAACACTGTCCCAACATTTTCCACAGGAGTCCATCCTGGAAGATCTCACTGCTGAGGGTGACCTGGGAAGCAAGGGAAGGTCTTCTACTGCAATGCGGCTTCTGCCCTGGCCCATATGCAGCTTTCCTGTGTGCAGCAATGGTCCTCCCGCCCCTCGTGGCACAATGGGGGACACGCTAGCCTGACTGGGACAAGGACCACGGTGGCTCTCCCAAGAAACCTGCGCAAGCGCATTGCCCACATTCTGGATGAGACTTTCGAAGAGATTACCGCGGCCGATTACATCATTCATCAATGCGCTATTCCACATCTAGGCATGCATGCCGCCCTAACCCTCCTCTCCCGAAAAACTTCCTTCCCCAAAAAGAAAGCCGCTGACCGGGAACACGCTCTTCAGTTTGTCCTCCACCAAGTACCGGCCGCTGCGACTGGCTACCTTCCTCCTGGCTCGAGAAGAGCTCCTGGCTGCATGCCTCCAGGGATTCCGGGGTGTCTCCCACCGTCCCAGCACCCTCACTCCCGCTTTCCTCCTCATCCTCCTCCTCCATCTCCTCCCGCTTTCCTCCTCCATCTCCTCCTCCCCCCGCTTTGAAGTGTCCATGGTGGTGCTCGGCATGGCGGTGGGGTCACCCCCAAGTATCACATCCAGCTCGTTGTAGAATCGGCAGGTCGTGGGGGGAGCACCCAAGCGGCTGTTTGCCTCGCAGGCTTTGCGGTAGGCATTCCGCAGCTCCTTCACCTTAATCCTGCACTGCAGTGCGTCCCGGTCATGGCCCCTTTCCATCATGGCCCTTGATATCTGCCCGAAGGTATCGTAATTCCTACGGCTGGAGTGCAGCTAGGACTGGCCAGCTTCCTCCCCCCAAACACTGATGAGGTCCAGCAACTCGCCATTGCTCCATGCTGGGGCTCGCCTGGCGCGTGGAGGCATGGTCACCTGGAAAGTTTCGCTGACAGCACTCCACGCCTGGCTGAGAAAACAGGAAGGGGATTTTTAAAATTCCCGAGGAATATAAAGGGTGGGTCTGACGGTTGGTCACCTGAGGCCAGGGCAGTAGAGTTCGAACTGATGACCAGAGTGGCTAGAACAGGCATTGTGGGATACTGCCAAATACTTCTGGAGGCCAATCAGAGCACATTGGGTGGCCACATTGGCGCCGCAGCGCAATACTCTTTATTCCTCTCAGGGAGGTGGAGTACGAGCAGCGCTGTATCCGCGGAGATACAGTGCTGTATGTGCCTTGCCAGTGTGGACGGGGAGTGAGTTACAGCGCTGGGGGCGGCTTTATTGCGCTGTAACTCTCAAGTGTAGCCAAGACCTAAGTCTACATCAGGGAGTTATTCAGCAATAGCTATTCTGAAACAGTTATGCTAGTCAATTTCTCCAGTGTAGACAAGACAAAAGGTCCATTTTAAAAAGCACCTAACCCCAATTTTCAAAAAGGCAAGATCTACAAAGGCACCTAAAGATGTAGGTAGGCATGAAATGGAATTTACAAAAGCACCTATCTCCCACTGAAAACCCATAGGAGTTACATGCCTAACCTACTTAGGCACCTATTGGGATTTACAAAGGTACCTATCTACATTCTTAGACATCTTTGAAAATCTGGCCCAGAGTCCCTTTTAAAAATAGGACTTTTGAAAATTTTACCCAAAGTTCCAAAGACCTAAGTCATTTAAAAAAGTCAATAGACCTTAAGCTCCGAAGTGACTTAGCCCCTTTTGAAACTTTTACCCATGAATATTCCCCAAACACATAGCTCTGGAGAGAATAGTAAACTCAGTGCATTATCACTACTAAAAATTCAGAATGATTGATTAGCCACAGGGCTAGCATGACCAAGTTGATCTTGCTACGGATTACCAAAGAAATGTATGTTTCTAAGCATAGAGCCCAATTCTGCCAACCTTTATTCAAGTGTTAGTCCCACATAAGGGAGAAAAAAAGTGCTTTAAGATCCAGAAAATAATCACAATGTAAGGGCTAAGTATTATTAATCACGGAAATATAAATCACTGCTTTGAAACACCTGGGAATTAACTAACATAGGAAGACTTTGAAAGAGACCTTGAAGCAAAGGAAGTCTTCTAAATATGTCTGGCCAGAAGGGAGTAATTAGGAAGCTCCCGAGAATAACGTTTTATAGATGTTACAGAATATGCTGTAAGGAATTTAGGATTGTTTACAATGCCATAATAAAAGATTCCACCTTGAGTACTGTGAACCCTCACAATTACCAAACAATAAAAATGTTACAGTTATTGAAGCAGCCTGGAACAAACTGAATAATCAGATAAATACTTTACAATTGACTGTACTGACTGAAAGTAACAAAAGATGAAGGGCTAAAGAAAGAAAGAAACATTTTCCCCTCTAGAATTAAGTTCTATTTAGCCATTTTCATGATATTTTTAAAATACATTGTTTGATTTTCTCATTATTCTCCAAGGTTATAAAGTTGGGTGAACCATTTGTTAACATATCTGTTGAACAATTGATTTGATTAATTTGGGGAGTCAAAAAAAAAAAATCAGTGAATTATTGTATATATTATTCATCTATGTCTAGTTTATATTTATGATGAGAATGTACCATGAACTAAATCCTGCTTTCCTTACTCAATCCCAGTGGAGTCAATGGGAGTACTTATATGAAAAAGGCAAGTACAATTTGGCCTTTTAAATGCATTCTATTCCACTGGCTCTCAGTTTACCGGATTTAAAAAAAAACAAAAAAATAAAAAAAGGATCTTGATGGACTCCACAACTGCCTACCACAGTCCCTATTTACACTATTGAACTACTTTTCTCCTACCCCCATGTCCTACACTGTGCCTGCAACTACTTTGTCTTCTCCAACTCTCTACTTCACTCCTTTTTTCAACCTTTATGGGCCTGATCCTCAAAAGTTTTACTCATGAGTGGAATTTACTTATGATAGTCATCTCATTGACATCAGTGGAACAACACACATTAACATGGGTTTTGCAGTCTTGAGCCCTATGATTGGAACAGCCTCTTGCTTCAAATATACAAAACATACCTTCCTCTCTTCATTCAGATCCCTTGTTAAAACCCACTTTTTAGCTTCCAAATCTTCATTTCCTCTGACTGCTTCCACCTAACTGTTTATCATTTCTATTACTGAGAGTTAGATTGTAAGTTTTCAATGGCAGGGATCTTGCTTTGTTATGCATTTTTGAAGTTTCATGGACATTTACAACACTAAGTCAATTACACTGGGGGGGGGGGAGGGGAACTACATTAAAAGAATGTTACAGTTGCATAGCCAAGCACTCAAAAGTTAGGAAATGCCAGAATTAAGACTGCCTGTGCCACCTTATTTTAGCCCCCTCTTGTGTTGTTTGCATTCTGATATAGTCTTTAATTAGATGATCGCATCCTATTTTCCCCATCCCATTCCCCCACTCCCATCTGCCTCAGCCACATGAATACATGGAGCCACTGTCTCCAGTGTTGCAGGGCTCATTATGATACCCACTCTACTCTGTCTTCCTCTCGGTTTCTTTTTCTTATCTCACTAGTCCAGTTTTGGGCTACCTCTCCTTTTCTGCTCTCCTCTGTAAAATCCAATTCAGAACAAGACCATGATGCAACCACCAATATGGGAACATTCTGCTCCATTAGATTCCACCATATGATCACAAACCTTTACATTTCCCACAGTCAAACAAATTAATTTCTTCTTTAGCCTGACTATTTATGGCTTGCAGCAGCGTTCAAACCTAACAGATGAAGAGGGGAAAGCACAGGAACTTCAAAAGGCCTGTTTGATAAAATAACTGTAGTTATAAGTACAGAGAAATTGCAGGGTTAGGTGTCCATGCTTGGAGGCCTCTGAGTGCCTAAATAAAAGCTAATAAAAAAAATATATGAACCCATACTCATCTATGCAAAAACAAGGCTCATCCATATGGAAGTCCCTTCTTTCTGAACTATCACCCCACTTTCTCCAGCCCCTACGTTCAGATTTGTTACTGTTGTATGTGAAACAATATTGTCTTTAAATCTATAGCTATTACAGATGCCTTATACTGAAAACTATTATTTTAATAAAGATGAGATTGTTAAAGGGGGAATATGCTGGTGAACCAAACGGGGAAACCCCTTGGAATTTTGCTATACTCATTTATAATAGATTAGGATTCATTAGAATGGCTTTTTTATTAGTCCCCATTAAAGTGAAATGAAGGAACTGAAACATAGCACTGTGTCTTTAGAACTGGCCACATTTATTGTAAATGATTTGGAAAGATATATCTTGGTTTCACTCAAATTATGTAATGTTAAACTTGTATGGGTTGCTGGTGTTTGGTGCATTGATGATTAGAAATAACCACTTGAACTGATCTGATGACTCCTAAAAGCAGTTAATTATTTTGTAAGTATTTCATTACTTTGCTGGTACAACACATTCTGCTGACATGTAGCACTGCATTAAGTGATTTGTAAATCACACTGGTCTACAGCACAGGCTGGCATGGTTAGAAATCACTGCAGCTCAGCACAAAACACTAGGTAAGCTCTAAAATGGGCAGTTATACGTTACGGTACATATAGTATGCATAGCTTGTGCAAGCCCAGACACATCCTAGCAAAAAATGGAGCTGTTGGGATAGGAGTAAAGTACTCGAGGTGCTCCCTGGTTTGCTGGTGTCATTTGGAAACTTACTCTGTATAGAATATGGTACCCATTTGCAACTGGAGGGGAAAAGTAGTGGGAAAAACTCCGAAGGTGTGGAAGGAATAGCTCAAATAAGCATCCAAACATTTAAATGCTTCTCCAAAGCTTATCTGAACCATTCAAAAATTTGAGGCCCATCACCAGCCTCTTTCCTATCCCTTCCCTTACATCTCACCGATACATTCCTGAGATTTGTCCCAGATAAGATGTGGCTAGGCAGTCCATCCCCCATCCCATCTGATGGAGCAAACTCATCTCAGTAATTCCTCCACTGAACTGTCTTTATTCAGAAGCATCCCCACAGCTCACACCCTAGAGTACACAGCAGGACTATGAAAATTCTCTCCCTCCTTTTCCCTGAGAGCCACCAATGTCATGGGAAGGAATGGGAGACAGAGGAGGATCTCATGCAGTTTCAGATTTTTCAATCCTGAACTGTACTCAGACTAACAAGACGTGTCTAAGTCCCAGAATGTCATAAAATATAGAAGACAGCAGAAGAATTACTTGGTCCTGCTCTCTCTAATTTATTGTTGGAGGAGCTGAAGGAGTGAGAAGTCTACATTTCTATGAAGTCCTTAACTAGAGGGAGGAACTGGCAAAATCCCCACTAAGAAGAGACCTGTTGCTTCAGGAGGGACTTTTAAAGCATGTGGAACCTACAAAAGGTTTGACTAAAGTTCTATACACAGGTTCAGGAAACTCCTTATCTTTTCTGAACTGGCTCAGATAGTAAAAATGATCTCACCAACTCCTTTTAAACATTTCCTAAATACCACTGACCTTTCTCCCTTGGCTCTGCAAGTTAGAAATGTCCAGATCTAAGTGATAGAAGCAGGTCATTTTGCAGAAATTTGCAGTGCTCTTCCTATCTTGGGAATAATGTTGCTGGCATGTGTGTTACTATCCAGGGATCTGTCTTCTTTTATAGTCAAACCCCATTGCTTTACAATGAAAGCAGAACACACACATTGAGCTTTCAGTCTTTTCATTTTAAATGCTAGAATAAGATCTAGAATTGGAGAAAATAAAATGTTCTCTTTTTTTCAGTGTTGAAAAAATTACAGATGAGAATTCTTCTAAATCAATTATTTCCAAATTTCTGGTGAACTACATTTCATAGAAGAAAGAGTCATATGTATGGAAATGGCCTACTTAATTCCTTTGTTGTTTGCATGATTAGGAATAAGTTAGTAGGGGGGACTATTTATTTTAAATGAGAAACAACATTTCCTGGGCCCCCCACAGAATTGTATAATTTACATAAATTCTTCCCAGATTTTTATTGGTCCCAGCTGTGAACTAAAACCCCAGTGATACATTTTCAATATTATTTCAGTGACTCAACAATAAAAAAGAACTTTAGAATTGGCATCCTCCCTTTACCCTCCTGTTGTCCCATTTGCCATTAACTCAGTACCACCCCATTACCCCAGTGAAAAGAGCTGCGGCTTTACCTTCACAACAATAGTTAAATGCTGCAGTAGATCCACAAACAGAATGATAATGCTGTTGACCTTGCCAATGATAGACAATAGCTGATGCTGGAAAATTCTATGTCAGACGAAAGCACTGAGATATCTTCAAGTAGGAACAAAACTTTAGATAAAAAAAAAAAAAATCTAAGGGTACCTGAATACTTCTCCTATAGTGTTGAGTGATGCAACCTTGCCATTGAGCCTCTTTCCCATTCCTCCCCTTTATTAACTGTACAAACACACACACAGTCTAATATTTGTGCAGGTGATGAGGAGACACAAATCTCCTAATTTATAGAATAGAATGAATTCAAAATGTTTTGTGAATTCAGTAAAACATAAGCATAGTGCTTCCTATACCCAGGAACAACTCCTCTAGACTCCTCTTCTATTCCAGAGGTGCTTATGTAGTGGAGGGACAACTAAAAACCACTTGTACAAATCCTGAGGTCCTAACTCAGTTTCTCAGTGAGTTAGTCCTCACTCGGGCAAACTCAGAAATATGTACTTTGGGATCAATGGGAGTTTATCTGGGTAAGAAAGAGGGAGTAAGGAACACCAAGATTTGATGATCTACAACAAGTTGTCCATCTGGAACCATAGCAATTTAGCAACATTTGTGTTGTAGTTCAGAGTTAAGTAGAGATTCCAAGTGCCTGAACCTTCTCTCCAGTTTGCAGTCCTTGCCATCAGTTCGGCACATGGAGTACTTTGAACTGCTACAGTTTAAACAGAAATATTGCTGGAGAATTGCCACTGTTCCAGACAATTTATTATTTACAATATGCCCTTTGAACTTCAAAAACATTTGTCTTGATGACCTGCCTGTGTTCTTTTCTCAATGCCCAGATAAGGACTTCCTCCTCCAGCAAAGAGAATGGTAGCCAA
This sequence comes from Platysternon megacephalum, assembly GCA_003942145.1. Taxonomy (NCBI): domain Eukaryota; kingdom Metazoa; phylum Chordata; order Testudines; family Platysternidae; genus Platysternon; species Platysternon megacephalum. The sequence goes on from QXTE01000004.1 coordinate 4,135,564, forward strand.
TCTTTATCTAGTTGATGATCTCCGATAGTATCAAATCCCTAATATACTGAACTAAATTTTTCGGTGCTCATACAGCTTTTACTTAGGCAAAATTTCCATTGACTTCAATGTGTATTTTGCCTGAGTAAGGGTCACAGGATTTGACCTATAGTAATTGATGACAATAAAACACCCATACACCTCTTGCCCTGGTGACACAATATGCCTATGCATTTTATGTTAAGCACAAGGCTTAGATTACTGTTGTTCTAGTGAGGTCTGCTCCAACAGCTTTTTCAAATGCACAGAATCTATTTTAATATTCATATAAACAAATTCAGTGAATCATTGCTATTCATGGAGCATCTCGTTTAACTAAGGTTGATAACAGCAGAAGTGCTCCATGAATTCAGCTAGGGACTTCCCAGGTAAATTTAAATCAGCATAGTGAAGAGCTTGGATACTGCAATGATGGGTGCTATAGGAAACCCTGAGATATACAGAGAGACAAGTATACTATCAACATATCAGAAAGTGGGAAACATCACCAGGAATTAAGGAGTGTGGTGTATTTGTCATATTTCATACCCTCTTGCTTACTAAACCTTGGCCTCTGTATTGCAGTATTCGTATCTCTCTCTGTTTCATGAATCATGCTGCGATAAATGAAGGGGGAGAGGATAACTCGCTTTTATGGACACCCAGCCAGCCATAAAGTCCTTCTTGGTGGCTGTTCTCTGCTTGCTTTACCTGTAAAAGGTTAAAGTAAAGGTAAAGGAAAGGGAGTGGGCACCTGACCAAAAGAGCCAATGGGAAGGCTACAACTTTTTAAAAATGGGGAGGAGAAAAAAAAAAAAAAAACACAACCTTTCCCTTTGTCTCTCGGATGTTCTCTCTTGGCTGAAGAGACAGGGGCAGCAGGAATTCTGTGTAAAGTTTGAACCAGGTATGAAAAATTATCTTCCATACCTAGAAGGATTCATTGGGACAAGGAATGTTTAGATAGATGCGATCAGGTTTATTTCTTTATCTTGGCTTGTGGCTTTCCTCTGTGCTAAGCTCAGGTATTTTTGTTTTCTTTTGTAACATTAAACTGGACCCCAGGGAGCCATTCCTGATGTTTAACCCCTTTTCAGTTGCTCTATAACATCTGGCAATAGCCTGATTTTCCAGATGTGTTTCCTTTCTCCTTTTTTAAAAACCTGATTGGTTTTGGGTCTTAAAAGATCTGTGCATATGTTTTTCAATTAGCTGGTGGCAACATCTGGGTTTCCCTTTTGTTTGTTTTCTTTCTCCGCTTCCCCAAGGGAGGGATGGAAAAGCCAAAGGGGCTCAGGGAAAACTTCCCAAATGAGTTTTTCCAGGATTTGCAAGAGGCAGTTTTTCACCTGGGTGGTGGCAGTGTTTAACAAGCAAAGGTCAAAGAAAAGCTGGAACCTTGGGGGTTTAATACAAGCCTGGAGTGGCAAGTATTCATTTTTAGAATCCTTGCAGGCCCCCACCTCCTGTACTCGAAGTGCCAAAGTGGGGAATCAGCCTTGACACATGTCCTAACCCAAATCTACATCCTTTGGATGGAAGGCTGAAACAGCTTTGTTTCAAGAAGAGGGATCAGGAAATTGACCTGCTTCTGTCTACTAATTTGCTATCATGTATGGGCACCATCATTTTAAGCCCTTATTAGGATGGACGTTACTGTCTATGTAGAATGTAACAAACTTTCATACTAGATCAGATCTATGATCCATTAAGTCCAATATCCAGTCTAAGATAGTGTCAAGCATCAGGTGCCTTAGAAGAAGAAAAAAATGCAAGAAACCCCTCTATTGGCAGATGTAGGATGATCTGTCTCCCCAAACCACATGAAAGTCTCCTCCTAGACCCTAATATTTAGCGATTGTCTTAATCCCTGAATCATTAGGTATTTATCCCATCCAAAAGCTCATTTAAGCATTAGCTATTATAAATCTGGATATTCTTGTTATCCATATAGACATCCAGTTCTTCTTTGAATCTTCATAAATTCTTGGCCTTAACAATATCATGTGGAGTTCCACTGTCTAATTACATTTTGGGTTTAAAAAGTATTTCCTTTTATCAGTTTTAAATTTTCCACCTTCAAGTTTCACAGATTCTCTTCTTGTTCTTATGTTGGAGAGGGAGAACAGAAGTCTCTAATCTACCTTCCCTGTGCCATTTATTATTTTGTATGCTTCATTATCCCCCCTTCTTTCAAAGATGAGAATTATTAAAGGCATAGAAAATCTCTCATATGAAGAGTGAAAAGCTTGGAATTTTTTTCATCACTTTCTGAAAGCCTCCAATTCTGCAGTACCGTTTTGAGATGGAGTTGTCAGTATTACACACAGTATTCCAGTTAAGGGCAAAACCAACGATTTGTATATTGGCATAACATTTTCCATATTAAGCTTCATCCCATTGCTTACACACGCTAACATGTGTTTGCCATTTTAACTGCAGCTGCACATTGAGCATGGAACTGTGTACACTGACACCTGGGTCTCTTTCCATAGTTAATATTGTGAATTTAGTACCTTGTAGTTTGTATGAGTAGGTCAAGTTTCCCCTCCAATGTGAATTCCTTTTCCATTTATCAAAGATAAATAATATGCCTGGCAGCCTTTATGAAATATGAAAGACATTTTAGAGGAAGATTAAAACCAGGAGTTTGATTATACAATTTCAAAATCAGATAACTTACACACAAGATAGCAACTTGAAAATATTAGTTTGAACAAAGCAGACAGATGAAAGGCAGAATTTGACCTGATTCACCTTAGGCAGTTACATTCTCTATCCAGTTCTAATGAGTTGATACTTTGGGATTAAAAGACAGAATGGTGATGCAGCCAGGAACAAAGAACATAAGTGAACACAGGCAGGAAAAGAATGTCCAAATAGTATTTGTAGCGTATAGAAATAGGGTGCGTTCTACTACCGATACTACCCTATTCCTACACACTACAATATTAAAATTTCACTTTATTTTCACTAGCAGAAACAAGCAGTGAAACAATAAGGGAGCATAACAGTAGTAGAGGAGAGAAAATGGCAATGGAGACAAGGAGAGAATACACAATGAGCTACTGAGAAGTGGAGGAAGAGAAAGTGATATGGAGACAAAGTGAGAGAGAGGATGAGGAGAGATAGAGACAGCATAGAATGAAAAAAATAAGAAAACAAACTCAAATGGACAGAAAGGAATAGAAAACCCAGAATGGCAGGTGGGGGAAAGACAACACATGCTGTGTCACAGCACAGAAGATGAGAGAATCTCTTTTTTCTGGATAGCCAGGTATGGTGTGTCTGCTTTGAACTGTGTACTTTAGGAGGTAAGCTCCTTGGAGCAGGGACCATATCTAAGTTTTGCACATTACTGGTTCTCCACAAAATAAAAACAGTAACTGAGGAAAACAGTGGCAGAATTGTATAAAAAAGTATTTAGCATCTTTTGAGGTGATGGGAGTAGGCCAGATCCTATTGCTGGCCCATAGCATAGTGAATCATTTCCCCTCACATCTCGTCTCCTGGCTGGAAAAGTAACCCACAATGTCACCAGAGCAGCTTGAAATTGACAAAGCATAGCTTTTGTTCCCAGACAGTTCAGAAACTTGTCAGTTTCAAGTTGCTGCAGCATCAGTGCTGGCTACCCTCTGCATCTATGCAGAGGAGAAAGAAGTGAAGATACAGATATTCTAAAGGAGGAGGAAAAAGACCACCACACTGGGGAAAAGACATGAGGGGGAGAAAACAGAGACAGAGAGAATATTTTTAAAATGACAGCTAGATTGTTTGTTTGACAGTGAGAGCACTCAGTGTGGAGATACAAGCAAAAACAAAAATATTTAAAAGAAAAAAAACCAAGGACACAGACTGGAGAGTTAAAGAAAGATGTAGTTAAAGAAATAGATACAGCAGAATACATCAAGAGAAAAACAAAATAAAAGGACAAGAATGAAAAAGAAAATGGAAGACAACAGATGAGAGAACAAAGAATGATGGATTAAAATAGAAGTACAAGGGAAAACAAAATAAAAAAATCATATTGCTTGAATTGGATTGCTGTAGGTTTTGAAAGCTTAGGCTTATTTTCAATTATTAATTACTTGTGCACTTGAAGCATCAGACCAAAACTTTGGACATCTATAGAAAGCACACCTTTTACTTGGAGGGACAAATATCTGATTACCAAAATGGTGGGGGGGGGGGGGGGGGGGGGGGGGGGGAGACTAAAAAATCATGTAAACGTTATTGATCTTTCTATATACTGTTGTGTAAATACAATTGCAATTTCCTCAGTCAATATCACACCATCAGTGCAATATCAATGCAAGTCATTTCAGGGACTGATCTAAAAATAGGGAATGTGGATCTCCTGATGCACATGTAATTGACACATAAGTCACCCACTGTGGAAATAGGCCTAAGGCCAGGTACACATTTGCCCTTAACAGGTAGTTTGTGTACACAGTTGGAGGAGGTGCAACTGTTGCTGCCATTTCAGACTACTGCTTCTGTGTCTATTACCACTTCCAAGTCTGTTTCTTCCAAGTCATTAAGTTACTGTACAGCCTTGCTGTTTTATAGACCTAACACTTTCCTCTCCTCTTTGAATGCCATTTTCTTTTCTTTAATATTTCTCTCCCCTTTTGTGCACAAATTCAATATTGTTTGACCCTTAGTTAACAGGCCCCCTCCCTAAAGAGTCCTTCCTACCTAAAATATTGTCTGTGTTTTCTTTAGGGAAAAATAAGCGGCGGCAGCAGCGCACACGCAGGCTCTTGCTAGTGGGCATAAGCAGCTATGACCACATCTAGGTCTTTTTTCCCCTTTCAGAATTATTTTCAGTAAAATAAAACCTTGCCAACTGGTAAGTGAAACTTAATTAGTTCTTTTCAAGTAAGTTTCATAAAATAAGAGTATATGAATTTGCAGCATATCAAAAATTGGGATTTGGCAACAGAACTGCAGTGCATCACACCCCACTGGAACTTGTGTAGTGTCCTATCCTCTCCTCTGTTTGAATTAATTTTTGATAGCCTCCACAGCATAACTGTCACTTTTGTAAGGCAAGTACTATAGCTACTGTACTCTATTCTTTGAAAGAATGATCAGATTAACCTTTTCCAACATGACTGCAGAGAACTCAAATAGGTCTATGGGGAACATATGCCAAATTCTTTTCCAAAGGCCCCAACTATGCTTATCTACATTGTGTGTATGACATGGTTTCTTACCATGCCTGGAAAAACCAGTTCTATTAGAAATCCAAGTTCTGCTGAGAAATCTGAGCAGATTTACAGCAGTGTACATCTGCTGAATCAAATCAACGCATTGGGGGTCTGATTTTCTCCTCAGTTGCACTCTACTTTTGTTGATGTGGATCTTTATGATTTAATCCTGTGGTTCAGAGAAATCATGAAGGTCGCCAATAATAGATTGTGGTCACACAAGAAAATTTAGTACAAAAGAGAAGGAAAAGAATAGAAGGCACAAGAAAACTAGAATAAGAGGAAATAAAAATACTGCAGTTTGGGAAAAAATTGCAAAGGAGAAAATCTGGGAAGAGGAGAGTTTCTCAGTCTGTGAGCCTTAGAGATTTCTGTATCCCTTTCCAGATTTAGTTCAGCCAAACACCTTATATTCAGCTGAACTAGTTAAAAAATTGCTCAAGGGGCACATGGAAGAATGAACGTGTCATAAATGTAGGCATGGGAAAACCAGTTTGCATTAAATAAAGAATCATGGACCCCATTCACCCATGGATGCAAGAGGAATACTACAGGGAATCTGAAAGCTCATATTTTCCAGAAGTTATTGTAGTTATTCTAAACTTATGCAATAGCTTTAGGGTCATGGCTCAATTAATTTTTAAATATCTAGTTATTATTGTATTGTTTTGCACTATTGTTTCTCCGTTATTTTTACTTTCTTTAAATAATTTACCTAGTAAGGAGTCTACTATACTGCCTTCTTGTATCAGTGCATACCAGTATACTACTCTCTTTAGGAAGGTTTCCCAAATGAAACAACTCCATGTCAGGAGAGAAAGTTCCTTGTGTGAACCAATATTTAAAAATCCCCCTGATTTCACAGGATATTTTGACCTATTCTATTGACAAGGCACTGAGTGCACTCAGTGGCCAAGATTTTTTTTAAAAAGGAGCCTCAGGTCATAACTAAATAACGCATACAAACAAGTGCTGAGCATCCAGCTGCTCTCATCAACTTAATGAAGAGCTAGTGGGTGCTCAGCACATCTTTGAGAGAGAGATCAGTTAGGTGCCTAACTTATGACTTTAAGGACATAACATTAAGTTCCTATTTTTGAAATTCTTGTATGTAAAGTCACAAGAGTCAGAGGAGGCAAATAAAATATGATGTATCCCTTGTCCCTGTGAGATATCCACTAGTTTCAGTGGACATTTTGCAGTCATTAAATTTGAGATAGAAACATTTGATGTGCGTCTTTTTGGAGCAGGAAACTTCCCTGAAATGGGAAATATATTGATGTGCACAGGTCCAAGCTGGCAGCCCATATTCAACTCTATTCACAATTATTAGAAGCACTGATGGACTCTCAGTGGTGCTGCTAGCATTTCAGTTTATTGGTATCAATGACCCTTCCCATTTCTGTTAAGAACATGGAATTGCTAATACACGACTGTCCTTTTAGAAGCTTTGTGGCTGAGTCATAGAATTTAAGGCCAGAAGGGACCACTAGATCTAGTCTATCTTCCTGAATATCACAGGCCACCAACACCACCCAGCCACTATCACATGAGGTGATAGGACTGGGATAACAAGTACTCTCCATCCAGGGAAGCATCTCTTTGCTCTCTAAAAATCTTCATTGAAATGTACTGACTTAGCTTATTCGATGAGGGGGGACTGTGCAATAGTATTCTCACTCAGATAGTTGTGAAAAACCAGATAAGGTCCCCTCCATCTCATTTACTTTACATTACAGATCAGCACTGAAGTGGCCTGTCTTGAAACAGTATGTATTTTAAAGGTTGCAATCCTACAAGTTCTCACAGCTACAAACAAGGTACATTTAAAGGAAAAAAAAAAAAAAAAACAAAAGCGTAACTGTCCCCTTAATTAAATTCCCGTATTTCAACCAGGTTACCATGAACGATATCACTCTCCTGAGGATAACAGCGAGATAATGAACGGATGTTGCTTGAATGCCAGCAAACACCGGGACCATACGCTGCCTGGCTTTGTCATGCAAGGATACCAGATTAGATTGCTACTAGCATGGCGTGGTCAAGTGTCCTACCATGGAGGATGGAATAAGGCTGCACTGCCCAGAAACCTTCTGCCAAGGCTTTTGGAGTACCTCCAGGAGAGTTTCATGGAGATGTCCCTGGAGGATTTCTGCTCCATCCCCAGACACATTAACAGACTTTTCCAGTAGCTGTACTGGCCACGAATGCATCCCAAGTCCTCAGGGCAAATTAATCATTAAAAAACACTTGGTTTTAAACCATGTTTTATATTTACAAAGGTACACTCACCAGAGGTCCCTTCCATGGCTTCATGGTCTGGGACGGAGGGTTGGGAGGGTACTTCAGTCAGGCTGAGAAAAAGATCCTGGCTGTTGGGGAGAACGGTCTGCTGTGTGCTCTCCGCAAGCTCGTCCTCCTCCTCATCTTCCCCGTCCGCAAAATCCTCAGGCATGGATGAGAGTACACCCTCCTCGGAATCCACGGTCAGGGGTGGGGTAGTGGTGGCGGCCCTCCCTAGAATTGCATGCAGCTCAGCATAGAAACTGCATGTCTGCGGCTCTGCACCGGACCGTCTGTTTGCTTCTTTGGTTTTCTGGTACGCTTGTCTGAGCTCCTTAACTTTCACGCGGCACTGTAGTGAGTCCCTATTGTGGCTTCTCTCCATCATGCCCTTGGAGATTTTTTCAAATGTTTTGGCATTTCATCTTTTGGAACATAGTTCTGCTAGCAAGGAATCCTGTCCCCATATAGCGATCAGAACCAGTACCTCCCGTACGGTCCATGCTGGTGCTCTTTTTTGATTCTCGGACTGCATGGTTGCCTGTGCTGATGAGCTCTGCGTGGTCATCTGTGCTCTCCATGCTGGGCAAACAGGAAATGAAATTCAAAAGTTCGCGGGGCTTTTCCTGTCTACCTGGCCACTGCATCCGAGTTCAGATTGCTGTCCAGAGCGGTCACAATGGTGCACTGTGGGATAGCTCCCGGAGGCCAACACCGTCAAATTTCGTCCACACTATCCCGAATTCGAACCGGCAATGTCGATTTCAGCGCTACTCCCCTCAAAGAGGAGTACAGAAATCAATTTTAAGAGCCCTTTATGTCGAAGTAAATGGCTTCGTTGTGTGGACGGGTGCAAGGTTAATTCAATTTAACGCTGCTAAATTCGACCTAAACTCGTAGTGTATACCAGGCCTAACTACAGCATTTTCCATAGAGGAAAAGTGTTTCCAAATAAAAACTGTTCCTCACAACTTTCAATTAAATGTGAGGTTACATTAGGTTAGAATAACTAACATTTGTAGGAAAATTGTACATGCTTTCAGACTCCCTATGGTGTGCCCCATAAGGGTGGGAGAGAAGGTCCTATCTACAGTAGTATGGCCTCAAAAAAGAAGATTGCCTTTATCATCAAAATATTGATCAGTGTAGTATAGATTATCACCATTTTGAAGGTTGGTTTGTTTTATTTTTGCAATATTCTTTTACCGTACAAGATATTTCTTATGAAATGTGTTACATTGACAGCCCTGAGGACTAAGTTCCTTGTCTAGATCCCATTTGCACAGTATACCTGCACGTAAGCATGTGATTAAAGTTAAACACGTGCTTCACTGTTTTGCCGAAAAGGAATGGACAAGCATATGTCTAAAATATTTGCTGAACTGTGTCCAAACAGAGCAGGCATAGCACAGGCAGTAGGATCCCAAGCTTCGAAACACAAAATTCACATTCCCTTATGGCACCCCACAGTTCTGAATGGGAACCTGGATGAAAATGCTGGACCCATTGAACTTAATGAGAAAACCCCTATTGAGCTCCTTGGGGCCAGGATTTCACCACCCATGTTTCCAAAGGTGAAAAGCCTGCTGAACTACTCAGTTCTTCCAAAAAAAAAAAAAAAATAATAATAATAATAAATAAATCTATTGTGTGCTAATCTCCTGAGAAACTTGAATGTTGTGATACTTGGCTGCTTGCCCTGCCTCACATTTAATAGTTATATTGATTTCACTACTGTGAATTTTCAGCTAAATGCTAGCCATGACCTCAACTATGAATTACTAGGTTTGCTATCATTGCTACACATACGTATATGTAGATATAAGCATTTCATTTAAGCTTCAGAAAGATGGTGTCACCTGCCTCTGACCCCTGCCACAGCCTCACTTAACTTTTGAATGGGGCAGTTGGTCGCTCTCAGATTTCTCATGTCTGACCTTGCAATCTCACCACTGCCAGAAGCAGTTCTCACTCTATTTCCATCTCTACTTTCCTGCTCACTGTTTTTTATCATCATTTCTCCCGCAGATTTCATTTCACCCACTGCTGGTGCATCTAATAATGGTTTTCCACTAATGGGTCACTCAAGGTGTACTTAGATCCTTTAAAACAGAGTGCATACTACAGAATCTTTAAATGTTTAATGTACAGACAACACCTTTTACCGTTTCTCGCTCTGGTGGGTCTTTAATGTAAAACAAAAGAATATAATTTATACTGACTGGGCCAAGTCCTGCTCATTTATATGCATGTTCCATATAAATATATTCAGATAAATATGGACAAACAGTTGGCCACTCAGCTTCTTTGGTGTTACAATGTCTGTCTTATCATTAGCTGTAACTTTGAGAAATTGTATTTTTAAAACCCTGCCTTTCACAGGGAATATTAATCAAACAACATTTATGAGTAATGGAGGTTACTAGAATATTTATAACTGATTTGCAACCTTAGAATGGGACACAAAGGATTTCACTGAAATCCAGACTGGGATCAGTTAAATAATTTCCACCAATGGATTTGAGAAGGATTGTAAGTGTAAAGACGACAGGGGAAATTACTTTTGCAGAGTTCCCGACAGCATGCTAGAGTCCCAGGGTAGGGCATAATTATTCCAGTGGAACACTCTTCTCTAGCAAACCAGACAAAGCCAACAAGAAATAGCACTGGAAGTTAAAGAGGTATGGAACTGATGGTGAACATGTGCTTCAATGAAACAATTAAAATAACTTCAGTTTATTAGTTGGCCACTATTTGTTCAAAGAGATATCTACAGAATTAATCGATGAAGGAAGCTGCTCAAAATATAAATGATGAACTGCATTGACCACAGGGATCAATGAAAAAAGGAAAATGAGTGCTTAATGATGTTCATTTAGAGGAAACAACTGAAGACATAATTCACAGTACTCACTCAAACTCAAACTAAATGAAAGGCAAAGCAAAAACTGTGCCCTGAACTGATTTCAAAAGGGTTGCAGAGGTTTAGCTTTGTCCATAGTCTGAGTTGTGCTTTGGCAACATTTCAGGAATGCAAAGGAATCTGCTTAATTGAGACACCCCTGAGGGCAGCTTAATATTCTGATTAAGAAAAAAAAAGCTTGGGAAATATTACTGCTTTCCTTATTCTAATAAAGTTCCTTTTTCAGTGTTTGTCAGAAAAAAAGCTGCTTTCTTCATTTACAGTTGTCACAAGGACACACCCATCACTGTTGTGAATGCCCCCCCCCCAGCAGTTTCCTCCAGTTCTCTTTCAGTAAGAAGGAAAAAGACAGGTTGGATTGCTTATGCCTGTATCTGGCAGACACTTCCTACCACTGATCCCAGTGTAGCCCCATGAAGAAGAACTCTCCGATTGCTGAGAATATATGGGCAGGAAAAGCAAGTGAGAAGGGCTCACTTGAAAGTGAGACGGAAGACTTTGTCCAGTGTTTCCTGGCATAAAATATAAACAACTTAAAATTATGGTTCTCACATCAACCATAAACTACTTATGTGCAACATCTTAGGCCTGCAAAGACTTACACATGTACTTAATTTTATACACTGAGTAGTTCCATTGAATTTATAATGCATTAAGGTAAGTACAGGTGAAATTTTCAGCAGGATCACAACATTATTTAGTAATACAAAACACTACAACATATGCAAAGTAGCATATTACAGCTGACTTGGGAAGCATACCTTTACCAAGGAAAATACAAAGTTATTAACCTGATATCCTACCTAAATTCCAATTGTATAATTATGCTGTGTTTCCATTAGTTAAATATTCTACATGTATTTTCTGAAGTCATTTGTAATTTGGGTTTGATTAATATGATCCTACCTAATCCTCTCATCGAAGAGTGCATAGAAAGGGAAAAACTAAATGGAAAACATGGTGGGTTTCAACTTTGTGGAGTTTCCAAAACATGCTCCCCTCAGGGTAAAAACAAAACAAACAAAATGATTACCAGGTGGGGTTATGATGACCATGAAGCAATGGTACCCCAAAAAAATCCTGGCTCCAACATCAGAGATGTAGCAGCATTTGCCTAGACATTCAGCCTCTCTGCTTCCACACTACACAAACCATCCATTTCCTGCCATCCCCAAACAGTCAGACATATCCTTCCCACTGCTGAACTTACAAAACACACGTTACCAGGTAGAGGACAGTGTTAGATTTCCTCCCCTCTTTTCACACTGCCCAAACCCAATGTGTATAATCTGCATGGTTTGGTCACCATCTCACAGTGGAGGGCAATTCTTAACTGTATATCAGAAACTATGGACTAAGTTATAATAGAAATCACATTTGAGAAAATCTTGAACATGGGTTTGGAGATTTGGCTGAACTGCATACAGAAAATGCTCTACATTAGGTTCAAAGTAGACTCAGGCTTCCCATGAGAATTTAAGATATGGACTCTTGCCCCTCCAAAAAAGTTTGCAAATTAGGCACTTTGGTGATAAAAATAAATAAATAATATAAAATGTATTTCAATGATTTTCATAACAGGAAATGCTGCACCATCAGACAGTTCTTTTCATTTAGCCAATGTGGACACAACAGCCAAGAAGCAGAGGTCATAACTACTTCAAGGCAAAAACAAACACTGGAGGTACAAAAAAAAAAAAAAAAAAAAAAAAAGTAGCTTCACATTGGTCTCAGTCTAGAATTTTGCGTCTAGTCATCTGACTAGATATAAAATTGCAACCACAGAATGGGAAGAAAGATGTGGAGCTCAGAAATATATTCCCAGTTTGGTTAATTTCAATAAAGCAGAATAGAGGAAGAAAACTTTATGAACTGCTACTGTTTATTTTTTGCTTAAAAAAAAAAAAATTATATGAGAGAGATTATTAGCTTTCAGAGCTCCTGGAAACTAAGAAGCAGTTTCTGAGAGTATTATTGTTTATATTGTATAATTATTTTTTCTTTTTTAAACAGATGTAGCCTGAAGCCTACACTATAAACATTACAGTTGTGTTTGGGGTAGATTTATAATTGTTAGCCCTCATAACAATTTTAGTAAAAGTGATTGTGTTATCTTGCAGTTGTAACAGTACCTACGACATCTGCTGTAAAACCATTACCATCCCTTTTAGCATCTCTCATTTCAACTTCGTTTTGAACTGTTGTGAGGAAATATCACCTTTGAATTCAGCTACATCTGCTCAGGGTTGAGACTCCATCAGTTTATAGAAGAGTATTTTTGGAGGTCTCTTATAGAGTATATCCTAAACATTGTTTTTAGATCTTCTGTGATGGAAGATCAAATCAACAAACACCGTAAGTGTTGGCAATAGATTTAAAATTCTGGGACAAATATTACAGGTGTGTTGGCGTATGATGTTCATGTGCCTCAAACAGAATTTAAGATAATTTAATTTGTATGGCAACAAAAGGTGCTACAGTAGTTAACGACGATTATTGTTGTGACTATACAGACAGACTAATTGGCTGACATCATTCATCAGAAATAGTTCACATACAGTGCAGAACAAAGGCCAGACGAACAAGATCTTACCTGTGTCTTTACCTCAAATTTGAGCCAAGTTCAAGCCTTACTTTTATTTGCTTTTTGTTACTCTTTAAAATATTGTAGCCATCCAACCAATGAACAGAAATAGCATGTGAACTAAATGACCAACCACAAAAGGCAAGAGATTGTCAAAGCAGAACATTTGTGAACTCACTCAGAAAATCATTCATACAAACTCTTCAGCAAATACATTAGTAACTGATCCCAAACTTCTAAACTAAAAAAGGTAAAATTCATAATCAATATTATTCATAATGAAGAACTCAGGCAGCTCTTCAAATTGTTTAACTTCAAACAATTTCATACTCTGCCCCAACTTGTGCTTTAGTCACAAATCCTACACGATAGTATAGAAAAATTGTGCAATCAATCTTTCATGTATTTTCTTTATGCAACCCATACTTGCTTGAAAAGTGGGCAGGAAATCATTCTTGAAGAGCCGACCTTTTATATGCCTGTAACAGGGTGTAGAAAGGCCCCCTTTGCTCCTGCCTCTGCTCCAAAAAACCACTCAGAGACTTTCTGGCTCAGCATTCACCAGTGCAGTTTATTTACAGCATGCAATCCCACCACCTTTTCACCATCTACAGCTTGGAGGGAGGGGCACGCGCACACACCCTCTCCAGCTTCCCCTTTTCTGTCTTCCCCCTGAGTGCCCTTCCTCTGAGGCTTTTATGCAGCCCCAGGCTAATTAGGCTGGCAGCTGTTTCCCCTTCGCCAATCAGGCACAGGTTTCTCTAGGCAGCTCCAATTCACCTCCCTTAATTGGAGGTGGCATGACTAGCATCCAGTCACAGAGCCCCACTGTTTCATGAGAATTTTCAGAATCTGTGTAATACAGTGTACATTAAAAAATGATACATTCAACATAAACTCCATGGTCCTGACCTTGCAATAAGCTCTGTGCAGACCGATCCCTCCCTGCCAGTGAGGAGTGGAGTGATCTGAAGAATCAAGGCTTAAATATTTAAAAAAACCAACTGGTTTAGAGTTCAGAGTTATATTTGGAGCAATATTTAGAGAGGCATTGTCTACTGGTTAGAGCAAGGGTCTGGAAGCAACCGTGAGAACTCCTAAATTCTAACTACAGCTCTGCCACTACTTGCTGTCTGACTATGGAAAAGGAGCTCCCTGTCTCAATTTCCCTCTCCGAAAAACTGGGATACTACTACTTTTCTGCTTCACAGGGATGTTGTCAGAATGGATTACATTTGCAGTGTTCTGAAGATCTGATTCATTTACTATTCCAATGCTATTGTCACTCACTAAGAATACAACAATATTATGGTTAGTCTAGTAGAAATGTTAGAAATTATATAAAAGAAAAAATATTTGGTTTTGGACTTATGAAATATTTTGTAGTCATAAGTCTGATTTTGTTGGTTTTAAAGAACTTTTATAGACATTTTTTCAACATAATATTTTTCTCAGTTGTCTAAGTTCCTTTTCCTTCTGACAATACTGCAGTCATTTTCTTGAAGCAAAAAACACTATCTGCTAGGGGGGGAAATCAGTCTTCTTTCTTGTGAAGCTTCACCAACAAAAGCCATTTGCTTTTTGCTTTTTTGCAAAATTGGGAAAAATGCCAAAAATTGTCATTTTCAATTTATGTCTGAAACTTTTCATATAGCTCTAGAAATTAAAGACATTATTCTCAATCTTCCATATCCTTTGTGCACTGGGAATAAGAGTTTCATGGCCTTCATTTCCTGATGCTTGCTTTTATTAATGCCACTTCCTAGTTTAGAAATAAAACATAAAACACATGTTATCAACTAATAGCAGTTATATCTGAAGTTAAGCTGCAACACAGATTGTGCTCCATTTTTTAAGCAATACAGCAGCAAACTTAGGTTCAAGAAGTTTAAAGAGCGATTTTGATTATATTTTTATCAGTGGAAAAACAAAAGAAAATGGCAATTAAACACAGTAAAGTTCACATCTAGATCAATACATTTGTTCTGTGTCTGAGAATAAACAGCAGCTAGTATTTACATGACCCAAAACACCTTTTCCCCCCTAAACATGAACTGTTTAACTACTTGAAAGTTTATTATCTATACAGCCACATTAGTAAATTAGTTATTACTAGAGCCAAATTCTGCAGTCCTAATTCACTTCTGTCACAAGGAAAGTGCCCATTGATTTCAAATAAAGGGTTGGTTTTTTTCTGAGTAAAGCCTGCAGGATTTGACCTTTGCTATGAAATGCTAAGTTTTTACCTCCTCAGCAAAGAGCTGTTTAAAACTTTTTGCTAAATGCTGAGTATTGGTTGATATAGAATATCAATGAGCTGATCGTGGCATATAGCCACTCAAATGCAATGCGGATGGCACAGAAACCCACACCCAGGAGAGAGCTTGGAAGTGACTGCACCTTAGAAGGTAAAAATTGTTACCATCTAGACTATAGGGTACTTGATTGGATTTATTCTATTTCATAGTTTAGGTAGAGAGAAAAAGAGAAGATCAGGACATCTTGTAATACAATAGTGGCAACATGGCATCTTCCTTGGCAATATAATCTAGTTCTTTAATAAAATCTTGTAGGCAATTTCTCTCTGACCAAGTAATAAAATCAGGGCATTTGTTCTGTTACCCCATTAATCATCTCACTAATAAAATAAATAATAATACCTAGAAAGTAGAATGAATCACATACAGTATCTTTGAATTAGAGATTTGAATTATACTGATGAGAATGGAATATACTGTGCTTGCTTTCTTTAATGATTTATTCCATGTCACACCACAACCAGATCCATCCATGAATTTGTGGTGAGTTTTAAAAACTGAAATTAGTTGGAAGACAAAATAAAATTGAACACTACCAAGCAAAATTCTGCTGTGCTACACCAGTCAGGGTAGAGCTCCACTTAAATCAATGGAGCTACTCTGAAATTGCACCACTTTAAATGAGAACAGAGTTTGGCCCCACAAGTATGATTATTGGTGTGGGACAATATTCAAAAAAAGCACCGAGTCAGAATTAATGTGAAATTTGTCAACTTTATTCACTAAAAATTATTTGACCAATAATTATACAGGGTAATTCTATACAGATGTGAGACCCCATTTCTATTCTCAGTTATCTCATTACCTTTATATTTATAATAAGTCTCAACTACATAGGTTTGAAGAAATGGGCAGCTCTTACCCATGGATTAAAACATTATTTAAAAACACAAACACAGATTGTGCTTCAAGCCCCCTTTTCATTTTAGTGATTTTAAAACCACTCCTTATCATCTTGCATATTACAGCCTGTGGAAGAAAATGTAATTTGATGATATCATAACAAGATGAACTGTGTATTTGGCATATTTCAACCAGGAAGCAATTCATATACTTATGCTTTAAAATATTACACAATTTATTCTAGAGACTTCTACAAACTGTTCCCCAAACTAATGATGTTTCCTTGGTTACTGAATTCCAACTAACCAATAGAACAGACATGTCCTCATACTAGAGCTGCAAGATGTAACTGGACACACCTAGATGGACCCCGCAACTGCACAGAGCCCCATTGAAATCAGCTATTATATTCCTACTTTACAGATTGGTAAAAATTAAGATAAATGAACACATTCTAATATTTGTGAATAATAAATAGCATACTGCTTTCCTCTCTCCCCGCCACATGAAAACAACTAGTCAAATTAGAGCTGTTTATTCACAAATACACTTGGTACTTACTCATCCAGTTCTTTTGGGATTCCAGGTGGAGAATCATCTTCTGCTTCTGGATCTTATGAAGAATAAAATCCCTGCACTTATAGGAACATCCCACATACATAGTATGGCAATGTTGGATTTGTGCAGAATCCACTAAAGGTCTCCTTACTACTGTGGTATTTGAATTTTATTGCTTACTGACTCCAGGGACAAAGAGCATTTTGACTGCACTTCATTCTTTTCTTTCTTTTTCTCTACTTAAATTAGAGTCCTGCAATTCAACAAAAATGAAAGGGACTACATGTTAGGTAAGAAATCCTTTCCTGATTTAAGGGTTTTCCACAACTTCCTTTCTCCCAGCAAAGCTGTAAATAATGCATGATAAAAACACTTTTGTTCTGGGATGCAACTGTTGCATAGAAATCCCTAAGGAAAATTATTAATTTTAAAAGGAAACTGGTCAGTGACTCTGAAGATGAACTATCTGGAGAAGAGGATATAGGCTGATGTTCCCAACCCCCCTTAACATAAGCATCTTATAACATTTGCCTTAGGCACAGTGGCCTAAATTTTAAAAAGTGATTTTGGTTGCCTTGATTTTTTGATCTCCAACTTGAACCCTATTAAAGGACTCTGATTTTTAAGACACACACACAAACACACACACACCTCTCCATCTAAAAATCCCACTCTCACCCATTAAGGTGTCTCAAGCTAGGCACACTAGAATAGACAATCACGTGTCACTTGAACATTTGGACTTCCTGTTAAATGCTCTGTGTTTCTGTGAATCAAAAGTATTATTTCCCCTAACCAGATCACCTCTCTTGCCTCTATATCCATTCTAGTTCCTGCAAACCATGTACAGATTTTATCCATTTTTCACTGATGTGTGTTCTGTTCTCCACCCAACTAGACATTCAATTAAAAACAAAACCACACAACCAACCCACCACATGCTATAGTTTGTAGATTCTACTTAAAAATTGACTTGATAGTTCTGGGTTGAACTATGTGGTGCTATACTGTGGTGCTACAGTTTTCAGATCAATAGTGTGAAAGTTACCCTTCATTATTGTCTTAGATTGGGATACTCTTAGAAGCAACAAAGAATGAATTCAGTGACCACAAACACAGTTACAAAGTAAAAAACTTTGTATGTATGTAAAAGTTATATACCCAGCTATACCACATGAGAGAGCCCAAACAATAGCCAAGGCCATATTCACACTCTCATACCCAAAGATACTGTAGAGTCTGATGGATCTCTCAGATGGCCTCTCAATACAGGGGTGGTTCCTGCTGGGGTCATCCCAATGAGGCTTCCCCTCTGGATCTTCCCATGTTAGCTCCACCAGGGAACCTCTTGTTGTTCTGACCATGCCTAACAGCGTATGTATATGCATGAGGATTCCAATCCTTTTCCTTATCTGTACTTCCACACCCTGTAAATGTTGGGGTGCCCTGCTTGTCATAGGTTGTTCTTAGTTCCCTTTTTCTTATTAGCATCTTAAGATTTCATCAACCTGTTTTCAGGGTTACCTATAGTCAGAACAGAACTTTCTGTGATATTACAATCAGGCGTCTTACGGTCTGAATGGGTACATTGTGACATTTTCTGTAACGTTGCCTACTGGCACATCCTTTACAGTAATCTTGTAGTTTTATTGGCATAAGGTCAGTCACTCACGTCAAGTCTCCTTAAGCCTGATGCCTAGTGTGACTAAGCTGAACTCTTACAGACCTTTGCCTGTAGGCCTTGCATTACAGCCGTGCTTTACTTATATAGCTAATACACACTCATCACTCCTAAATACTTGTCAGTCTTGTACTCCTATCCTACTTATTCATCACACATTTGTTATGTCATATAATCAAAGTTCACTATGACAATAATATACATCGATAAAATGAACAAATCGGCTACATGTTTATTAAAAGCTAACTGAAATTGCCTTCTGTTAATACAAGTGATGCTCATGCAATTTTTTTTAACCTTTAACAAAAAAAGCCAAAGAAAAACTACTTGAATTTTAGTCATTTATTTGAAGAAATTAAGGGGAGAACCATATAACTGACATAAGAGCAAAGATCTTTATACCCAAGGCAGCAATTACAGATATTTTATACCAGCTACCTTCCTAGATTCAACAGCCTTCTCTCCTTCAGTGATCTCCTCCTTTGGTCACTTCCAGGGTTCAAAAGGTCTCTCTCCTTTAGCAAGTTTGTAACATCAGACATTGGAAAGCAGAACCAGTTAGAATTTTAAAGTAAAAAGAAAATCAAAATATGGTTTGATTGTTCAAGCTCACTGACCAGTTAGATAATAGGAAACAGAAGGGAGGGGGCAGCAGAATGCTGATGTACACAGGTGTTTGCAGAGTTGCATATGTCTTGTATATTTGTCCTTTTGGGGAGCAAAGGGGGATTGTTTAAATGTCAAATAACAATTCATTGTTGCACACTGTAGGTAAACCAAAGCAGGTCAAAAAAGAGAGCAAAGTGAAATCTGAGTTTGCCTTTACAGACATATGCTTCCCCATGGAGGCCCTAGTTCACCAATGTACTTGAGCATGTGGCTAACTAAGTACCCGAGTAGTCCCCTTGACATCAATGGGATTATTACTTATTGAGTATGTGCTGAAATTCTTTGCTGAATTGGAATAATTTTATATAAAAAAATTGAGATAGGGCAGAATAGGTAAAACAATTAATCCACCTTTGAGTGTTGATTTGTAGGCTCAAATTTATCAGATATATAGTATTAAATATTCTCCATGTTAATTACAGGTAGGCTATTTTCAAGAAATGGGATAAGACTAGGCAAGTTTTATTCAGCTCCTGGAAGTATATCTACTTCAACTATAAGATCCAATTTCCATTGCCCAATACAGCTACTGACTATTATTATATAAAATAGTAAATAATGGGCTAACATTTCTTTAAATTTTGATGCCACTTTTCTTGAAGAAAAACTACTCAGCTAATCTATGAGCTACCATAGAATCCCACTTGAAAAATCACTTGACTGACAAATTGACATTCTGCTGAGGTTATGGGCAGCTTGTGAGCTCATGGGGTAGGTTGTTTTTTTTTCTCCTTCATAAATTATCTGAAAACAGGGTGTCAGCAGAATAAAGCTTACATATATATTGACAAAACCAAGCTAACTGAAATTAATATGTAATCAAAACAAACCAAAAGTGTGTGTGTAGCATAGCTGCTCTCGTGAGGCACAAGCCACAGAAAAACTGGGTTGGCCAGAGCACATTTGGAAAGAAAAAGGGCTTAATCTCTCACTTAATCCGCAGAGGGAGGTCTACAGACAGTGTGTCCTTTATGTGATATTTAGTACATTGATCCCTTGTTAATAACATGGGTCAGTGAAACTTGAACTTCAGAGTCCATGAAAACAAAAAAATAATGTTACAAGATAAAAAGACGCAATGAATGGTGCAAAAAAAAATAAAGTGTTGTTACTAGAAAGCAAGAGAAAACTAGAAAGAAAGGTATACAGCACATTGTCTGAAGGGCAAAGATGAACAAAAATAGGTACAAAAATCAGGAAAGAAAAAAGTTCCTGGAGAGAGGTCAAATATATCAAAAAAGGATGGATAGGAAGAACTCTTCAGCAAGAGAGAATGAATACGACAAGGAGAGTCATTTGTGTTGCCGTAAATAACAAAAGTGTGAGAGGCAGACAAAACCGAGCAATGGGTACACCCTTTGCATTGGGTGTGCAAAGGCTTAAATGAAGGATATATGATTATTTGACAGGCTCCCGACTCTTTTTCTGGCAAAGCTCCTCAAGCCAGGCTCCAACAGTGGGTTATCGGCCCCCACATTTAGGGCTGGTTTACACTACACAGTTAGGTTGACATAAAGCAGTTCATGTCAACCTAATTATGTCAGTGTCTACGCTACAGCCTTCCTCCCACTGATGTAAGTGCCTATTCCACAGACATAACTCCACCTACATGAGAGGCTAAGGCTTATGTCAGTGTAGTTAGTGTGATGGCCTGTCTGTGTAGACACTTTATCCCTTACTTCGGCTGTCTTGTCAATTTCACAGCTCCTGATGCGAAACTGGCAAGGAAGCCCCCGCTCCCCTGGAGAGCTGTATCCCGCTCCCAGCTGGGAACCAGGGCAGCTTCGGACCCCACTTCTGGCTGGGAAGCGAGAAGCCCCAGCAGCCTCCTGCCGGAAGCCAGGCAACCTTGTCAATTTCAGCCCTGAAATTGACAAGGTTGCCAGGCTCTGGGCAGACACCAGGTATGTGTCGGGGGGATGAGTGCAGAGAAGCCCCGGGTGGCCTGGTGGGAGCCTGTGGGGCAGCCAGGCTCCTGGCAGGGAGCTGCCAACAAAGCTGAGCGACCGGACTCTCAGCTCTCCACACTACCCCTCTCACGTCAGTGGAAGCACTCCTGGAGAGGACATGCACCACCAACCCAAGGAGGGTAGTGTGGACATGCACCACTGCAACAGTTACAGCAGTGGCTGTAAGTCACCTTAATATAGGTTGACTTAGGTTTGTAGTGTAGACATACCCTTACATACATTCTTTTTTATTAATGAGAAATTTCCATGCACAAAAATTTATAATGAAGGTTACGTGCATTTCTTAACAATATCATAATCAACACAAAGCATGGTCCTTCTAATTCCAGGTACTCCAAGGTCTGCAGAGAAATCTCAGGACTCAAAGTCCCTGGCATTTTTGTGGAAGTCAAGTGCTCAACCCATCCCCACTGCACCAGGGTCGCTAGCTTCCCTAAATCCTCCCTGGGAGGTGTTTCATTATGGAGGAGGATTTCCCCTACAATAATGCTGACAGATGGAAAATCTGGCATGTTAAAGGTAGCATGATGCCATGGAGAGTGGCTGTTCCCCAGATATTGTGAATTGTCTTTTGGGCCATTACATTAGATGTTATGAATGCATAGCAAAAGTACAGTTCCAATAGCATTAATGGATCTACCCATGTAAATCTTTCACACATCAGTGCTAGACTAAATTCTTTAATACAGTGGCTGAAAATGCACATTATGGATTCATAATACCAAGTATTTTACACTTAAAAAAAGTCATTTCTCTGAAACTGAAAAGTGCAAAATTGTAATTTTTATGCCTTAAGTAAAACTATTCTGTTGGTCACTCTAATGACCTTATCACTAAACACTGAGTTTTGAAATGGCAGCAGCACAGCAAGTCTCTCAAAAAATCAATTTAATTGATTTCTGTTTATGCAGATGCATAGAGTTTTACAGTGGAGGAAGTTCTTTTTTTCAAGTAGATTAAAACTGGGACTAAATAGAAATTTGCCTTCTCATTTTGTCAACTTTCTGTGAATATTCCAATAGCTTCCTCCTCCCCCCCCCCCCTTTCATTTTTAGGAGATGAGGCTCAACCAAAGCCTCAGATCTAAAGTTCCTCAAAATCCAGATTAGAGTTTGTCATATGCCCCCCGTCTTCACAATGGGATGAGCCACAATCAACATCTTTGAGGGAAGGAAGGGGAAAGGAGATTGAAATCCGGATCCAGATTTTGCAGTGCATCTCCAAGTCCGTCTGCATGGGTAAGTGTACTATTTTCATGTTTTGTGTTTCATAATTAGATTTGATGCCTGAACATCTCAATAAAGTTAGAATCTAAATAATTGAGCAAATAAGAGGTGTACTAATTGGAATAATGTTCAATGCAGTGGACTTTATTAACACACATGCTCCTCATATGTGTAGGTGCAGACAACAGTACCATCACCTTCCTCCAAAGAAGGGCAACTTAAAAACTAGCTGAGGGTTCCATAGCAGTCACACTAGTGGAGGCAGGTGCACTAAATCAGAACATTTCCTGAGTATTCTGGCTTCACCCTTTCCACAGCCAGGCTCCCTAGCAGATCAAGGGAGGACATAGGAAACTTGCACTCCAGGCTGCCTTTGTGTGTTAGGGGCAACAGATTGTGTGTTGTTTTAGAACTTTACAGATTTGAAAGCAAAAGTAGAGAGACTCAATTAGTATCCTACTAAACTAATTGTAAACATTCCCATTGGCTAATAGGATCGGGTAGAATAATTCATTTATTACACTGACAGCAAAAATGCCTTATAACATAATGGCCTGCAAGATTCAAACAAATGTTATCTCAAGCCTGTAATTTAAAAAAAAAATCTGTCTTAAAACTAGTGTAAATGAATGCATTAGTAGGAATTTAAAATATGTTTTATGGGGTTTGTTTGTTTCGAATTCTCAGATTGCTTATTTGTTTAGCTGCCACTCACACACAATAGGTAAATGAAAGGATTTCAAAGAATATGGCTGCATAGTTCAGTGACTCTCCAACTGAGTTTCCTGGAATGGAAAGTCAGAAAGCAAGGAAATTACACCTCAATGTCTATGTTGAGCTATTTGTGAACCAAATAATTTTGCATGGTATACAGAAAAATAGGGCCCTGAAAGAATTAGGAACCAGAGTGAGCACAGGGGAGTCCGGAGTGAGTTGAAATTTGGCAATGGCGGACAGCAGGCAACTTCAGTAATTGTTAGAGGACTGAAGTAAACAAAACGTATTAGAGGTTTTTTTTAAGTTTCTGATTTAAAGATAAAACTTAGCACAAACTAGCACTCAGTCAGTCCTGTTTAACTATGGAGGTAGAAAATCAGACATGTTAGGGCCCACACAGTTTACTGCATAGAGTGAATGACTTCTTACTTTGTGACCATGTAATGTAGGTCTGGAAGTGGCACAAACAGCTTATGGGCCTCTCAGTCCGAGCATAGCATCTTGAGGCCAGAGTTGCTGACCTAGCAGAGCAGACAGAGTTTTAGACAACATATAGGGACATCATACAGCAACTACAGAGCTGTATGGTCCAGTCCTCCAGCTGAAGAAGCCAGGACAAAGTGAGATGGAGGGACAAACTCCCTTTGTTGAGATTCACCTTCCAGTAGAGATTGATCATTCCTCACACACACCAAGAAGATAGCTTTAGAAGATGGGATTATAGTTGTGAGCTATAGACAGACTGTGGTGATAATGGTTTCAGCTGTGGGTCTGGGTGACCATGAGAACCAATCAATGACTGGTGTACTGGATGCAAAGCTGGTAGATCTCAAACTTCTAATGAGCCTGAAGGTCAAGTCATGAACTGGCTGTGGTGTGGTATGGTACAGAGTGTTTCTATTGAGATGTAGAGATGCAAGAAAGATCCTTCAAGCTTAATTTAGATCACTAGAAAAAGGTCCAGGTTTCTGTGGTAGCTTTCTCTGAAAATTTTCCAGTCCCATGTGCAAAGCCAACTAGGCAAGAGAATCTTCAGAGTCTCAATGCATGAATGAAAAGTTGGTGTAAATGTTAGGGGGATTAATGTTTAAGGCTCTTGGAACCTCTTTGGGGAAGGAAAAGCTACAGTGAAACCCCAGTGGTTCTTATTTCATCATCATCAAGTTCCTATTACTCCTCTGGCATTTAGGGCAGTGACAAAGCTCCTCCACTTCTGTCTGTTTCTGGCAAGTCTTTCAATGGTTCCCCAGCTGTGCCCCAGGTTTTTCAGCTCAGCTTTCACAGACAGATCTTCGCCAGGTTGTCTTCGGGTGGCCTCGTTTTTGCTTGCCTTCAGGTGTCTATCTTATTGATACTCTGAAGACGGAATCAGTTTCCATCAGAAGCACATGACTGATCCATCTCCAACATCTCCTGACAATGATGGTGCTCAGATCCTCTTGGCTGCCCTGTGTCAACAGATCTTGGTTTGAGATGGTTCTGGGCCAAAAGATAGAGGATTTTTCTGAGGCAGGTTGTATGGAATGAAGACAGTTTGGACATGTCATATTCTCATTCCCCAGCATTCTGCACTATAAAGTAGTGCTGAAAGTACGCAGCTCTGATCAATTTTGAGTTTGGTTTTGGTGTTGTATTTTGATGATTTCCAGACTGTATTTAAGATTCTGAAGGTGTTCCTTGCTTTATTGATTTTCTTCCAGATGTCATGGCTTGTTCCACCATCCTGGCTGATAGTGCTTGCCCAAGTATGTGAATGTTTCTACATTGATGAGAACATAATCCTCTATCCATACTGGTGATGGTGAGGCAATATTAAAGGTCATTATATCTGTCTTATTGTAGTTGGTTTTCATTCCAATTTGCTGGCTGAATGCGTTGAGTCACGATGTTTTTTCTTGTATATGGTGTTGGGTATGTGATAGGAGAGTGACATCATCTGTGAAGTCCAGGTCTTCAAGGGATGAGAAGAGTGTCCATTTAATGCCTCCTGGCATGTCTTCTGTTGTACGCCGCATTACCCAGTCGATGGCAATGTTGAAGAGGATTGCAGACATGACACACCCCTGACATAATCCAGTTTTGACTTCAAAACTGAGCTCACTGTGATCAACACTGCATGTAAAGGTGAAATACAAGCTTTTGATGGCATTGATTATACAGAAAGGAATTCCATATGCCCACAGAATGCGCCATAGGCTGGTCCTGTGAATCCTATCAAAAGCCTTTTCAAAAAAATCTATGAAATTTATGTAGAGTGGCCGTAGCCATTCTAAACACTGTTCTATTATGTTTCGTAGAGTGAAGATCTGGTCTGTGCATCCACGCCCTTTCCGAAAACCAGCTTGCTCTTTTCTGAGAATGCAATCAACTGCCTCTGATATTTGATTATTTATTTATGCCTCTGATATACATTCTTATTTACCCTCTGTTAATTACAAAAAAGGCAGGGAAGGAACATCCAATAAAATTGAAAGGTGATAAATTCTTCTTAGCATATGCGCAACATGCCTCAGTTGGCACGTGACCAGGATTCATCACTGAATTTGGTCCACTGGTTGAGTCACTAGCTTCCCTGGCTCAGGCCAGATACTGATAGGGACTGCAATGTAAACACTGATCCATGCTCCTGGTAATACATTTAAAAGCTGCTAAAAGGAAATGCTATTTTACACAATGTAAAATTAATGGGTGTAACTCATTGCCCTAAGACATTAAGAGGCCAGGTGCTGAATAGCATTCAGAAGTTAGAATGTAGGAGGAATGAAAACATCCAGTTACATTTCACAGGATTTTTTTTAGAAGGAATATAAACTCTCATACTTAAGGGAATAAGTCAACCACTAATTGATGTGGCTTAAAAGGAAACCTCTCCTGTGGCCAGTTACATCCTGTCCACTTTCTTATATCTTATGAAAGATTAGCTATTGGTACTATCAGACACCAGATATTAGACTGCATAGAGATGCAGAGCTGAAGTGGATGTGCTCACACTAGAAAGAAAAAAACCAATGGTAGCACTGGCTCTCACCTACATCTTCTTTCCTTTAGCTTCATCATTTCAGTGTTTCTGATAACTAATAACAACAGAGAAAAAGTGCTGGGGTCAAGAAGCTCATGTGTATGGCCCCAATCCTGAAACTTGTATGCAGGTGAATACCCCCCACCTGTGTAGAACCCCATTGAAAGCTCAATGGGTGACTTGCTTGGCATCAATCAGGGTCTAAGTGAAAAGTTCACAAAACGCAGGGTGGAATCCTGAAAGTCAATGAGACTTCAGGCTCTCAAGTGCCTAAGTCACTTTGAAAATGGGACATAGGAGCCTAAATGACTTAGGTTCTTTTGAAAACTTTATCCAAAGTGCTTAAAAGCTGACATGATTTAAAACCATATACAATATATGTATCTGAGTGACTCAGAGATGGGTGAGCTGCTCTGAAGCATCACTGACTTTGAAAGGGCAGGCATAAGCTTGAGAAGTTAACATTTAAAAAAAAAATACAGGAGCTTTTCTAATTATAGCACATCATGTGTTATTTGACTCTGAAAGAATGATCTTTTAAAGCTTAACTCTGTGCTACTCTCTCTCATGTAACCATGCACTGCTAGATAATCACATCATAGTCAGGCTATTGCACATCATCAAGAAAGTGTCAGGAAAGCATATTTCCTATCCAGATTATTGGAGGGAAAAAAACATGTCTAAAAGTATAAGCTTCACTCTGTTTCTCTCTTTTTACATCTATTAACTAGAAATGAGCTCCTGGCCTAAAAAAATCTATTTTATAAAGCTATTATGATGATCATACACTTCAGCCTCATAAAGCAGTCCAATACTTCTACAGTTAAAAAAATAAGCAGGATTTTGTCAGGCAAAGTGTGTAATAAATGCTGATAAGACATTCTAGAAGAGTTTACTGATCCAGCACTTTCAGTTCTGGGCCTACATATTTTCAATAAGTAACTTACATTTGTGTTTTATTTCTGAATTATTCATTTAGAAACTATGATTAGTAATTGACTATTCCAAGAGATGCATAGGGAAATGATTGATTAATTCTGAAAAGGGTTTTGCAGATTTATTAATCATGAACATGTAGTTTAGAACATTAAACCAGTGCTGTCATAAAAACAAATTGTATTAATAAAGCCCAGAGCTCAACATGGATAAGAAATCATGTTTGCCAACATAGGAAACTGGGGACAAACCCTTGGTTATCATCAAGCTTAACAGGAATTTGGAAAATAGATAAAAAAATTCCTCCCCAAACTACAAAGTTCAGTCAAATATTAAATTAACACTCTGTGCTTTAAACTGGTTGTCGCTGTTGATCCTAAACATAAAATTTTGAAGGGCCATATTGTTACTTCCTGTGGCAAGCCTCACAGGAGGAAGAAATGTCTGCTGAAAATCTCTAGTGGTTCTCCTCATGAATTCTCTCTGCCCTTCCAGTGGGAGGGGCTGCAGTTTGCAAATCCTGTGCATCTTGAAGATCCACATGAAAAATAGAACACACAGCCACTTAATCTCCCTGTGCTCAGTTGCCACATCTAAAATCCCACCCTTTGTCTGCATTGTCTATATACACTGTAAGCTCTTTGGAGCAGGGGCCTTCTTTTGGGGTCATGATCTTGGTTAAAGCCTCTAATTGCTAGTGTAATATAAACAGTAACAACTGTGTGAATCCTGAGTCATTCCCAGGTATGGCCTGCTTGTCTTTTATTGCAGGCACTCCACTCCTTTGTGGGAGCAGAGCTGGTTTAGGAGATATTAATGTGCAGCAGCATGGGATTCAGTTTACCTCCTGTCTCAACAGACATTGTATATATGACACATCCAAGGGGCAGCATGCAGTGAAGCTGGATGGCTCTACACTGCCTTCACTTGTTGTGCTGTGCCTCATCATTTGCTGAAGACCTGACTGCATAGATTTGCTACAAAAAGTCTCCATAAACTCACAGGGAAGATTTAGCATCCCATGGAACTACTGTTGCCCTATACCATGAGCTAAGAGGAGCATTTTGCTAATAAGTAAGTTGACCCACTTTATAACTGGTTTTCCAGGTTTTGGTACAGAAAGGAAATTAAGTCCATTCTTACTGCTACAGTTGGAAGCATAAAAAATTCAATATTTGTCAAAAGTATCACAGATACTCATATCTTCTCTTCCAGGTATTAAGGGAAGACTTTGGTAATCTTCATTACCTCTGACCTTTAATACTAATGTACCGATTTGGAGAGTAATTTTCCAACTAAAAGGGACATAGTCAAAGCTGATAGTGCTGGTAGTGCCAAAATTAAATCATTTTTATATCTGTTTGCCAAGTATTTTATGTGAGCATTTCTCCAAGAAAGTACTGCCTTTACTGTCCTGCACATATGGGCAACACAAATACAAATCCAACATAAAGAAGAGAAGAAAATATTCCAAAAAATGCACAGATTTCTGTTTCAAGCTTCCAAAGGTCTAATCACATTTTTTGAGCAGGCCACTTCCTCAAATATTTACTTTTACATCCATCCCTTGTCCCACTGAGTAACAAATATTTAAAATCCCATAGGATTTGCATTCCAGATCAGACAATTAATCCATATGGACCAGAATCTAACCTTCATCCTTCAGTGACCATTACTCAGTGTTTCAGAAGACTGAAATCCTGTTTTACAATTCTGTACATGGTAGACATTCTGTTTTTGACAAGGGCTGTGATCAGTTCCACTCCTGAAGCATGATATTTGATTACCTTTATTTTAACAACCATAGTTACAAATGATGTTCATGGTCATATACTAAGTTCTAAGACCATCTACCACCATTGCCTTGAGTTGTTTGCCACCAAGTCTATTCTAGATCCCATCCATTCGGATTTCCATCTTCTCCACTGCACTGAAACTATTTTCACCTAGGCCATAAATGATGATCTGCTGCAAAAGTTTCAGGGCCTCTAACTCTATTCCTATCAGCCTTGTTCTCTCTCTGCATTTTGATACTGTTGACATACCATCCCTTCTTGAGATCTTGTCATCCCATAGCTTTCACAACTCTGTTCTCTCCCTAGTTCTCTGGCTATTCCTTCAGCACCTCTTTCACTGGATCTCTCTCCTCCCCCATTCTTCCACTTTATTTTCTCCCTTAATATCCAATACAATCACAAATCAGCTAATATATCTTTGACTATTGGAGGCTTAATATTTTATGCCTTCTATCTGTATTAAGCAATTTGTGGTACTGTAGAAACATTAAAAACTGTGTGGTTGTCTCAAACTCTTCTCTGTGTGAGCTAAACTACTCTGTCTCTCTCTCAAAAAAAAAGTATTTGCTTGAGCAAGATCTTTTTATGCACAATATATAATTCTTTTCTGCTCTTCTTTCACCTCTACTGGCCAGGAAAACATTTTTTTTAAAGTTTCCTTTGGTAAAGACTCTTTTCAATTTCTCTAAGGTCCAAGATAAGCTGTCTTACAGTAGGTGAAGGCATAGCCTGATGCCACAGCCAAAACCAGCACGTAGGTAAATGCATCCTCTGACAAATCCAATCCACCAGTGGGAAATATAATGTTTTGAAATATATTAGCCTTGTGCCCAGCTAGCGTCTCTGAAGAGAAAGTGATTGAAAATGAGAAGGGGCATTAAGTCACAGCAGGAAGTACTATTTCTATACGAGAACATTTTCTGTGGGTCTGATGAAAAACCTCTTGCCCTGATTTTAAAGAACTGTCTGCAAGTGCATCCTCAGTTGCTTGACATATACCTTTGTTAGACTAGTTGTGACATCAGTAATAGAGCTGGATGAATAATTCATTATTAATCATGTAGTCTACAAATTTAGTCTCTTTCTTGTTCATGAAATTCTCTGTATTCTTTAGGTAAAGTTATTCATGAATCTCTTCAGTGAAAAATTCTTGGTCTGCAGATTATTATTTACTAATTCAGAAATTCTCACAATTACTGTTGTGTTGGTTAATTACATAGCTCAAGTAATACTGACTCTCTGACAACGAACCAGAGAGAAACTTGTGAATTTTATAATGAAATTATAAATTTGCTTTTGGCAAAAAAATACCATTCGAGCTTAAAATTGAATTTCATGAGTATTGACACAGATAAAGCGCTCACACACAAATATTTTGGGAGGGTGTTTCTGAAAGGATAAGGCTACAGGGCAAATGGCAGGGCCCCATTACTTCTTCCAGGTCACATAAATCCTAGCTGCAGTGCTGGAATCCCCTCCGACACAATTACCACCCAAGGGACTTAGAGCCTACAATATCTTGAGGGTGAACAGGCAATTCTTCCTTTAATTTCTCTCACACAGCTTGCAATAGCATTGGAGGAGGGCCAAAGTTACTTTTTACCTACTTCTATTATTTAATTTTATGAGCTTCATCTGTCTCCATCCTCCCCATACTAGGCAATAATTACTAAATCAAAACTGAGGTTCCCTTCAGCACAATAGCCAATTCCCTACCCAAAACCTACCATATTTTCTTTCTTTCTCTCTCTCTCTCTCTCACACTCTCACACACACACACTCTCACACACACACACTTTTCCCCAGTTTTCCCCCTTGATAGGACTTTTATAGGCACCTGTCCCCACATGGCAATAGTCTGGCCATGAGGGGTTAGAGGCCAACAATGAAGACAATGGGTTTTGTCAGGTGTAACTGAGGGCAGAGCCTGAAGACCACAGAAGTGCACAAGATTAATGGCAGCACAATTTACCCTGCCAAATCTTTATTACTAATTATGCATGAGGCAGAGAGAACCCAGCTTGACCTTCAGATCTTAGGTTGAGTTTGCTGGGCTGACAGAAAAATCAGACTAGAACTTCAGATGGTGTCAATTAGTATAGCTCCATTGAAATCAATGAACCTACTCTGTTTACATCAGCTGAGATTCTGGCCACATGTTTCTATTTCTTTGACAAAGTATTCCTGAGACAATTAAATATGGAACACCACAATGTCACACAGTCAGTCTTCACACCAGAACCCCTCTTTAAGGGCCCAATCCTCTTCCACCTTGCATCATTTACAAACTGTGTAAAACACTACTGAATCAGAATGATAGAATCTCACACTAATGGGGACCACTCACCTCTCATGAGCGCCCCCATCTCAGGGCATGTGCCTACACACACTCTCTCTGATTGTGACGAGTCTTTTCTGACTCATCCCTTCAGCCAAGTCACACACAGTCCATATGGGGGGAGAGGGGGGAAGAGAGCCCCTTCCAGGATACAAGTCCAACCAGGCCTATCTCAAAGCCCTCAGTAATATCTCTTGATCTGCAGCACTATCACTGGGCTCGCTCCTCAATCACAGTACCCTGGTTCAAACTGTCTTAGCCCCTTCTGGACTTTCTCAAATTGTCCCTCCTCTTCAAGCAGTCCCGGCCCTGGTGTGGGGCCGTATTCCCCAGGGCTCCCTCCCTGGAGACTTTAAGAGACTCCAGTTCCCCTTCTGAGGTATATCAAAGTCCAGATCACTTTCCCAGTGGCTGGCGGAGGGGAACCCAAGCCTGCCCTCTACTCTGGGTCCCAGCCCAGGGATCCTAGATATAGCAGCTGTTCACCATATCCCTTTAAATAAACTGCATCACTGCTACAATTCCCTGGGCCACTTCTCCGTGGCCCCAGCACATTCTTTGCCCTTACCCTGGGGCCTTGTCCTTGTGGAGTCCCAGCCCGGACATTCAGCCCAGAACTCCTTTGCATTCCCTCTGGCTTCTGCCAGTACCGCTCTGTCCAAGGTTCTGTAGCTCCCTCAGCCAGCCAGGTGCACCATCCACTCTCCTCCAGCTCTAGCAAGGAACTGATCTCGCTCTAGCCCTGCAGCTCTTCTTATAGTAGCTTGCTGGCCCCCTCAGCTGCTCCCTGGAGCCTCTGATTGGCTGCTTCCCACAAAGCCACTCTGGACAACTTGGAGGACCTCTCTACTGCCCTTTTCTGGGGCTGCCTGTGGCAGGGCTTCAATAGGGGGCCTCCGGAACTAGTCCACCCCATCACACACACCAACATTAGATTCAGTTTGCACAGGTGTAAATAATGACACAAATGTACATGGTAGTGAAGCATCAGGCCCTATATTTTGTAAAATAATTAAGGCTGGAACTTCAGGTTATAAAGGCTTCCTGGCAAGATCACATGCCTGTGCATTCATTTCTCTAAAAAAAAAAAAAAAAAAAAAAAAGTCTTTAAAATTATTCAGCCACACTAAAGCATTTTTAATCACCAACCTACATTACATTCAATAGGGTACATTCTTAACTCATTTAATGCTAGTTACATGGCTAAAGGCCTATACATTCAGCTCAGATTGCATGCAGATTTTTATGAAGCCATTCCTATTCAGCATCACTGTAATCATAATTGCTTAAGTAAACTGAGAAGCACTTAAAAATAATTGTTCATTAATTCATCGCTAAATTGTGAAATTAACTTTTATTATGTTTTGAGATAATAAACATACAATAGGTAATAATCCTCACTAGATTGCAGGGCATATTTCAACAACTGTATTCCTAGTTTGACTGAATATTTGTGATTAGTGATTTTGGCATAAATTATAACATGAATATACAGGACAAAGCTATATTAAACTAGGACAGATAGGACACTAAAATATTGACTAGGGCCTGATTTGTATCTTGCTTACACCAGTTTTACACTAGTGAAATTCCACAGATGCTAGCAGTAAGCGAGGGAAGAATCTGACACCAAGTACAAGTTATCTGTAGTGAAAATAGTAAATATCTGGGGAGGAGCTAAAGCACTGTAAGCACAGGACTGGAGGAATGAATCTTTGAGTTTTAATTCTTACTTGATGTGAGATCTTGGATAAGTCACTTTACGTGTCTGCCTTGGGTTCCCCATCTGTAAATGGGGATGATACTACCTACCACCTGTTTCACAGAGAAGTTGTGAACACGAAAGGGGGAGGGGGAGAATTATCCAAAGTGTTCGGTGTTGACCTAACCCTGCTCGCATGAAGACAATGGAAGTTTTACCATTGATTTTTAGGTCAATGCTGAACACTTTTATAAATTCCACCGTAAATAATGAATGGACCTGATTCTCCTCTCACTCAGCTTTACAATGGTGTGTCTCCATTGAGTGAATGGAGACAATCTTGATCTACAAATGGTGTCAGTAAAGGTCCAATTGAGCTGCATATGTCTGTACAGCATTTTGAGCAGGTAAAGCACTACAGAGGTGATATTACTAGTAATCATTTTTATTCCAGTAAATGGACATTTCATCAAAAGTTTGTATTTTTAGGGTCAGACAATGTGGGTGGGAAAGCTGAGCGTTCCAGTCCAGTTGGGTTTTTGTCACCCAATGCAACTGTCAATAACTTTCAGAACTACTGTGCTCCCCTGACATCAGGGACTGCTCCTGCTTTGCATAGGGTTTAATTCAGCTCACAATTCACCACCACCACTTTTTTAAAAATATGCAGAACATAGAAGTAGCTTGTGTTACTAAAATCCTCATGTGCAAGCCAATTGATTTCAATAGGGAATTCCCAGACACCTGGCTAAATCAGCTTTAAACTGATTGAACCTTCAGAAAGGGGCAAAGCAGTTGGCTCATAGGGGACAATTGGGTCTACTGGGCCTGCCTCATACACAATTCCTTTTAGGAACTTCAGACCCCAATGAGCAATGGCTGAGAAACTACAACAGAGGCTTAAACTGATTGAAGGTAGTTAAAATGGAATTTATAAATGCATTGGACATTTTCTATTTCATTACTTCCGGGATGAGTCTGTCGGTCCAAGAAGGGGAGTTTAAAGAACATTGTTCAGAACCATGGAAGAGAAGCAGAGAGTGAAGACAGGCACATGCAAGTAACACAAAGGACAGTCAACTCCAGATGCTCTACCTTTTCCCTCAGAACAAAAAGAACTGCATTTTTAAGAGATTTATTCCCCCTCAGGCACTGGAGAAAACCACCAAGAAAGGTTGTGGAATTTACTTTCACTGGAGATATTCCTGGCTGGACTGAAGATGTGATGCTGCCTATTAGGGCTGGTTTACAGATAATGAACTGAACCCTGCCATGTTGCAGAAAGATGGACCAATTAGAGTTCCTTTTTATTGCAAAGGATTCTACAATTTAATGTGCACATGAAACTCCCATTAACATTAATGGAAATTCTGTGCATGCACTGAGGGGAGAATAAAGCCCTGTAGTTATATATATATATATATTATAAACAGCATGAAGCAAACAAAGAATGTGAATCTCCAAGTGAAGTCGCACAAATTGCAATATTCTGAATGAATTTGAGAGAGCAATCCTGGGGCACAGAGAGCAGAAACAAGAGAGAGAGAGAAAGAACGAGGTCTTACTCAAAACTGAGACAGGCAATTTAGTCTGGGCTCATCCTGTAATGCCTGTAAAATAAATAGTAGGAAAAAGCTTCCACAACCAGATAAAATGAAACACCTGAGAAGACAGTAAGGCTTAGTATTGATAAAAATAATGCCCTTTGATGTTTTGCTCTGAATGCTGACACAAGTCAAGTATTATTTTTTCCTTTTATTTTCTAAATACTCGGATTACAGTAAGTAAACAACAGCTTGTATTGCTGAGAAAAGCCATCCCACTATGAATGCCATCCTGAGACTAGAACAGCACCTCCTTTTATTACAGACAACATTCTGGGCCCAGTCATGTCCCCATGATCTGTATGCAAGTAGGACCCTCACTGCAAACCCCTCTCATGTGGAAACAAGGGTCAAAAGCATCAGTGGAATTCCCCATCCCTTGTCCTGGACCCTGTAGAGAGCACTCAACAGGCCTAAAGAGTGAAAATGCCATAATCCTCTAAGATTCCTCGGGAAACTTAATACAGACTGTTAGTTTCCTGAAACCCTCACTCTATAGGCAGCCCCCACTATAAAGAGGGAGTCCTGGGACAGCCACTGGTTTCTGTATGAATGTGACACTAGGCTGTTACTGCTCCCCTGTGTAAATTAACAGCTAATCTGGCAACATATTACAGCCATTTTTCTCAGATGTGACACAACACACTCAATACAAATCAGAGGAGAATCAGGTTCAGCACATACCGGTATATAGCTGTTAGCCTGATTCTCATCTCATGTAAACCACTTTTATGCTGGCTTAATTGAAAGGAGATGACGTTCACAATTATCATCAGGAAATGTGTATTTTCTCCTAACCTAATTCATCTGCTTTGAGACCCCAATAACATACTCAATAGATACAGTATAACTGACATACAATTATTTCAACATTTTTCCTAAGGAATTTCCATTTTGATGTGCTCTCTCATACATTATATTTTAAAAAAACAACAGAAGAGTTATAGCTATAGCATCAAGATTATACTGTATAGTTTGTCCTTAATGGCTCTCAGAAATGGTCTGTGCAAAGGTCTTTCATACTTGGCTTTTTTTTTTTTCTTTCCACAATTTTGGTTTTGTGCTGATTCCTGAAACTAGAATTGATTAGCACATGAATCTATATAATATTGCCTTTGCCAAATAGATAATGCTACTGCGGTATTCATAGTGTTCCCTAAAAAGAATATAGGAAATATTGCACTGGTATTAATTAACTGAAAAGTCAATTCTAAATTTTATTGGTATAAGTTATTCTTTCAAAACTCATTGGCAACTCATGCATCTAAAACATGGCTAAAAAATCCTCTTGGGAAAGAGATAACATATGGAGAACTTCAGCATTTTTGTTAGGAACTGTTGCCTTTGTTTTCTGGACACTCTCTCATATGTATGGTCTAGAAGCCTGATTACACTAAGTTTCTGTACTTAATAACAGTTTCAGATCTGAGAGTATTCTAGTGTCATCTAGTATATTCTGACTGACTTAAAATGGCAAATTCCACAATATTGTAATTAATCTTGAAATAAATCTGTTTTTATTTAGAATACGTTCAGATGTGGAAGCTAAAATTAACAACCTGACTGACAGTGCCTTCATTTAGCCATCCAGGTATAGGAAGTTGACTTTAATGTACTCTAACATTGCCTGTATACTCATCTCAAAAT
Source organism: Platysternon megacephalum (assembly GCA_003942145.1). Classification (NCBI taxonomy): domain Eukaryota; kingdom Metazoa; phylum Chordata; order Testudines; family Platysternidae; genus Platysternon; species Platysternon megacephalum. The sequence goes on from QXTE01000004.1 coordinate 4,171,609, forward strand.
AGTGGTATGTGTAGGGAGAGAGAAAGATAGAAGGTGGATTGTGAGAAGTGGATTCCACCTTTGAAATCCATGGGAATAATGTTTGATCTTAATGAGCTTCCTACTTTAGAATTAATTTTGTAATTAGCATTAATACATGCAACAGAATTATTTCTTTTCCCTACACTGCAAATAATAAATGCATTCAAAACTTACTGGCAGATTGCTGTTAACTTATCAATAATTTTATTTAATATAGATTATTATATAATATAAAATTAGAGGGGAATTATGAGATAACATGATCCCTACCTCTTTAGTGGAAGGAAGTGAATTGGATTTAGGTTAACACCAATACCTGGGACAGGTGCCATGCAAAAACATAGTTGTTGGCCTAGAAAAAAAAAGTAAAAGTGCTTGGGAAAGGAGTATGCACAGATAGGGCTAGGAGATCACTACTATCTGAATACACTTTCAAAATAAATATTTTACATTGTAGAAGTGATACTGGTAAAACAGGAACCACAAACTGTTTCTGTAGTGCAGCAAATACAGCCTGAATGGATGTAAAAAGATACGATTTACATTTCATAATGGACTGCTGTATTACATCTACATTGGTAGAAATAATATTGAGAAGGAAGTCATGAGACGATAAATCAGAGTAACCTGATTCTGAAAAATATTGCTGGTGGAGCCCACAAAGACAAGAAGGAAGGCGAAAGACTTGCAAATGACAGTTGTGTCTTTGGCAAAATGTCTGGCTAAAGGGTTTTAGGAAAAAGTGAAACGGGAGAAAGGATGCACTATTGCGAAACTTAATATATTGTTTATTCCCCACAACAAGACAGAATTTCAGATTAAATATGTTATGCAGGCTTTTTGTTTTAATCTGATTTTCTATCTCTATTAAAAATTATTCTTTACTATAACCCACATGGGTTTAGACTGTTTATGAATTTTATGCGGACTGTCCAAAAGGGGTGACATAAGCATCAACTTCTAAGAAGAGGGTATGAAGGATGGGTGTTTTGATCCAACTTGCTTGGGATTCTTAATTAAAAGGCCATACACTGAGAGAGACTTTTCCACAGGGGGTATTGCTCATAAGACTGTGGTCCAAATGATGCACAGGAAACAGTATAGGTTCTGCTACCATTTGGGCCCTACAAGCCCACAGACAGGTAAGTCTGAAAACATGTTTTGACCTTCCTCTGATAAAATGAATCTTGTCTATACAATTTTAACATGAGTAGTTTTTGGATATCCAAACATTTAAATATATCAGATGGAACAAAACCACAAACCCAAAATGGACTGAATTCTGCTCCTTTTCCATGAAATTACTTCAAATTTATCCCAGTGAAATGGAGCAGAATTTGGACCAATAACTCTCACGGTCAGAAACTGAAAATAAACATTATCTGATAGTTTGGCACAGTATGACTAAGGGCTGGTCTACACTACGATTTTAGGTCGAATTTAGTAGCGTTACCTCGATTTAAGCCTGGACTCGTCCACACAATTAAGCCCTTTTTTTCGACTTAAAGGGCTCTTTAAATCGATTTCTTTACACCACCTCCGATGACGGGATTAGCGCTGAAATCGGTTTTGCCATTTCGAATTTGGGTTAGTGTGGCCGCAATTCGATGGTATTGGCCTCCGGGAACTATCCCACAGTGCACCATTGTGACCGCTCTGGACATCAATCTGAACTCGGATGCACTGGCCAGGTAGACAGGAAAAGCCCCGCGAACGTTTGAATTTCATTTCCTGTTTGCCCAGCGTGGAGAGCACAGGTGACCACGCAGAGCTCATCAGCACAGGTAACCATGATGGAGTCCCAGGATCGCAGAAGAGCTCCAGCATGGACCGAACGGGAGGTACGGGATCTGATCGCCATATGGGGAGACGAATCCGTGCTAGCGGAACTCCGTAGCAGTAAAAGAAATGCAAAAACATTTGAAAAAGTCTCAAAGGGCATGAAGGACAGAGGCCATAACAGGGATGCACAGCAGTGCCGCGTGAAAATTAAGGAGCTAAGGCAAGCCTACCAGAAAACCAGAGAGGCAAACGGAAGGTCCGGGGCACAGCCGCAGACATGCCGCTTCTACGCCGAGCTGCATGCCATGCTAGGGGGTGCAGCCACCACTATCCCAACCCTGTGCTATGACTCCGTCAATGGAGACTCACGCAACACAGAAGCGGGTTCTGGGGACGAGGAAGACGATGATGATGAACAGACGGGAGATGGCTCACAGCAAGGAGGCAGAGAAACCGTTTTCCCCAACAGCCAGGATCTGTTTATCACCCTGGACCTGGAGCCAGTAAACCCCGAACCCACCGAATCCCAAAGCGTGCTCGCAGACCCCGGAGAAGGGACCTCTGGTGAGTGTACCTTTGTAAATATTACACATGGTTTAAAAGCAAGCGTGTTTAATGATTAATTTGCCCTGGCATTCACGGCCAGGACAGCTACTGGAAAAGTCTGTTAACGTGTATGGGGATGGAGCGGAAATCCTCCAGGGACATCTCCAGAAAGCTCTCCTGGATGTACTCCCAAAGCCTTTGCAAAAGGTTTCTGGGGAGGGCTGCCTTATTCCGTCCGCCATGGTAGGACACTTTACCACGCCAGGCCAGTAGCACGTAGTCTGGAATCATTGCATAGCAAAGCATGGCAGCGTATGGTCCCGGTGTTTGCTGGCATTCAGACAACATCCATTCCTTATCTCTCTGTGTTATCCTCAGGAGAGTGATATCATTCATGGTCACCTGGTTGAAATAGGGTGCTTTTATTAAGGGGACATTCAGAGTGCCCGTTCCTGCTCGGCTGAACAGAAATGTTCCCCACTGTTAGCCACGCGGTGGGGGGAGGGGTGAAGTGATCATCCCAGGGAATTGGGTGTGTGTGGGGGGGGGGGGGGGGGTTAGTTGGGTTTGTGCTGCACGTTAACCCGGCAACCGCATCCCTCCCTCCTTTTAAATTGCCATACCATTTTAAATGGCCAACCCAACGGCTGCTTGGTATGGAAAATGAGGGTGCTGCTGTTTGAAACCATTCCCACATGTTATTAAGGTTAAAGAAGCCAAAAGACTGTGGCTTACCATGGCTGCCTGCAAGCCGAATTCTGTTGCCTGGCCCTGCGTGAGTGATCTCTCACACCAAATCGGCAGACCCTCAATATAAATAGAGGCAAAATACGACCTTGTAACGAAAGCATTTGTGCTATGTAATGTGAACAGCAAGGTTTAACGGGAAAGAGTGATCCTATTGTTCTCTAAAATGTGTCTTTTTAACTACCTATCTCCCTTTTCCCCCACCAGCTGCAAATGTTTCTCCTTCGCAGAGGCTAGTGAAGATTAGAAGGAGGAAGAAGAGAACTCGGGATGAAATGTTCTCGGAGCTCCAGACGGCCTCCCACGCTGACAGGGTTCAGCAGAATGCTTGGAGGCAGACAATGTCTGACTGCAGAAAAGCACAGTTTGAACGCGAGGAGAGGTGGCGGGCTGAATCGCGTGCTGAATCGGAGAGGTTGCGTGCTGAATCGCGGGCTGAATCTGAGAGGTGGCGTCAGATTGAGAACAGAAGGCAGGAGTCCATGCTCCGACTGCTGGAGCATCAAAGTGAGATGCTCCAGCGTATGGTTGAGCTGCAAGAAAGGCAGCAGGAGCACAGACCGCCACTACAGCCCCTGTGTAACCAACAGCCCTCCTCCCCAAGTTCCATGGCGTCCTCACCCAGACGCCCAAGAACGCGGTGGGGGGGCCTCCGGCCACCCAGCCACTCCACCCCAGAGGATTGCTCAAGCAGCAGAAGGCTGGCCTTCAATAAGTTTTGAAGTTTCTAATTTTTAAAGTTTTAAAGTTTTATAGTGCACGGTGTCCTTGTCCTTCCCTCCTCCCCCACCCCACCCAGCGCTTCCCTCCTCCCCCATCCCTCCTGGGCTACCTTGGCAGTTATCCTCCTATTTGTGTGAATTAATAAAGAATGCATGAATTTGAAGTAACAATGACTTTATTGCCTCTGCAAGCGGTGATCGAAGGGGGGAGGGGAGGGTGTCTAGCTTACAGTGAAGTAGAGTGAACCGGGCGGGGGCGGGGGGGAGGTTCATCAAGGAGAAACAAACAGAACTTTCACACCGTAGCCTGGCCAGTCATGAAACTGGTTTTCAAAGCTTCTCTGATGCGCACCGCACCCTGCTGTACTCTTCTAATCGCCCTGGTGTCTGGCTGCGCGTAATTAGCGGCCAGGCGATTTGCCTCAGCCTCCCACCCCGCCATAAACGTCTCCCCCTTACTCTCACAGATATTGTGGAGCGCACAACAAGCAGTAATAACAATGGGAATATTGTTTTCGCTGAGGTCTAACCGAGTCAGTAAACTGCGCCAGCGCGCTTTTAAACGTCCAAATGCACATTCTACCACCATTCTGCACTTGCTCAGCCTGTAGTTGAACAGGTCCTGACTACTGTCCAGGCTGCCTGTGTATGGCTTCATGAGCCATGGCATTAAGGGGTAGGCTGGGTCCCCAAGGATAACTATAGGCATTTCAACATCCCCAACGGTTATTTTCTGGTCTGGGAAGAAAGTCCCTTCCTGCAGCTTTTGAAACAGACCAGAGTTCCTGAAGACGCGAGCGTCATGTACCTTTCCTGGCCATCCCACGTTGATGTTGGTAAAACGTCCCTTGTGATCCACCAGTGCTTGCAGCAGCATTGAAAAGTACCCCTTTCGGTTTATGTACTCGCTGGCTTGGTGCTCCGGTGCCAAGATAGGGATATGGGTTCCATCTATCGCCCCACCACAGTTAGGGAATCCCATTGCAGCAAAGCCATCCACTATGACCTGCACATTTCCCAGAGTCACTACCCTTGATATCAGCAGCTCTTTGATTGCCCTGGCTACTTGAATCACAGCAGCCCCCACAGTAGATTTGCCCACTCCAAATTGATGTCCGACTGACCGGTAGCTGTCTGGCGTTGCAAGCTTCCACAGGGCTATGGCCACTCGCTTCTCAACTGTCAGGGCTGCTCTCATCTTGGTATTCTGGCGCTTCAGGGCAGGGGAAAGCAAGTCACAAAGTTCCATGAAAGTGCCCTTACGCATGCGAAAGTTTCGCAGCCACTGGGAATCGTCCCACACCTGCAGCACTATGCGGTCCCACCAGTCTGTGCTTGTTTCCCGGGCCCAGAATCGGCGTTCCACGGCATGAACCTGCCCCATTACCACCATGATTTTCACATTGCTGTGGCCCGTACTTTGTGAGAAGTCTATGTCTATTTCCTCATCACTCTCGTCACCGCGCTGCTGTTGCCTCTGCGCTGCTGTTGCCTCCTCCTCCTCCTCCTCCTGGTTTTGCTTTGACAGGTTCCGGCTATGCATATACTCCAGGATAATGCGCGTGGTTGTCATAGTGCTCATAATTGCCGCGGTGATCTGAGCGGGCTCCATGATCCCAGTGCTATGGCGTCTGGGCAGAAAAAAGGCGCGAAACGATTGTCTGCTGTTGCTTTCACGGAGGGAGGGAGGGAGGGAGGGAGGGAGTGGGGGCCTGACGACATGTACCCAGAATCACCCGCGACACTGTTTTTGCCCCATCAGGCATTGGGATCTCAACCCAGAATTCCAATGGGCGGCGGAGACTGCGGGAACTGTGGGATAGCTACCCACAGTGCAACGCTCCAGAAGTCGACGCTAGCCTCGGTACTGTGGACGAAGTCCGCCGACTTAATGCACTTAGAGCATTTTGTGTGGGGACACACACAATCGACTGTATAAAAACGATTTCTATAAAACCGACTTCTATAAATTCGACCTAATTCCGTAGTGTAGACATACCCTAAGAAAATAGAGATTGCATTTTAAAAAAAAAAATTTTTGTTTATATGGTAGACTGAGATGATGACAGATGGGGTGCTGGATTACAATTTTGAAGGTGTTACCAACACAGAGGGAAAATAATATGGTTTTATCACAAGTAGCATGTCTATTAAAGATGAAGTAATAGAAATGTTCAGTTTCTATTTAAAAAGATTAAGATCTGCATCCGCATAAGGTTCAAGTATGCCAAGAGTCAACATGCCTGTATCCACCCACCAACTGAGTCATGGAAATCAGAGACGGAAAAGACCTATTACATCTGCCAGCCCATTACCTAGAGGAAAACTTCTGTTTAACTGCTAGTTACTAATATAAGCTCACTAAAAGTTAAGGCATCATACTGCCCTAGATCACTAAAGGTTCCCCTTGTGAAGACAAGAGTGATTAGCGGCTAAGTAGCTGCAGGTTCAGAGCAGAAGGACTTAAGAGGGAGTGGAGAAAAATGTGTTCCACTGTGCTCTGCACTGCTGTTAAAAAAAAGAGCAGTTTGCAATGTGTCTAGCAACTCCCACTTTCTCCAGCATGAACCGAAGAGGGTTGGTGGCCTGGTTACTCCACTCATCCAACTTACCGTTCCTTGAGATGTAGAAGCCCCAGAAAGCACATTAGCCTAACTCCTCTCTCCACTTCAGGCAGTAGTAGGTGTTCACCCTGCACTGCTGCTGCCCAATTCCACTGAAAAAATGAGACTCCCAATGCTGTCTGCCCCTGGCCTTGTTCCCCCACAGAACAAAGAGGAGAATATAGCCTGCAGCAGCTTAGAGATTTTTCTCTTCTTCTAAAGCACAACTCTTTACTGTTAGCTCCTATTAATTAATACTCTTGTATTTATACATAAGTGCAACATTTACATGAACTCCCTATTAATTCATTTGGACCACTGCAAGTGACAAAGTGACACACAGAGGCAGCTCATAGAAAGTCTTAACAAATAAAGTATCACTTACAGATCTGAGTTTGCAAAGGAGTTCTTTGTACTTCAAGGTCATGTCCGTAACAGAAGCTTTATATAATTTGTCATCATAAGCAAGTCCGTTGGCATGATGGTATTACTGATATTTTGGGTTTTTTTCCTGTACTGTCTCATCTGCTGAAGAATCATTTTCTTCTTCAGAGTTAGGGCAATGTTAAACAACTGTATTGCACACATTGCCCTACTTTCTATGTCACAAAGCAGAGAAACCAGAGTATCTACAACAGGTGCCTTGGGAGATATAGTCAGCAGGTAGTTCATCACTGAAAGGAGCAATTGGCTTACAGGATTTAATATTTTTGAGAGTCCAGGTGAAGCTGTAACATTCACTGTGACTTTGTTCTCTATCCCCTACAATAAATGGATTCATAAAAAAACAAACAGACAGACAAAAACACCTTTAAAAAGGGTGATCTGCAGAAAGATTTTAAAATGAACATATATTTTTGGACTAAGTTTGTTTATTTGAGTAAAAATCCCAGTACCTTCCCTCTGGGAACTGCTGTGGAAACGTGCCATCTTTTCAACAATAAACAAGAGGAGAGGGACATAAGAGTAGAGATTATTTACTAGCTAGAAGTGAGAAAAATGTAGTAGTCAGGTGCAAAATAGCCATTTTAGGGCTGCACTTTAAGGCCCAGCCCCAAAAAGGGCTGTTGGGAAAAAAGTTCTCTAAGAGGGCAATCCTGAGTTGAGGAGAGTTGAACAACATTTAGGTTGAGATTCATAACATACTTCATACAACTTGCTTAGAAAGTAACTCATGATAATTATACAAAAACTAAACTACATTTCAGCCAATAAAATAAAATAAAATTGCATTTAGCAGGGTGGGATATGAAGTGTGTTCTGGGTATAATCAAATTACAAAGTTTAGATATGAGAATTGAACCCTTAGTCCAATTGTTCATTGGTGCAACCAGACTGAAGTACTGTGTATACTGCTCCCTACACCTTTTGTAAGGAGCAATAGGCCAGATGCTAACTGGGCTCTTGATCTTTCCCCTCAAGCCTTCTCATGTCTCCTTCACCATGGACATCACTATCAGCTTCTCAAACTAATAATCTGAATGCAGGGGTGTATGTCTGACATGGCTCTGGGTGTGGAGGGAGTTTGATGGGTTGGGCACAGAACAAAAGACTCCTCACCGATCCCTAGCCAGCAGGCTCATCCATAGGGGATTGTTCTAGCTAGTGACAAGTTAGCGTAGCCAATGACTATGCATACAGAGTGGATGCCAGGTCCCACTGAAAGAAAAATGGTTCCTTTTTCAACACTTCACAATGAAAACAAGTTTGCAATTTCAATTTATTTATTTTATTTATTTCATGAAAACTCTTTTGGATTTTTTTTTCTTTGACCAACTCTAATGGGGAGAGTGGAGAGGTAGGGAATGACATGGTGAGAGACAAGGCTGGAGAAGCAGGTAGAACTGAACATATGGAGGTGCTTGAAGGAGAAGACAGGAAGCTTAAATTTGAAGTGATAGAGCAGGAGGATCCATGGGAGAGATGCAAAGAAGGGACTGACATGGATACATTTACAGAATATGCATCTATTGTCCCTTTAATAGTTCTGACTGGGACAAGTCTAGTTATGTAGAAGTCGGTAGAGGCATCGTCTTTGTATTTGAATCACTGTCTTCACTTGCCCATGACTCAGGGAGAGGCATTTCTTTCTGTGAAAGGCAGGCTCTACATATTAGCTATGTAGGCAAATTGAGATGGTAGCTATAACGGCCTTTCAATCACCAGAGAGGAGCCCATCAGCTCTAAAGCATATTTGGGAGATTCTGGAATATTCTTCTCTGGACATACCTCATTCCAGTTTTTCTAAGCTTGCCCATAACATATTCATATCCCCTCAAAACAGACACTTAACCAAATGCAGGAACGATTGTTGGGGAAAGAATATTGATTTTGCATGGGAGCCTAACTGCCCTTTGTGTCTTTGAAAATCTTCTTCTTTATCTCTAAACTGCTAAATGGATATTACAAACAATGGAAAGCTAAAATTAAAATGCAAAAATGTAAGTACTGCACTTGACCTTTAGCAAAATAAACATTAATTTACCAAGATTTCATAGTAGCTTTGTGTTTATATAGAACTAGAACTGAAGTGAACAATCTGTTTTTCAGGTGATTCATTAAAGGACAGATTCTGATACATTTACTCATGTTGAGTGTGACCTGACTCCACAAGTGGTCACACTGATTCAGGGGTGATTTCAATGGAGTAAGGTACCATTCATCTTGAGTGAGAATATCAGAATCTGGCCCTAACCACTTACTAACCAACTTTTGACTATGTTGTTTGGGGAGCGGCGGGAGGGAAATAGAGGGTTTGGCGGAAAGGTGGAAGGAGGGATAGGTTGGGTGTTGAGGATTGCTTCCCATAAATGCTGCAGTTTTGACAATCACAATAAAGTCTGAATAGCTCTTGTATGCTGTAAAACCACATCAGATGATTCACTCTTTAAAAGCACGCATATGCAGAATTACACTATATATAATGCTCCTGTAACACTTGAAAACTAGGAAGGAAGGAATTTAGAGCTGTTATCCTCTGTAACCTGTAAATTTTGCAGGAATAGAGTCCCTCTCAGTCCCTCCTGTGGAGCCTATGAACTCCATTGAGTTAGAGGGTGCATATCTGTCATCACTTCAATATGATGATCTAATAAGTGACCTCTGGAGGATCTAATTAATGACCTCAGTGGCTACTTAGCTACATATCTGCATCATTGTCATCACTTGCCCATAGCTCAGAAAGAGGCATCTTATAATGTAAAAACAAAATAAAATGTTCAAGGTCATTCTCTACCTCTCCATTCTGCCGATTAGAGCTGGTCAAAGAATAAAAATCCAAAAGAGTTTTCAAAAAAACTGAAATTGCAAACTTGTTTTCATTGTGAAGTGTTGAAAAAGAAACCATTTTTCTTTCAGTGGGGCCTGGCATCCACTCTGTATACACAATCATTGACTGCACTAACTTGTCACTAGCTAGAACAATCCAGTATGGATGAGCCTGCAGGCTAGGGATCGGTGGGGAGCCTTGTGTTTTGTCCCCACCCTATCACACTCCCTCCCCACCCATAGCCATGTCAAATATATACCCCTGCATTCAGATTATTGGCTTGAGAAGCTGAGGAGATAGTGCTGTTCAAAGCTAAGGATCCAATTTACAAGGGAAAAAAAACCCAAAACACAAACCCCCAAAACATTCAAAGATATTCAAGTGCCCAGTCAAAGTCACTCAAACAACTAGAACTCTGCCACGGTAACATCGTGAATAAAGCAGTCAAAATCTCTGAAACAACTTTATCTAGGCATCACACATGTCGACCTCACCAGTGACCACAAAAATTAAAATACTTTATTCCTAACTCACAGACTCGAGTACACATTCCATGGAAAAAGATGTACTTTTAACAATGCTATAATTAGCCCTGGTCTACACTACGAGTTTAGGTCGAATTTAGCAGCGTTAGATCGATTTAACCCTGCATCCGTCCACACGACGAAGCCATTTTTGTTGACTTAAAGGGCTCTTTAAATCAATTTCTGTACTCCTCCCCGGCAAGAGGATTAGCGCTGAAATCGACTTTGCTGGGTCGAATTTGGGGTAGTGTGGACGCAATTCGACGGTATTGGCCTCCGAGAGCTATCCCAGAGTGCTCCATTGTGACTGCTCTGGACAGCACTCTCAACTCAGTCCCCCCATTTGTGTGACGAATTAATAAAGAATGCATGAATTTGAAACAACAATGACTTTATTGCCTCTGCAAGCGGTGATCAAAGGGGGGAGGGGAGGGCGGTTGGCTTACAGGGAAGTAGAGTGAACCAAGGGGGCGGGTTTTCATCAAGGAGAAACAAACAGAACTTTCACACCGTAGCCTGGCCAGTCATGAAACTGGTTTTCAAAGGTTCTCCGATGCGCAGCGTGCCCTGCTTTGCTCTTCTAACCACCCTGGTGTCTGGCTGCGCGTAATCAGTGGCCAGGAGATTTGCCTCAACCTCCCATCCTGCCATAAACGTCTCCCCCTTACTCTCACAGACATTGTGGAGCACACAGCAAGCAGTAATAACAATGGGAATATTGGTTTCACTGAGGTCTAACTGAGTCAGTAAACTGCGCCAGTGCACTTTTAAACGTCCAAATGCACATTCTACCACCATTCTGCACTTGCTCAGCCTATAGTTGAACTGCTCCTTACTACTGTCCAGGCTTCATAGAATATCAGGGTTGGAAGGGACCTCAGGAGGTCATCTAGTCCAACTCCTTGCTCAAAGCAGGACCAATCCTCAACTATATTTTTTTGCCCCAGATCCCCTAAATGGCCCCCTCAAGGATTGAACTCACAACCCTGGGTTTAATAGGCCAATGCTCAACTACTGAGCTATCCATCACCCTTCATAATCCATGGGAACAAGGGGTAGGCTGGGGTAGGTGCGACCACGTGGTGCTGCCCGCTGGGAGAGCATCCTGAGGCAGAAGCCTCCAGCTGGCTTGATATTCCAGGCAGGACTGAATCTCCATGAGATGAAACTTAAAGAAGAGAATGACCTGGAGTCACTCCTATTTATGTCCAGGCGCTCCTGACCGACCTCACCGAGGTCTGCCAGGAGCACCCATGTCTGCCCAGGCGCCCCTGACCAACCTCACCAAGGTCGGCCAGGAGCACCCAGGAGACGACGACAACGAGTCGTACTGGATCGTCTGCTGCCGCGAAGGCAAGGAGCTGCTGCTGTGTAGCACTGCAGTACCGCATCTGCCAGCAGCACCCAGGAAACGTACGGTGACGGTGAGCTGAGCCGACTCCATGCTTGCCATGGTATGTCGTCTGCACGGGTAACCCAGGAAAAAAGGCGAGAAATTATTGTTTGCCGTTGCTTTCATGGAGAGAGGGAGGGGGGCCTGACGACATGTACCCAAAACCACCTGCAACAATGTTTTTGCCCCATCAGGCATTGGGAGCTCAACCCAGAATTCCAATGGGTCGCGGAGACTGCGGGAACTGTGGGATAGCTACCCACAGTGCAACGCTCCGAAAGTCAACGCTAACCTCAGTACTGTGGATGCCCTCCGCCAACTTAATGCGCTTAGTGGGGACACACACAATCGACTGTATAAAATTGATTTCTAAAAAATCGACTTCTATAAAATTGACCTAATTTTGTAGTGTAGACATACCCTTAGACTAGTAACATACTGAGGGCATTTCTCACTTTTCACGAAGATTCTGTGTGCCACCAATTATACAAATGTCATATGACACTGGGCTCTTGTATCAACATATAGGGCCAATTCACAAGGAGGGCTTAGGCATCTAGCTTCCCCATTAGGTGCTTAAATCCAACATTTGGGCACCACTGGCATACACAAACCCCTGTTCAGCTACCACCTAAACCTGTAGGCACCTAAATTCCCTAGACACTTAAATTTCTGCTGATGGGCATGTGGACAGCCGCCTCAGTCTTGACACCACTGAGCAGCTTGGTGCCAAACCTGTGCAAAGCCCCAGTGGGATTCACAAAGTAGAGTCTTCCCTCTCCTATCTCGCCTCTGGGACCCAATCCAGTAGGCGTCCTATATAGATATACAGACATAAAAATGCCTTATACAAGTATCGCTATTTCTGTGTGGGAAAGGGTATTCCAGTATATGGCACCTTTATAACTGTCTATACTAGGAATTGTACACACTCCTAACCCATAAAAGAGTTATAATGGTATCCCATCAGTTGGGATCCTTATAATAATCCATTGTTGAGACTTTGTGGTTGCTTACAGAGTGCACTAATCCATCCCTGACCTGATCTGAACACCCAAAATTGTAGAGTTCTTCTTTACCTGAATCAAAATCTGAATTTTTCAAATGTCCCTTTTCTTTATAAGGGGTTGAACTTAAACCACAGATACCAACATGCCTGAATTTGGGGGTGTTGCAAACCCAGATCTGAATTTTGCAGTTTAAGCCTTTCCTCTGTGTAGTGTTGCCACTTTAATGAATGCTGGCCTGATCCTGCAGTGGAGAGTTTTGCCTGTGAGTGGACTCCACTTCCTTCTCCTATCTTCAAGGTGTGGAAGATGTCATTCTTTCCCTTTCCATTCCCCACTTCACTTTCCTTCACTCCTTCCATCCCCTCCTCTCACAGTGTTCAGCCTACTCTTACTCCTCGGTACCCTCTTAGCCTCCTGTCCCAAACCCATTCTCTTACCCTGACTTGCCCAGTACCCTGCCGCCTTCTCCCTCCCTGCTGCCCCACACTTTCCTACCTCCTACATATCATATTGTCTTCCTTCCCTTCACAATCCCCTAATGCCCTACATTCTCACTCCCTGACCCTTCCCCTCAATCTTCCTGCCTGCCTCCACCACCATGCCCTTATTTACTCATTCTCCCTACATGTTCCTGATCGCTGCCCTGGCCTGATGGGAGTTGGTCATTTCTAGTAAAGGGAAAATAATCATGCTCATGTCATAAGCAGATTTAAAAACAAAACAAATAAAATACAGACACACGACAATGTCACAAAAGTTGCTAATTCTGAGATAGTTATCAGACCAAAATCTGTTTTCAACAAGACTGGTACAACTTTCAGAATTTCACAAAGGGTATGTCTACACTGCATCTGGGAGCAAGCTTCCCAGTCTGTGCCAAAAGACTCATACTACTGGAGCTCACACTAGTGTGCTAAATATAGCTGTGTAGACATCACTTTGACCTTCAGATGTATTGGAGCATAAGCTTTCGTGGGTGAATACCCGCATGCATCTGACGAAGGGGATATTCACCCACGAAAGCTTATGCTCCAATGCCTCTGTTAGTCTATAAGGTGCCACAGGACTCTTTGTTGCTTTTTACAGATCCAGACTAACACTCTGATACTTGACACTTTGACCTTGTGGCTCAGGTTCTCAAGCCCTGGGGAAATGGGCTGTGCTTGAGAGCCCAAGCTCCAGCCTAAGCTACAACACCTACAGAGCTATTTTTAGCACACTAATATGAGCCCCACTAGCACAAGTCTGTTGACTCCCAGATGCACTCTAGACATAACCAATGACTTTGACACATGGAAGTCATGTTCCAACGTCAAGGGTCTTCTGAGCTGTCAGTGCAGTGGGAGCTCCAAGAGTATCAAAAATAAGATTAGTACCCCATACAATCACTGTAATGACATTAGAACTGATGCCATCAAAAACTTGCTCTTCATAGTCTACTCTAGCAGTTTCAATGCTCACACCTCCTGCAATTATATCACATTCTGCAAAGTCTGCAGAGAGAAGAGGGATAGTCCAGAGAAAAATGATCAGAAGGGCTAAGTGGACAGAGAGGAAGTGAGGCATTCCTCTACAAATAAAGCATTTCTTCACTATACAAGAGGGGATACCCAACACTTCCCTCCATCTCAGAGGATCTGAGCTTCAGTCTTTTTGAATAAAAGACTACTTAGACTAATATACTTGGAAGTGGCTCTCTTGTCTACCTTTTTCTGGACCAGAGGGTGAAGGAAGTTTGGTAATATTCTAATACCAATTCAATTATTCAAAAGCTGGAACATAGGAACTATCTAGTATGTAGGGACACCACTCGACTCACAACAGCCTGATGTTGGAGGCTGTTATTTTCAGAGACAAGACTAGTTAGACTCAAACACCTGATCATGACCTGAAATGCTGGGAAGCCCTTAGAAGATGAGTTAACCAGTCAAAAATGTACTCAAACTCACACTGGGAATAATTTGTTTGATGAGGCTCCTGATTGCAGCCTGTTTCTATATCTCATTATCATTACCATATATAACTTTGTGTTACTGAACCATCCCTGGAGCCTTTTAGTCTCCAAGAGAGGAATCAGACAAAACTATATCTTTGGAGAAGAGGAAATTACTTAACTGTAATTGCTCTTCTCTGAAGATATATGTTATGACATCCCATCATTACCCTCCTCTCCTCAGAACTGAGGGTTCTGAAATCCTTTTGTCATTATACTTTTCAAATTATTTTGTACATATGAGTGTATTTCCACCTCTCATGAGATATGAGCTGGTAGCTGAAAGCATTAAGGGGCTTCTAAGTTCTACAGCAGGGCTGGCTCATGATGCCTCCTGCTTGAACCGATGGCTTAAAGTTTTTATTTGAGGAGTTCCTATCTTGCTTTTGTACTGGAGCATCACCCAGGAGTGGGGGTCTATAACAGCTTATATATTCAGAGAACAGTAGTGTAAGCAAGGTCTGAATAAGCTCTCCCCTGACCGCTAATAATGAGCTGGGGAGGGGGAAAGGTTTCAGGACCAGACTGTGTTTACATGAACACACCTACTCTGCCTAGTTATCTAACAGACAGAGCTGTGTTGCCAATTTTAGCTGATGTTGGGTTACAAATCACTTTTGAATGCAAAGATAATGAAATGTTGTTATCCTTATTGTATGAGTAAAGGGCAGCAGAATTGTACTAACCTGTCGTGATTGAGGGGGTGATCCTCAACTGAACTGAACTTGCTAAGCAAGGGGCTCGGATGCCAGACCCCTTTCAAAGGGTCAATGGGAGTGGGGACAGGTGTTCCTGTCTGGAGGTGTGGGCTCTCTTTAACCCGTAGGCATTGTTTAACCTGCCCCTCCCCACTATTCAAATATAGAGCTAATTAAGGCTTCATTAGGAATGTTTTTGTTTTGTTAAGTGATCACTAGAGCTAAAATCATCTGTTGTAGGATGGTGTTTCTGCACAGCCTGCTTCAGCAGTGAGGTTCCCCACTTAGAGCTGAAAGTCACTGAGAGTTGGGTGGAACCTTAAGAAACTAACCTGCAGAGGTCACAGTAGAGAGGCAGGTGGTAGCAGAAGGTGATGGTTTGCATTGGTGGTGGCCAGCAGAGCAGCTGATGCCAGAGCAAGCGCCCAGATGGCAGACTGAGCCAGGTGTATTCCT
Organism: Platysternon megacephalum; assembly: GCA_003942145.1. Lineage (NCBI taxonomy): Eukaryota > Metazoa > Chordata > Testudines > Platysternidae > Platysternon > Platysternon megacephalum. The sequence continues at coordinate 4,187,372 of QXTE01000004.1, forward strand.
GCAAACACACACACACCAGGGTGGGAGGTCAACTCACGCAGATGCACCTCTGAACTCTGGGTCTTGAACTGACCAAGGACAACACTGTGAGTGGGGTGCAGTGGAGGGGGAAGGGCACATTAAAAGAACTTTTGGTTGTTGGACTCAAGAATCTGAGGCAAAAGATAGTGCTTAACATACTCTGGAATGGGTGTTTTGCTCATGGTTTTCTGTTTATGAATCGTGCTTGTGGTGTTTTTCCCAAATTAATGCCTACTTACTTCACTCCTTCTGTTAAAAATTTATTTTTTACACTCAGACTGTGCTTGCAAGAGGGGAAGTATTGCCTCTGAGAGGCACCCAGGGGATGATGTGTAACTTTCCCCGATTACCGGGTGATGGCTCGAGCCGGTTCTGTACTGTATTGTTACCGTAGTTAAAGATAATGTGGAAGACAAATGAAGATTATGTGGACTTGTTGAGAGGTGGTTGTAATGTGAGTTGCCAACGCTGCCGAGATATGCTGATGGACTATTTGAAATGGTATAATCACCCACACTGAGTATCATAGAATGTTTCAGTGACTGGGAAGCTGATGTATCATTACCCTTACATTACTATTAATATGGTCCATTATTAATGTTACATTTTAAAGGCAGGCCAAATAATATTTTAATATACACTGGTCTGGATACACAAAGTGATTTAGGTGCCTAACTGCCACTATAGGGGATAAAATCCAAAATTCAGATCTTCAGAACCCCTGCTCAGCTGCCACCTAACCCTGTAGACACGCAAATTCTCTAGATCAGTGGTTCTCAAACTTTTGTACTGGTGACCCCTTTCACATAGCAAGCCTCTGAATGCGACCCCCCTAATAAAAATTTTTTTAAAATAATATATTTAACACCATTATAAATGCTGGAGGCAGAGCGCGGTGTGGGGTGGAGGTTGACAGCTCGTGACCCCCCCCCCATGTAATAACCTCGCAACCCTCTGAGGGGTCCCTAACCCCAGTTTGAGAACCCCTGCTCTAGATGATGTGTTTCCACCAATAAAGTCCCCTAAAAATCTGCCAGTCAGCATGAGCACTCTCATGTACCACATGCCTAAGCCCCATCAGGAATGTCACATGGGGTGTCCTCCCACATATCTCACCTGTGATATGGTAGGCATGCTTGCCTAAGTGGTTGGTTATATCACCACCTTTTAGAAGAAAGGACTCAGGCGTTCAACTCCAAGAGAGGGTTTATGGGTGTGAATCCCAAACAGAGATAGATGCCTCCTTTTAGACTTTAGGTGCCTAACTCCCATTGAGAGGCAAGGTTTAGGACCCACACCCTCCTCGGCATTTACTATTGGATACCTTAGGCTAGTCCCCCACTCAGCATGCTGGCATTTGTGGATCCCATTCTTAGGCACCTAGGGTTAGATTCACAAAAGGAATTTAGGCATGGTGATGCCAAGCATTGCCATGCCTACCTTTCAGATGCCTAGACAATCAATGACATTAACAAAGCCTGAATCAGGCGCCTAGGCTCCCTATACTACAAATGGGGAAACATAGGCACCTCCGAATGGGATTCACAAAAGCCAGCACACTGAGTGGTTCCTTACCTAAGCTAGCCATTGGAGATGCTAAACCTCACCCCACTCTCAGAGCTGGAGATGTCCAGGCAGCAGGGAGGTGCCTCCCTCCACTTGGGATTCTCAGCTGCAACCCTTCTCTTGGGGTTACATGCCTATGGTGTTTCTGGTGGTGGCAGGAGGAGGCCCACCCACAAAATTTCTAGCCTCATGTATATGGCACTCACCTGGGATGTGGGAGAGGTCCAGTTCAAGTCCCCACCCTCTGCCTGAGGGGGAGAAGGGATTTGAACAGGGATCTGCCACCTCTCAGGTGAGTTTGGATAAATATTTTTAAAATTACTAGAGAAGGAGACCTGGACCCTGAGTCTCCCACCTCCCAAATGAATGCTCTAACCACCCAGCTACAGAGTCATTCTCATGCTTTCTTTCTCTCTGGCCCAATGACCCTCTCATTATTTACTCACAGTGGCACAGATTCAACAGGAGAGACTGAGGAAGCCATTAGACTAGTGTGATAATCCATCTAAACAATTCCCACTAGAAGGTACCTTCAATCTAGATAAGATCATACATCTCAGAGGAGCTTTTTAATCACCAAAAAGCCTCTGACACACAGTGGGAGCACCCAAAAAAAAAAAAAAAACAACCTTGTACTTTTTGTCTGTGTTTATTCTTGACCTTGAACGCAGAGCAGCTCTCTCTTTATCTCTGGGCCAAGCGGAATTTCAAATTAACCCCTTTCTTTCCTCAATAGACAAATTGCTCCCACTGTGTGTCAGAGGCTTTTTGGTGATTAAAAAGCTCCTCTGAGATGTATGATTTTATCTAGATTGAAGGTACCTTCTAGTGGGAATTGTTTAGATGGATTATCACACATGTAAAAAATTCCAATTTTCTAAATACCTGCAGGTTCTAGGACCATAATGTACGTACATGTAATATGCTGGGGTACCCTTAGGGGGTACAGGGGAATGCTTAGACTGTCCCCCACCCATTTTCCAATCACTCACACTGACACGGCGCCCTGTCCGCTAGCGGCTCATAAGTTAAGACCACCTTCCGCTCAGGTCACTCACACAGGAAAGGTTAATCGAGGGTGTCCACGACCTTCCTACACCTCCCTTCAGCAAAGAACATTGGCTAGTCTCAGAGAGATGGCGCCGCTTACTCTGATTGCTTCCAGTGAGATGATCAGACCAGTCAGTGACTCACGCGGAGAGGAAAAGGCGGAGGGAAGATGGGTTCACACAATCTTAGACCCAGGCAGGCCCCTCGCAGGACGATGCCAGGCAGAGAGAGACGCCTCAGTCAGGACCTTTTACCGGTCCACTAGGTGGAGTCAATTACAGCAAGCATTTATACCTTTTGTTACATACAATAATGGGTGACAGCTGCATTTTGTTTATACATATATCCTCCTGATATCTTATTTTCCTCAACTATTTAGACTATAGTCTACATTCCATACTTATCTAACACAAGGTCACAACAACTTCTCATACAGTTCTTTCCCACTCGCCTCACACAATCCTCGCTTCTACAAATCTCGCGTTATTAGGGTTACATCTAGCCTGACTCTTCCTCACACAAGGGGACTGTTTGAATATGAAATCCCCTTCAAATCCGTCAGTTCTTTCTCTACTTCCACACTGAGGGAGCCCCACACCAGAATATCCTATTGCCCAGTGGTTACAGCATTCACTTGAGAAATGGCAGATCCCTGATCTTCAGGAAGAAGAGGGAATTGAAAAGGGGGTCTCCCATGTTCCTCCCCTGCCCCCCCCCCCCCGGCATTTTGTGTATGCTCACTTATAGGGAATCAATCCAATAGCTGAGGTCTGAGCATACTTAGCGGATCGGGCCACGCCCACAAGTCAGTTGCAGAAACATCTATCTTTCTTTGGTTCATGCATCACTCTGGGACTTAGGCACCTGCACGCCCAGCCTGGGGCTACATTGTACATGCCCACAGGCAGAAAAATAGGTGCTGAAGAAACTTTTGCTGAAAAAATGTAGGTGCCAAGTGAGTTTTAGGCACCTACAGGGCTTGGAGGCAGCCGAGCAGGGGCTTTATGAATCTCAGGGGGGCCTGATTCTAGGATTTAGGTGCCTGAAGTGGCAGTGAGGCACCAAAGTCCTTTTGTGAATACAGACCCTAATTCTTCCCATATATTGTATAGGGCACCTGTGCATACAACTTTAGGCTGTGGATTCCATTAAGTTAAGCACTGAAACCTAAGTGCCCCTTGTGGATCTTGCCCACTGTATTAATCTCTCTTAAATACTATTTTTGCCCTGATAGTTATAGACATCTTGAAAATCATCACTTTTGAGCATGTTATTTCAAATTCTCTGACAATTTAAAGGAAGATTTGAATTTTAATTCTGGGTAATAGCGGTCTCAGTCATTCCACATTGTTCACTCTCTCTGCCTTCTTCATCTTTTGCTTCCCACATACTAATTCATAACGTTCTGCTGTGATAAGATATGCATAAACATATGTTAAGTAGTAGAAGCAATAAGCTGGAACCTCTGGCTTCATCTGATGTTGTTGCAAGCTGCTTTCTCTGAGGAAGTTGTCAGTAATGTCACTAGTCTTGACAAGAAGACTGTAATGAATAGGTTCATTTTTAATGTATCACCTCTGAACATACAGTGTTTTGAATAAAGCAGAGGAATATGTTGCGGGGGGCGGGGAGTGCTGTGTTGATCATACATTGATCCCAAAATGTTTTATTAGACTAAGGAAAACCAGTCGTATTTCTGTTTTAGATTTCCATTAGAACCCTTCCACTGACACAGTGACTGTTTACAAAGTTAAAAAGTATTTATATTCCATCAGCCAATGAGGAGTGCTGGGTGTGAAAGGTTTGGAGATTCAGTATAGCTCCATTCTTTTCTGCTTTCAGTTGGGCCTGAAATGTCATAAGAAGAGTTGTTGGGTTTTTTTTTCCCTTACTCATAATTATGATAATTATTTTATGTATTAAGCACCAATGTGCTCTGGTCTGTACAAGGCATAAAATGAGATGGTCCCAATTTTTTTTTTTTTTAATTATTTTAGTGCTTCTGTTGCTTGGGTTTGGTTATAAGGGATCCGAAAATGCTGAGCCATCAAAATGAAAAATAAAAGTTACCCAAACTATATAAAAGATGTCAGAAGCTTTCATTAGGGTTCTGATCAAATTTTGGGCAAAGATTTGGGCCATCTTCTTTTTTATCCAAATCACTTTGCCAATTCTAACAATAAATTCTTCCCATACATTTAAACCTTGAATATGACATCCATCACATTCTCTAATCTTTCAAGTACAGCAGGACAGACCATATGTAAGTGATAGACGCTCAGTCCTACAGTTTTTAAAGGAACCTCCAACATGTTGCAAGTTGAAAAATTCCAATGGAATGCATTGTGGGATAACTTAGGCCTGGTCTACACTGGGGGGGGGGAAATCGATCTAAGATACGCAACTTCAGTATGAGAATAGCGTAGCTGAAGTCGACGTATTTTAGATCAACTTAAAATCACTTACTTCGCATCCTCGCGGCGCGGGATTGATTTCCATGGCTCCCCCGTCAACTTTGCTTCCGCCTCTCGCTGAGTTGGAGTTCAGCAGTTGACGGGAGAGCGACCGGGGAATCGATTTATCACGTCTACACTACACGTGATAAATCGATCCCTGATAGATGGATCGCTACCCAACGATCCGGTGGGTAGTGTAGATGTACCCTTAAAGGTGACCTCCAAAGGGGAAAAATGTACTGTTCTCTTTGTTCTTCTTTATGATTTATATAGATAACCTTAAAAGATTTCTTCAACTACTCAATCCCCCGAAATGCCTAACTAGAGAAGAGAGCTTAGATTGAGCATAGCATGAGCATCACAGTAATATTTAAAACAGAGATGAGCCAAACTGCAAAATTTAGATTCAGATCAAATTTTGCTGAATTTCAGCAATGCTCAGACCCAGGGTTTTGGTTTGGATCTCTCTCTTATTTTAAAGACATAGTCTGATTTGACGTAAGATTGAAAGGACCACTTTAGCACAGTTTAATTCCCTGGCAGTCTTCACTCTAGATATTCTAAAATAAGACAACTGATCCAAAGAGCACACAAGGATAAGGGTCAGGAGTATTATGAAAGCCCACAATAGCTTGCCCTAAAATAACTCCCTCCTCTTTTTCCACCAAATCCTTATGTAACCCTTCTGCCCATCTGAGTTGGCAGCAACAAGGACCGGGTTCAGTATCTAGGGGTTCCGTTTCAATAACACAATGCAAAACCGGCTCGAGCCCCCACCCAGTGACCTGGGACAATTTCATACCACCCCCCGGGCGCCTCTAAGAGGCAATACTTCCCCTCTCGCAAGCACGGAGTCTGAGTGTAGCAAAATCCTTTTAATAAAGGAGGGAAACAATGCGGCATTATATTGGGGAAACACCACAAACAGGATTCATAATACAAACCATGAGCAAAAGACCCACCCCCAAGTAAGGTTGGCAGTGTCCTTTTCCCCTCAGGGTCTTAAGTCCAACAACCCAAAAGATCACCCCAAAGTCCCAAAAGTCCAACACCTCTAAAGTCTCTTGAGTCCAACAACCCAAGAGTCTCTGTCCTTGGTCAGTGCAGCCCCAGAGCTGCAGAGTTTTTGCCCCCCACAGCCTGGGTGGAAGGGGGGGGGAAGAAAGGGTACGCAAGGTGTTAAGGGGCACCTTACGTGGTCCGAGGCCAACTGCCCCGCCTCTCCGTGGGGTTCTGCTGTCGCCTTCACCACGAGCCGCTCCACTCCACTATCCGTCCCGTGAGCTGCACCAGCCATCCCACAAACTGCTCCGCTCTGCTCGCTGTCCCGCAGGCCACGCCAACCATCCCACAAACTGCTCCGCTCTGCCAGCCACTTCGCAAACTACTCCACTCGCCGTTCCGTGGACCACACCAACCATCCCACAAACTGCTCCGTTAGCTGCTCCGCAAACTGCTCCACTCCACCAGCCGCTTAGCAATATAGCTTCAGGCTCCCCCACTAGTTAACACAGCACTCAGTGACCTCAGCTCTTAGTACCTTTAGTGATCTCCGCTCTTAGTGATTTCAGCTTGTAGTAGGGGAGCCCTAGTGCTGGTGCACCATTGGCCCAACGCAAATTCAGCTCAGCACTCTGTAACTAGACTCCTAATGGAATCAAAGTTAGCTCTGACATTCAACAGTGGCGAGAGAAGGCGGTGCAATTGGTGTTTCAGGCCCTCAAAAGGGGCCTATCCCATCAGGTACAAATACCTGTCCCCAGCCTCTCTCAATTCACTGGGTTTTGGAACCCATGTCCCCTGTCTAGCAAGTGCTACTTAGTTGATGGTGAGTCCCTCTGTCATAAAACAGTTCCACTGGCCTTGATTCACATAACCATGGTAACAACACTTTATTCTTCCTACCCCAATAACAGAAAAACTGGGGATCCTACAACAGCCAAAGTTACCATTTTTGGGCTGCTGTAGACTCATGCTAGGTGGAGTGGGTGTGCCTATGCAAACAAGATCAGCCCCTGAAGTTCTTTTCCACACTCGCCATAATTCACCACCAGATGTCAGGGTAGAGCTCATCCTGACTCTGCTTACACTTACATACAGAGTGAATTTCTTCCTCAGAGTAGTTCATTAATGATCTCATCAGAAACAGGCAGAAACTCCAAGTTACCACACTGAACAGATATTGAGAGGATACAGAAACTAAAGTTTTGTGAGCATCCCAGATTCTCTTCTCTGCAGATAATTGAGAACATTGCTTAGTAAAGTTTACTGACATTTCTTATGCATCCCTTACTTAAATAAACATGACATGAATGAAAGACATACTAACATGCACACAATCTATTGTCGACCTAAAGGTTAATAAAATCGTGGGGCTTTCTAGGATCACACACAGATGTGCTGATTTCAACCTTGAACCTGAGAAAATGTTTCTGAGAGTTCTCTGTATAATCAGTGAAACAATAAAAGTATAAACAAGTGTATGTTAAAACAAAAACTCCAGCACAATCTCACCAATTTTCCATTTTAATTAGGTTTCCATTTGAGTGTTGCAAAAATGTTAATAGCAATCAAAGATTCATAAAGCAATTATTTGGGCCTGGGTTTATATGTTGTTCTTCAGACAGTGGTATGATGGCTAGCACCCACACTTTCTCTTTTCTTTTTTCCTCCCCTTCCCACTTTTTTCCATTATACTACATCTCTTTTTGTCCACTCATCCAAGTTTCAGTGTATTAACCATTGCAAGAGAAGAATGGGAAAAAAGCCACTAGGGACATGAAGAAAAAAATCCTGACTACTTTTCTTGTAGTGCAACTGACTTTTAATAAGAAGGAAGACCACATGAAGAACATTGTAACACTTTGTACATCCACCTTATAAAGCTCTTGATCCAAAGTCCATTGACATCAATAGGCTTTGGAATCAGAGCTAGGTCACGCTGTGTAGACACTATTCTGGGTAGGAACTGTGCAGATATGATATTGTGAGGATTGCATTTTTGTATGTTGTAATTTTAAACGACACTTTCATTATATTCTTACTCCTGCAGTAGTAACAGTTGTTTGAATGTGGGGTTTTGTTGCCAGGCATTTGGTTTCACTTGTTGTACATATTTTTGTCATTAAATACAGATAAGAAGTAAAGGAGGTGAGGAGGAGCAATTACCGGTGGTTAAAGGACTAGTTATTCATCTGATGTATCCAGAGTGATTCTATGGAAGTCAACTGAAAATCTGGCACAACACATTTAAAATCAAACTTAAAAAAAAGCAAATAAACTTCCCTAATGTTTCTTGATTTGTATAGCGTTTCTGAGAGAGTAAACCCTTGCTTAATGTGTATAAAATGGCTTTGTTGCAGAAAAGGGGAATCAGTATTAGGTGTTAGCTCTTAGAACAAAACCCAAAGATAGAAAAATTGATCTACTGCCTGGGGTTTCTGAGCCTGCAAAGACAGATATTACAGATGGTGTCAGATAATTAGTGGGGTGGGGTAGTAATTTGGGGGGGGGGGAATAGAAGTTAAATCTCAAGAGCCCATCTGTCAAGTAGTTGATTATTTCGTCAAGGTAGTTAATATATTTCTGGCCTTAGAAAATGAATTATTTCTCATGGTAGTTTGTCTTGAAATGACTGTCATGTTAAAGTAGACATGTTATATTCTGCTGTGTAAGAGCTCAGTGCTCAGGTTCTGAGTTCCAGCAACAGGCACAGCCTGAGAGTACTTGTCAAGGCTGATTCTCCACTCTGTCACTCCGAGTGCAGAAGTGGGGGCCCGCAAGGATTTTAAAAATTAATACTGGCCACTCCAGGCTTGTATTAAACTCCCCAGGTTACAGCTTTTCTCTGACCTTGGCTTGGTAAACACTGTCACCACCCAAATGCAAAAAAACCCCTTTGAACCCAGGAAGGAGCACTTGGGAATTCCTTTCTGTGGGGTACCCTCAAGCCCTTTCACCCCCCCCCCTTCCAGGGAAGAGCTGAGAAAGAAAATAAAGGAAATTAGCTGTTGCCACCAGCTAATTAAACAACATGTGCACAAACCTTTTAGGACACAAAATCCAATCCTGTTCTTAAAAAAGGTAAAATTTATTAAAAACAAAAAGAAAGGAAATACATTTGAAACTTAGGCTTTTTGCTAGATCTTAAAAGAAACAATTACAAAAATTAAGCATCAAGATAGCTCTCTTGAGGTTCAGCTTAAAGATTACAAGCAAACCAAAAGCATCTGGGGTTAGCACAGAGGAGATCCACAAGCCAAAATAAAGAAATAAACCTGATTGTGTCTATTTAAACATTTTCTGTCCAATGATTTCTTCTACATTCTTCATACCTGGTTCAAGCCTTACATAGCATTCCTGCTTATAGCACTGCTGCTCCGTGTCTCCTTCTCCGGAGAACAACAGACAAAGGGGAAGTTTTTTTCCCAGTTTAAAAAGTTCTAGCCTTCCCATTGGCTCTTTTGGTCAGGTGCCCACTCCTTTTCCTTTACCTGGGGAACTTTGCTAACCCTTTACAGGTAAAGCAAGCAGAGAACAGCCACCAAGAGGGACTTTATAGCTAACTGGCTGGCTGTTCATAAAAGGGAGCTACCCCCCACCCCCTTTCATTTATTACAGTACTACAGAATCATTTGAGAAGCTCTTTCGGTGGCTAAATGAAGGGATAGAGATGTCTATGGCATAGAGCTTTTGCAGGAATGGAGGAGATAAAAAAGGAAGAAAATAAGAAGTATCCTTAATGAACCTCTGAAAATAAAAAGTGAAGAAAACTATTTATTAGTAAAGATTGAAGCAAGTAGAGAAGTTCTCTAAGCCCACCAATATATAGGAAGGAACAGTGAAGTGCTGAATCTGTGGTTAGGGAGAAAAAGAGTCAACAATCTGCAGGACCCTTTTTTAATTTGGATATCACCAGTTAAAATTAGAAGAAGGATAAAAGCTGAATTGCAAGTTCCCAGCTGAGTATAAAGCCAGTTACGGGCATAGTAAGATTTTATGACCACACTACAAGGACCACAGAACAGGGAGAAGTGTTCAAAGTCTGGTAGGTCATTTGGAAGTTGTATACGAGTGAAGATTTATTTCTTTTAACCATTTTATTTTCCTTTCAAAGTTGGTAGGAGCTAGATGAGGCTGAAGAACTACTAAAAATATTATTTAAAGCAAGAACTGGCAAAAGTCAACAGGTCTAGATGGATTCCTGCCCTTACCACTCCCCCACGCCACTGGAAAAAGAAAAATCATTTAACCTGTTAAATTGCTGTGGATATAAAACTGACTTTCTTATGTCAATGTTTATTATTGTATCTTACCATGAGATCTGCAAGCACTTTGATAAAAGAGCTGAAAGATTCTCAAACTTCACTCTAAGATCTCACTTTGTGTATTTCACATACATATTTTTTACTATCTTACAGCAATACTTTCTAGTGAATCACTGGACATATTCCTACACCCCTTGCAGCAAAAATACATTAGGGGATACTATTGTTTTAACTTCTCCAGAAGCACAGGCAAGAACTTGAGAACCCCAAAATGACATCTCTCTCACCAAATCAATCTTCCTGTAAGTGTGCTGCTTTAACTCCTCATTGTGGGAGGACCGAGAAGGTAAATTTGAAAGAACATATTTTAGAATGGTTTGATATTTTTTCATTATAAATTGCATGTGAATTGTTTTAACCCAAGCAATCTATTATTATTTCTTATTTATATTGCACTGTTGTTGCACCTGGAACTGTGCAATAGGTGAACTGAGCCAAGAGCTCTTGGGAATAGGGCCTTGAAATGAAACACACAGAAACCTATTAATAGTCATGATGTGACTATTAACATCCATATTATATGATATAATTAACATTTCATGCCTCAAGATGCAAATGAAAGAAAACCGGGACCAAGACATTAAAAGGGAATTAAGAAATTGAAAAAATGTTAACGTGTATACTTATTTAATGCTGGTGTCTAGCATATTTCCACTGTCTCCTTAACCACCATTTCTCATACCCATCTGCCTCTGAAACTTCACCCAGGATCTTTTCATAGTTGATAGTTTTGCCACTTGAAATTCAGAGTACCAGGAAAATGTAACTCAATTTCAAATAGCTTTTTTTTTTGTTATGATTCACCTGAATGATCAACCTATCTAAATAATACTTTTAAGATACTGAATCACAGACGTATTCACAGGATGGGAATCATATTTATCTGCGGCATACTCAGAGAGACAAACTGGTACCATTAGTCCTACTCAGAATAAATATCCACTGTCCTGAAATAAAAGTGATTTCCTCTGCCTGAGTTTTGAAAAGACATCATGAATGCACTAATTCAAGGAAGATTAGCATTAAACTGCCAGCCAAATATCTGTTTTACCAGACAGACACACACAGTGATGTTGTGGATATCTGTTGTATCATTAGAAAAGTGGCCTCATTTGTAGACCTATTTAGTATGTTTACATCACTTTGAGTAAAATTTCTCTCTCAATTCTTTAGTTACACTTTAATTTCCTTATTGCAGGATAATTCTTCGGACCAGTGCCAAAGCAAAGCAGCCTAAAGTCCACCTTCAATGCACAACTCATATGACTGAAATGGTGAGACTTTATCCAAAATGATCAGGTACAATCTTTCTGTTGCCTCATATACACATTAGCTGGGCAGTGGCGACTTTAAAAGTTGGGGCCAGATTTTCAAAGATAGGTACATATAAATTCCATGTATACGCATATCAATACCTGATCTGCAAGTACACATTGCATATTTGCATCTATATTCTAGGTACACAAAAATATATGCAATTGCACGTAGCTGATGATAGAGAGAGAGAGAGAAAGAGAAAAAAATGGATATATGAGTCGATCACAGGATGTCTATCATCACCAGTGTGATGCAGTTGCAAAAAAAAAAAAAAAAAGCATGTGTCAGGCAAGGCATTTCTAGTATGGAGGGAGAAGTATTAATGCCATTGTATAAGGCACTGTTAAGACCTCATTTGGAATACTGTGTACAATTCTGGTCACCCATGTTCAAGGACAATGTATTTAAACTGGAACAAGCACAGAGAAGAGCTACTAAGATGATCAGGGAAATGGAGGACCTATCTTATGAGAGGAGCCTAGAAGATTTTGGCTTGTTTAGCCTAGCAAAACAAAGGCTGTGAGGGGATATGATTGCTGTACATAAACACATGAGGGGGTAAACACCACAGAGGGGTGAAGAGCTATTTAAGCAAAAGCACAATGTTGGCACAAGTACAATTGGGTATAAACTAGCCATGAATAAATTCAGGCTAGAAATTAGATGAAGGTTTCTAACTATGAGAGAAGTCAGACTTTGGAACCAGCCTCCCAATAGGAAGTGTGGAGGAGAACAACTGAATTAGTTTTGAGAGAGAGATGGAAAAAAATATGAGAATGTCTGATGGGGTTGCCTATGATGATGGCGGGGCAGGGCTCGGCCATCCTGTAAGTCTCTTCCGTCTTATTGCTTATGTTCCTAAAAGCTCATGCTTCGGGACTTCAGCCAGTCACATGCAGAGATCAGGAAGAGTTTTCCTTCCCCTATGTATTTTTCCTCCCTCCTTCCTCTGAAGGATCAGAGAAGGCCACAGTTGGAGATGGGACACTGGGCAGGGTGGACCAGAGCTCTGAGTAGGCACAGAGCATTCTCTCCCCCAGGTGCTTAGCTGGCTGGTTCTTGCCCCCATCACAGGAAAGTGCCCTAGCCACTGGGCTATAGAATATTCTAAGGCAGGTCACTCTCAGTGTCTCCTGCTGAAACGGTTCCACTGTATATAAATCTTTAAACATGCATTGGAGCAAGGGGACTGGAGTCTCCCTCTTCCAGGTGAAAGCTCCAACTATTGTGCTGTAGAGTCATTCTCACTCTGGTTTGGATCCGTGAATAATTTGTACACCATGGAATAGCTTCAGACAGGAAAGACTGAAAGACCTGCCCCCAAAATACGCCATTACCCCTGGTTGGAGCATTCTCCTGGGACTGGGGAGATGGCAGTGGCAGCATCAGCACCACCTCCTCCTGTCTTGAAAAAGTGTTGACCTGTCTTAGGTGACTAACTCCAGGAGAGTGTTTAACAGCCACAAATTCTGAGTGGAAAAACAGGCACCTAACTCCAGGTCAGAGGGAGGCATCTTTGAAAGGAGGGGCAACACTCCTCTTCTCCCCTCTTTCTAGTGGCTCCCTGTTCAGCTTGCTGGCTTTTGTGGATCCCTTTTTAGGTGCCTAATTCTCACCCCTGCATTGCATATGAAGCCTCGATGCCTAACTTCTGTGGATTCCAGTGAATGACAGAGTCCCTTAACATTAGATGTTGAAATGCTGAGTGTTGCAATGGGTAAGTCCCTTTGGGGATGTAGCCCAATGTGTATATAACGTAAGGGACAATCCAAATTAATTCTTGTAATCAGGAGAGAGGTTTGTTTGGATTTTTAACACATGGACTGAAAATAAACTTCTTTTAACAAACAAACATCCAGGTTACCTGAATGAAATAGTTTTAGGAAAGTTAGCTAAAGAAATGTCAGTCAAATCCACTTCATCCTGAACTTCAGTGTTGATTGATGCCAGTAGGAAAATAGGAAAACTAAACAGTGAAAAAGGGCTATTCTCCCTTCAACAGAAAAAAAGGCCCCACAGTGGAATACATAAACACATCTGAAGCAGGGCCAGCTCCAGGCACCAGCCAACCAAGCACGTGCTTGGGGCGGCACCTTGTAAGGGGCGGCCAATCTTGGGTGGCAGGAGGCGCTCGGGGGTTTTCTTGGGGTTTTTTGGTTTGGCAGGGCGGCGCTCAAGGTTTGTTTTGTTGTTGTTTTTGTTTCGGCTGGGCGGCGCTCGGGGGGGGGTTGTTTTTGTTTCGGCGGCGTGGCATGGCACTCGGGGGGGGGTGTTTCGGAGACGCGGCACTCGGGGGGGTGTTTCGGCGAGGCAGCCCGGCGCTCAGGGGGCGGCGCTCTTTTTTTTTGCTTGGGGTGGCAAAAAAGTTAGAGCTGGCCCTGATCTGAAGAAGTGGGTTTTTTACCCACGAAAGCTTATGCCCAAATAAATCTGTTAGTCTTTAAGGTGCCACCGGACTCCTTGTTGTTTTTGTGGATACAGACTAACACAGCTCCCCCCGATACATAAACACAATAGCCAAAAAAGTAATGTGTCATAATATTAACTCCTGAAACTATGTATAATGAGAAGAAATAGAAAATTCATTTTATAGAATGAAGTTTGAATAATTTTTCCACTAAGGAGAAAATACTGTTTCTCCTTCTCCACCTCCCCCCACACTAAGTTTTCATGTGTAGCAGAGCTGGTGCTATGTTCCTGCTTGGGGGCCAAGGAGAGAATTTGGGGAGCTCATGCAGAAGGGTAGGTGCATATCCTCTGGACACAGCAGATCCTCTGCATGTGTATTGTCAGGAATGGGATTTGGGGATGCACCTATAAGAGCCACCAGTACATTGATTTCTTGGCTATTGAACCTCATGGATCAAGGGTGAGGAATGGTAGAAGCCATTGAAGTCTGCATGGCTGCAGCAGCCACCAAAGACCAGCCCTGCTGTTCCAGTGCAAGCTGAGGCACTTCATCCCACCTACTGTGTAGTCCAGCTACTCTGGTTCCCTATTAGCCTCTTAATTCATCAGGTTCATTTAGCTTGTAGACATTTTTCTGACATATTTCAAACACTATGGATCAAATTCCACTCTTATTTATACCCATTGAACTGAGTGGGTTAGTAGTGTATGGAGAACATAATTTGGCCTAATACTTATTAGTTAGTTATTACGGTAAATATTTTTCAGAGGCACAGAAAGAAGTGTTGTATGCAGGCAAACCATAAGCTTCCTATTGTGCGGATGGGTGTTACTGTGGTTGAAAATGTCTGAAAATAGTAGCTGCCAAACGCATATTTTTTCCTGGTCATATGATTTGTGTGTGTGTGTGTTTCCAGTAGGGGTAAGATAAGTGGATACAAATTATCTGATCTAAAATTATTACTAGTTGGTAGATGCTATGTGACTATTAAATCTGTCCTATTTGCATAGTGGCAGATAATTTGGATAGTCAGGTCTACCAGGTTATTTTTAAATAGTTTAGTGTAACGGGGGAAGACAGTAACACATATCTTGATAAAAAGGGGATCCTGAGGGCTTTTTCATCATTACATTCAATTTCAGTTGGAGGGAGAGCAAATGCAACCAGAATTAAGCCCTTTTACAAACTCATAAGTTTGTAGCACTTCCCCAGATGTTCATTACATTTTAATGACCTGTCATATTTCTAAGCTTGTATAGCAGTAATGTATGTCTAGATGTATTAGCTCAGGAAAATATATATTCCGAATGAATTAAAAAACCCTGAGAATTTACAGAATACAAAAGCAACATTTTTCATATGCCAGGTATGCTATGTTGGCACATTTCACACTGCAGGTTTTGTTTGGTGCACTTTCAGTTTGTAGGACTTTACAAACAGTATATTCTCAGCACACTATAAAATATGCAGCACAACACTCTTAGTTATGTCATGTGCCAATAAAGCCAGTGGATAGAGTACACTAAAATGTTTGTTTTAGACATAAACTACCATTTTACTAGCTTCTAACATGACTAACGTAAGTACATTTTATAAAGCTATGTCTACACTGCCTGCAGTTCAGACTACAGGGGTGTGAATTACAGTGCACATCAAAGTGCTTCACTGTAACTCCCCCATGCGGATGCTGCAGGCACAAACTAAAAGGTACCTAGTTTTCATTAACATGGACCTCTTGAAACAGGACTACATTAACGCAAGCTAGGTACCTATTAATTTGCGCCTGCGGTATCCACATAAGGGAGTTACAGTGCAGCACTTTGGTGTGCACTGTAACTCACAACCCTATAATCCAAACTGCGGGGTAAGGTAGACAAGCCCTAAGAATCCATGGCAATGACTACCTTCTCTCCAGGGGTCAGGGTTATTTCCTCTCTTCCTATATACTCACTGAAAGTGCTATGAAAAGAAAACTATGTTGAATATGAGTTTTGGATTCAGTAAATAGAATAAAAGATAAAATAATCTTGAAGACAGTAGAGTAAATACACATACAGGAATGAAGAATACTTCAGGGTTATTTTTCTCACCTCTCTATTAGTACCTTGAAAATGTGGCATGTTCGTATTGCTAATTAAATTTTACCTTAAGTACACAAATGAAATTCCTATTGAAATCAATTCAAGCTGTGCATGTATATCTAGGGCAGAATTTGACCCGTACTATTTTACATAAACATAATAAAACAAAGTTGATTCTAGGAGAAATCCTATAGAGTTATCAGAAATACCCAGAATACCAAATGTGTCATGGAAAATGAGCTCATCAGACAGATGAAAAAGAATATTCATTTATCTGAGGTATTCATTTTGTTGCTTTCTGGTATGACCCAGGTATCATCTAGGATTTTTTTCCTTTAAAAATTCAGAATGGAACAATAATTAATACATTGCTGAACTACTGCACAGTGATAATATGTATACACCTTATATTGCGCCAATCAAATGAGATATAAAAGGCTGTATACTGCAATGTTGCTATGCCAACCACAATTCAGATGACTGTTCATGGCAAAAACCCACCATCATCTTTCTTACCCCAAAATGTTACTATTTTAATTAACTAGAAACAGTTTCCCCCTTAGCTCCTTCAAACAACCACTTGGCAAGAGTTGGACAAGAGATAAAGATATATGCAAAAATATCTTGCTAGTCCACTCCAGAGGTCCACAAGGCCAATGAACATTCCATATGCAGCGCTCTGTAGAGACATATGAGGTGGACAGGCCTGCAGATGCTTTTCCGAGCTCAGTTTCAGCCACAGATACATCTCCCAACTGAGTCTGTAGTTCATTATACATAGGCAGCACTCAGAAACCCTCAGCTAGCTTTGTAATGAGTTAATAGGAGTTCAGTTAATAGAGAAAAGAAATAAACTCTCCCAAATCAGGGAGCATTTCCTTTTGAAAGCAGATGTTGGGACACAAGAAAAAAAGTTAGTTTATCACAAGGGAGCAGTGTATGCTCTGAGAAGCTGTTAACACTGTTATTTTTATAGTCATTGCCAATTTGTTTTCCTTGTTGCTGCATTTCTATCAAAATATAAGGTTCAACATGCCAAACTCCACAGGAACTGAATGCAGTACAGAGCCAGCAGCTCTCCATCAGTGCAGCCACATACTGAGGGTAAATCTAATGCACAGGTAATGGCTGGTATAAAATATGAAAGGAGAAGCTTCCATCTGAGACAAACTTAACTCAGCCCCATCTGGTATCTCTACTCACTGTTAATAAACTGGCAAGATTGTGCGAGCTGGAGAGGAGGGCTGGGATACCTAAGAAGATTACTTTGCACAAACTACAAGCTTGACCATCTTAAATTTTACATGCTGGGAGGTGCCCTCAGGATGGGTATTTTGCACTTGGCAGTCAGTTGCCTTCCCAGTCATGATGAGTCCCAATTTATTATTAAGGGCAAATTAAGATATGGAGGATTTATTGTGTGTTAGACAATCCCTTAACCAGTGCAAGAGGGTTTCCCTGAAGAGAAGCTTGGATACCAGAATTGGACCTGAAGTTGATTTGAATGCATTGAGGGTGGGGAATCACATCTTGTGCTTCCACCAATGCTTGGATCAGCAGGCACTGGGCACATGGGCAGGCAGTGAGTTCTCCTGAAAGTTCACAGCAAGGCCTTGGTGGCAAGGTGATTCCAAGGGGCATGGTAGAGCCAAGGGGCATGTCCAGAAGTTCTTCCCAGGTATGACTGTAAACTGGTCTAAAATGCTGCAGCAGAGAGTATGGCAGGGTGACAAGGCCAGAAGATGTGTGAATCATTGAGAATGGGAAGGATATCATATTTGGTATCTGAATCATTCAGGGATTATGGGATACAACTCTGTGACTGAGAAACAGCTGATATTTGGCAGGGAATTGTTATCCATCTGGGAATCCAGCTGGGTGTGAGGTGAAGGCAGCCAAGCTAAATGCTGGGGCCTACTTGTGGCAAGTGTTCAGTGGGGGCCCATAGAGGGTCACTAGATAGGGGGTTATGGTTTCCTGATACACTGGAATTAGAAGTAGGACTTAAGGAAGGCATCCATAAAGAAGCTGAGGAATGGGTTGAGGTTCCTAAATAGAGGACAGCCTCTCTCACTGCTCCCATCCTCATGGCTGAATTCTATTTTTTAGCACACTAGCTCAATCAGAAGGAACAAGGGTATGTCTCCTCAAGTGGGGAATTACACTCCCAGCTTGAAGTGTAGCCATACCCTAAGGAAGGAATGTTGTATGAGTTATTGCCAGATAGTTCCCAGATGAGTTAATAAAGTTGCAGCTAATTAAACCACATCCCTGGTCTTTCTTCTCCCGGACAATGCACAGGTAATGGTGGGTGTAAGCTATGAAAAGACCAGCTGCCCTATGAGACAAGCTTAACAAGCTCCATCAGATTCAGTGAAAGGCAGACTCCATTTGAATTCTGAAGGAAGAGCCTCGATCTACAAGCCAAAAAGATCCTACATATGTGCATACATGCTCACTCTCTCACATCCATGACTCCTACCACACCGTGACTGGCACTCCATTAATTTTTAAGTTCATACTAGTATCCTGGCTACAGATTGGCAGATGACAAATGGACTCCAGAGGCCATCCTACCAACCCTCAAAAGGAAGCAAGACTGCAAATCACACACCCTGAGAATTGTATATTTAGCTTATCTGAACTCAGGACTGTGAGAATAGGACCTGATTTTCAAAGGTTCTAAACACTCATATGTCCCATTAAAGTCAATGGAAGTTGTAGATGTTAGGCAGAACAGAAAACCTAAGCTTTAGGAGAGATGTATTTTTTCATCTGAGTAAGAAAAGGAGTTGTGAATTGTAAAAAAGGATAGCAATCTTCACAGCCAAAAAAAAAAAATAGTGAAAAGGCCAAAAATGTAGTGGTTTCACTCTAGATGCAAAATGTTTTGCAGAGCTTTAGGTATAAATCCATGATCAGTCTTGACATTGCACTTGTATGGACCTGTTATTTTACTCTTTTGAATTTCTATACACTCAGTCTCCTGGAGAGCTCCATCATTACAAATATGTGTACACAGCTCTTTTTGGGAGGGAGTTGGTGACAGGGGATGGGGAAATACAGGGGGTTTATAATATATTACCAGCAAAAATAATTCTAACTACATTTCCAGTTAATTCTTTCACTGGAAATGATTTACTTTGAGCTGTGTATCTGCCTCCAGCAGTTTTTAACTGATAGATTGTACTAGACTCACACAGGAAATATAGAATAAGGGGCAGATTAACAAAATTCTTACATTGCTGCCTTAAACTGGTAACAGACAAATGACAATTTATTTGTTATTACTGTCCATGTTGTTTACTAGTTTTGAATGTATTTACTTTAAAACACCAAGCTCTCTAGCACCTCTGAATACAAAAGCATTTAGTAATTTAATCTAAAGACATAATAGGATCAGGGAGGGCTGGTACTGTTAATTGCAGACACATTGTGTTATTAACTGGGGCAGCCTCATTTCTATACGTTTTACAGCAAAGCTGAGTTCTTTATATAGTCTGTATCGGAATTCATGTCAATCATGCATTTTTCTTAAAAAATGAAAGGACAGGTCTTGTAGTATCTCAGACTACAGATGAAGATGGTCTTGTGGTCAGGACACACAGGAGAGCTGAGTTCAATTCCTGATTTTATGTTGTACCCTTTCTATGTGATCTTGGAAAAGTCACTTAATCTCTCCCTGACTCGGTTCCTTCCCCATCTGTAAAATGGAGCCAATAAAACTCCCTTCCTCCTACCCTTATCTGTTTAATCTGTAAGATATTTAGGGCAGAGAATGTCAGGGCTGCCCAGGGGGGGGGGGCAATTGGGCAATTTGCCCCAGGCTCCGGGCCCCACAGGGGCCCCCACAAGAATGTCGGAGGCTCCCCCCCACCTCCGCCTTCCCCCATCCCCCGGCGCCTCAGCGCGCCGCGTCCAGGAGCAGCCCTGGACAGAGCTAAAGCGGCGTGGCTCCAGCGGGGCCTGAGCTCCTCCCACTCAGAGTTGCGTGGAAAGAGGGCGGGGCTGCGAGCTGCGGCCAAGCGGCAGGAGCTCAGGTCCCGCTGGAGCCACGCCGCTGCAGCGCTGTCCAGGGCCGCTCCTGGCCACACGGCGTGCTGAGGCTCCAGGAGAGGGGGGAGGCAGAGGTAAGCGGCATGGTAAGAGGGTCGGGGGGGGGGTTGGATAAGGGCAGGGAGTCCCAGGGACAGTCAGGGGACAGGGAGGGGGCAGAGGTTCTGGGGGGGGCGGTCAGGGGATGGGGAACAGGGGGTTGGACCGTTGGCATTCTGGGGGTCTGTCAGGACTTGGCGGGGGGGGTGGATAGGGAGCGGGGGGGGGGGGGGTGGGGGGGGGGGCGGGGCCGCGGGGGGGGGCTTGTGGGGCCGGGGCTCCAGAGGGGTTAAGTCAGTGGTTCTCAAAGTTGTGTACTGGTGACCCCTTTCACATCGCAAACCTCTGAGTGTGTCCCCCCCTTATAAATTAGAAACACTTTTTTATATATTTAACACTATTATAAATGCTGGAGGCAAAGCAGGGTTTGAGGTGGAGACTGACAGCTCGCAACCCCCAGTAATAACCTCGTGACCCCCTGAGGGGTCCTAACCCCCATTTTGAGACCCCCTGGGTTAATTTAATTTTAGCAATTTAATTTAATTTAATTCACATGCATGTGCTATTTTGAGCATTTCAGTTTTCACAACATAGGCTCGTCCCAGATTCTGGAACAAGCTCAAATGCTCAGTTCGTGGAGTATGTACATAAGCTATACTAAAGACAAACCCACAGTAACCGTCTCGAGTTTGTGAGGGACCCCATGGAGCCAGTCTCTAGGAAACAGATAAATTCATGGAGGTTAAGTCCATTAATGGCTATTAGCCAGGACAGGTAAGGAATGGTGTCCCTAGTCTCTGTTTGTCAGAGGGTGGAGATGGATGGCAGGAGAGAGATCACTTGATCATTACCTGTTAGGTTCACTCCCTCTGGGGCACTTGGCATTGGCCACTGTTGGTAGACAGGATACTGGGCTGGATGGACCTTTGGTCTGACCCAGTATGGCCATTCTTATGTTCTAACCTAAATGAACCCAAAGTTATGGAGACAGATATGAGTCAAGGAAGCCAGCAGAGTATCAGAAACCTGGAAAAATCTCTGACTGGATGGGCTCAGGCGTTTGGTCACAAGCTGAGGTGGTTCAAAAGTTTTGGATTTTTTTTAAGCAGAATTTTTTTATTGTTTCTTTAAACAATCAAACACAGCAAGCAGCAAATATTTGGCCACACACTTCTGAAACTCCAAATCATGTTCAGGTTTTGGCAGACTAATTTCAGCTTTTCAATTAAAAAAGCCACAACCAATTTTGAAGGAAAGCAGACATTGTCCGTGATTTTTTTCTGCTTTTTAAAAACCCCTAGTTTTCGATCCAAAAAAAGTTTTGACGGAAAATATTTGTCCAACCCTTTTAATGAGCTTTAGTGCCTTTTAGCACTAGCTGATGCTGAGAACCAGTGATAACTTGGAAAGGTGACTTGAAAAGAAGTTTTCTCAAAACTGGGTTTGTGCCGAGATGCGGAAGGTTTTAAATATTTATTTTTCCCAGGGCCGCCCGCGGGGAGGGGCGGGGGACGACAAGTAGGGCAATTTGCCCCGAGAATATAGTATTCTATAGTATTGCAACTTTTTTTTATGGAAGGGGCCCCTGAAATTGCTTTGTCCCAGGCCCCCTGAATCCTCTGGGTGGCCCTGGAGAATGTCTCCTTTTATGTATTTGACAGTGCTTAGCACATTGGGACTTTAGGTTGTAATACAAATAATTGAAAGTACTCAGAAGTTAAAAATTAATCAACATTTGTATTACTACTTTGAGAGTGTCATAATTATATTATTATTTTTTACCATAGCCCTATTTTCAACACCATCCCCTCTTTCCCTCACACCATTATGTGGACATGGAAGGAAGCAGCAGCATGATCCAGCTAACCAGATCCATTTGTTTTGAATTTAAGATAACTAGTAACAAAGAAGGAAGCAGCATAGCCCAGATAAAACTCAGGATACTCAGTGGTCCACTGAAATTTCATTAGCCTGATTTTTAAAATGCTGTCAGGGCTGGGATGTAGTTGGCCAGGTCTACTGGTTAGCTTGAGGTTGGGGGCTGGGTCCATGCACCAGCCAAGGTTCAGAACCAAAAGGCCAAAAGTTGAGATCAGGAACTGAGAGTCAGATGCCACGAATCAGAGTGAGTCAGGAAACCAGGAGGTTGGAATCAGGAGACAAGAGCAGGTAGCGCTGAGTGAGCACTCCAAAACAGGGTGGAGCCCAGTTGTACAGACAACTTCTTGTTTCTCCTTCTGGCTTACGTAGGGGGAGCGGGCCAACCAAGAGCTCAGGTATTCCATCAGTGGAGGGGCCTCCTATGTGAGCTGGAGTCACTAAGCTGTCAGTGGGTAGACTGGAGCATGAGAATTCCCAGGAACCCTGCACATCTGTGTTCGAGACCCACATTGTTATAACAAACACATATGCATACCCTCAACCCCAGTCAGTATGTGAAATTACAGTGATTGTTCACACAAATTGCTAGCGATCTGCATATGCAATTACCTGGTTTGCAAACACACTCAGGTAATTTCATGTGCAAGTTAGGCAGAGAGATGTGTGAGAGAGAAATTGTGCAAGGGCATTTTTAAGATCAAGCCCTATATTTTCTTCTTTTGTTTGGAGACAAATTCAATTATGGTATGGTTTAAGCACCCATGTCCAAAGCCCATTGATATATATTTTAATGGTTTTCGTATACTGTATTATAAAAATCATTTTCTTAATATAAACTGTATATTTTATATTATAATTTGAAAATATTATAGAATATAAACTATATTGGCCAGAGTCTCTCCTATGCCAAATTCAGCTTACTGTAGATGAAGGGTGTGGCAGGGAACCAGCTCTGGCCCAGACACAACTTTACCGCTGCTGTTGGCATTGAGCAGCTGTAAAGCATTGAGATAGGGTCTGTGATAGATATGGCAATTACCTGCAATATCCTTGAAAAAACCTTATTAAATTAAGTGGAGGTAGCTTTGGAGTCCATTGTATTAAATATATAAAGTTTATGTACTATTGTGGAATTGTGTGTCACTTCCATAGCGGGGAGACATGACCACTGTAAACCCAGGGGAGCATTATGAAAGTCAGAGGACTATTTGAAACAATCCACCAGGCAAGAATAAATTTTTGCGACAAGCAATGTTAAGTGGGTTTCCCAAGAAATGTCTAGGAGGAGATGAATGCAAACTGTATGCAGATTATCTGTTCCTACAGTCTGAGGATCGAAACGCCAAGATGTATAAAGGAAAGACTGATTCATCATTGTTCTTGTTCTGAGCTAAAGCTATTATGAGCTTGTAACCATAGAAAAAACCCTGTGTGGGGTTTGATCACCTACCAGAGCTCTTGCTGGAGTTGAGGGTGATCTCTCATAAGCTTATTAGCATGTGTGTACATTCTTTTACTGTTTTAATATGTTTTCTCTGTAATGCTTTCACCTTAAGAATAAATGTTCTTGCTTAGAAAGAGCTGTGTGGCAACTTACATCTGTGGGTTATTACACTGTTCATAGCCTCAGGAGAGAAAGCAAAGTGCAGATACTGACCATTTAGGCAGTCTGGCTTGCTGGGAATGTCACAGTGAAGGCAGGGAATGGTGCAGTCTGGACAAACCCCAGTCAGGAGGGAGAGAGAGATGTGAGTCTCTGCTCAAGAGAGGTAACATCTGGGGAATCAGAAGCCTAAAAGTGGGTGCTTTTACTGGGCCTATCTCCCTAGAAGTTCTGCTGGAGGAAATGGAAGCAACAAAGCAAATACTGTAATAGACCAATCAGATTATCACAGCTGCAAATCTAGAGGGCGAGAATGTGTGTGAGATGGTTTTTTTTTAAAACTACATATTACAAGAGGAAACATGGCACAACTGAAATGTTTCCAGGCCAGGGATTTCTAGGTCCATAGTTGGAGCTGGATCTAACTTCCACTGAAGTCTATAAGGAGTGTTTTCATTGATCTCAATGACAGTTTGATCAGGCCGTACGTGCTGTAAATGGATAATAATCATTTACAGTATAGCAGACAGTGCTTGACAGTTCTGGATGGGATGTCAGGTGCTTCAAAGAGTGAGTTCCTCTACACCAGGGATCGGCAACCTTTGGCAAGTGGCCTGTCAGGGAAATCCACTGGCGGGCCCGGATGGTTTGTTTACCGGCAGCGTCCACAGG
Organism: Platysternon megacephalum; assembly: GCA_003942145.1. Classification (NCBI taxonomy): domain Eukaryota; kingdom Metazoa; phylum Chordata; order Testudines; family Platysternidae; genus Platysternon; species Platysternon megacephalum. The sequence continues at coordinate 4,211,851 of QXTE01000004.1, forward strand.
TTCGGCCGATCGCAGCTCCCACTGGCCGCAGTTTGCTGTTCCAGGCCAATGGGGGCTGCAGGAAGTGGCGCAGGACGAGGGATGTGCTGGCCGCCGCTTCCCGCAGCCCCCATTTGCCTGGAACAGCGAACCGCGGCTAGTGGGAGCTGCGATCGGCCAAACCTGCGGATGCTGAAGGTAAACAAACTGTCCCGGCCCGCCAGCGGATTTCCCTGATGGGCTGCATGCCAAAGGTTGCCGATCCCTGCTCTTCACCCATGAATACTGGAAGCTGTGGACATAAATCTAAAGTGCTGCAATTTGATGTAAAAGCACTGAACTAAATTCTGTACTGAATTTACACCATTGTGCAATGGTATGTTAGCAAATAATTGAGGCCTGTGTGTGCCTATGACCCCAGGGAATAACTAGAAAATCTCAGAGCTGAATAGATATAAGCACTCAAAAAAGGGGAGTAGAAAGTTTTCCTTGGGCAACTCCCTCTGGATTCACCAGTGAAATCTATCCTTTAAAACTCATAGCATGCTATTTTCTTTTATCTATCATTTTAACAGAGGAAAATGGTTAATTTAAAAAGTAGACATACATTATCCTGAGAAAGTTATTTAATAGCCTTTGAAAGAGAGCTGGGCCTCTCAGAGGTCAAACAGGGCTTCATTCACACTAGTTTTTATGCCTTTTACATCCCTGGATATTCAGTATCATGGTTCCTGGTTTATACCAATGTAAAGGTGAGGAGAATCTGGTCCACAATCGGTATAACCTTTGAGCTCATGATGGTTTGTCTTATTTATGCTACCAGCCTGAATGCTGCTGATGTGATGGAATGTTGTTGTTGTCTTGAATATGTCATTATTCGCAATTCTGCTGTTGTCAAACACTGGTCTCCGTGAATGTTATACATATATTAACTCCTTTTGATGTTTAGGGGTGTGTGTCTGTGTGTGTAAATTCCTTCTGAAGCTTCTGCTCAGAAAGAATTTCCAGAGAACTTGTGACATAGGGTACTAATCAAAATAAATAAATAAATGCTAGGCAACAAAGAGGGTAGAATCAGGCAACATACAATACTCAACTGTATACCATTTAACAACTTTGAAGTTTTACACTTTGCCTCATTTTGAGCCCATGCTCCAAAACAACAAGAATTTGTCTATACAAAACAATAATACAACTTGTTATATAGGCCCAGATCATCAAAGGTAGCCATGTTAGTATATATATCTTCCTACTGTATTTTCTACTGCATGCATCTGATGAAGTGGCTTTAGCCCACAAAAGCTTATGCTCAAATAAATTGGTTAGTCTCTAAGGTGCCACAAGTACTCCTCGTTTTTTATCCTCAAGGTTGTATACTCCCTCCCAGAGCTCCCTATTACACAGATCCCTCCCATAGCTCTTCAGCACACTCTGTTAGACCCTTTAATCATATGATCCTCCGCATGCACAGCCAGCTTCACCACGACCTTCCCCACACACTCTGGAAAATAGAAAGAAGCTATCCCAGTAAGCCAGGGAGCAGATAGAATGAATAGTACACTAGCACCTAGTTTGTTACAGTACTTTATAAATAACAGTATTGCAGTGCCTATGCAATAATATTTAATTGCTCCAAAAACAAATGGTACATTGGAGAGGTCTAAAGAAAATATTATATTTGTGTGTTAGCCTTATGTGGATTGCAGTTTGCTGTTCTTTAAAATAAATTTCTGTGAGAAAACATTATGTTTCAACAATAAGTGAGCTGTACTTTTTCCATTCTGTTTGCTGTGACACACACAAAGACCATGAGTGAATACTAAGCAGATACATGTTTCAGCGTAAATACAGAAATTATTTTGATGGCACTTTTACAGTTAATTGATTATACTTTCCAAGCTCCCCCCCCCCCCCGAAACACAATCTCTTAAACTGTGATGAAAATAATGCTGTTAAATGTCTTCTCCAGTAGACCCTATGATAAAATGCTGGGTGCCTTTCATAGGACCATTATTTTCAACCCTTAAAATAACTCATTCTAAGCCTAATCCTTATACCATACATACTCTAGCTGTAAAGGAAACCTTGGCAGTTCACCCCATCCGTCTATCTAAATTGCCTCTATAATATGTACATGCTCTGACTGCTTTATTCATTATTTGGACACTGAAATACATGTTCATATATACTCTATAAAAACTGTGCTTTTAAAAGCTGCATTGTACTCTACCACCACTATTAGCATTTTGTTGGCAGCTCCAGCAGAGAGAACTGGACAGAATCTGAATCAGCCTCTCATCACTAGAATCATGGGGTTAAATTCTGGCCCCAATGACACCCCACTGGTTTCAGGTCAGCAGTGGCATGTGTGGGTACAGACAGTATAAGAGCAGTTGCTGTATCTATTCACAATAAAAGGGATTCAGTACTGGTCTCTGTGAATCTAGCACCTTGCACAGCACTAAATTAGTTTTAAAATTTTATAAAGCAAATATCCTCTTTTCTGAGAACCACTTCGGAATGGTTGGGCAAGTTCTACTTTCAGTTACATCCATGCAACCTACCTGTCTCCAAGGGTCGCCTGAATATAACTAAAGGCAGAATTTGGCCTCATCTATCACATATTCTGTTGAAATATATTTTTACTACAATGTTACTGTATCAGTTATTACAAGTCTAACTACAGTGTATTGGGGCTTGAATGCTGAGCCCCATTCTCCATGAGTCCTCTGGGTACAGAAGGCCTGAGATGACGGGAAGGCCCCAGGGGCAATAAAACCAGTGTGGTTGTGCATAGGACAGGAATGTGGCCCAGGATCAGCGTGAATTAGGGATGTCCCAGCTGTAGCACCCTGTTTTTGTATCTTTACCTCCCATTTAAACTCTACACCACTTAGGGTGACCAGACAGCAAAAGTGAAAAATCGAGACAGGAGGTGGGGGGTAATAGGAGCCTATATAAGAAAAAGACCCCCAAAATCGGGACTATCCCTATAAAATCAGGACATCTGGTCACCCTAACACCACTGCATGATCACCTTTCCACCAGGTGATCCTTCCTGGACTACTTAAACCAAGTTTGTGACTAGATTACTCCAGTGGTACAGCACAAAGTGGCCATATTACACCCAAGGACTTGATCCTCTGTTTGTAACATTAATCAACAAATATGCTCCTAATATGGATGCAGTTGCCTTCTTTGGATTTCTTTGTCTTGTTGTTTGTTTGCTCTGATAGCTAAAATTTGTAAGATGTTGCAATGGCTGAAGATTTTAATTGTACTCTCTGAATATACTACACCCTAAGGCAGGGGGAAGGTTGCCTTGCTTGCCAGGGGAAGGGGTATATCGCTTTTTTGAGGGGGTGGGAAGAGAGAGAGGCGTGGATGCTGCTGCAGAAGCAGAGCAGATCAGTGTGGTGATGCTGACTCATCCCTCAGGGATCAGAAGGGCAGGGAGTTGATAAAAGCGAAGCCCAGCAGAAGAAGCCCCTTTTTCCCAGACCAGACAGAGCAGCACCCACCCTCGGACGTGGCAAAATACCAGGTTTGGTCAGAACCTGCTGTTGGCATTGCACTAGCTGCTCCTTTCTTGGGGGGAAGGGACACGGGAAGGAATTTTTCCCTCACCCCCAGATTGACCAATGCAAAGTGAGGGGGAGGTTAACCTTTTCCAGAGTGGGTCTGGGGACAGGTGGCTTTGTTAAGGTGAGTAGGGAATGAGAGTTAGGCTATGATGTTGCAACTTATTGCGTAAGTGCTGGGCGGATGTCCAGTGCAGATACTCCATAGGGAGGGAATACAGTGATCAGATAAATGCTTTGGTAAAGGATTTAAAGGTGCTGTTTGGTAAAGAAGCGGAACAAGGGGGAGTTCGGGGCACCTGTGACTGGCACAGCAGAGAGCCAATCCCCACCTCCTTTATAGCCCATCTTTACCCTTTTCAATGAGGGGGGGATGGTAAACTCCCAGCAGCAGGTTGGCTGGGGACCAGGATGCAAAAGGGGGGCACGAGCTCATCGAAGCCCCAGGGAGATATTGAAACAATCAGGGAGTTACCTGCACTGTTCACATCTGCTGGGTAGATCCAGACATCTAATAATAAAGTTGCAGCCTAATTAAACCACAGCCAGTGTCTCCTGTCCTTCCTTCAGTACATCCGAACTAGTCACGTCCTTCGGTTCTCCTTTCAAAATTTGTCAAGAAAAGGCTTTGACTAATGTTTTCTAGCTGTTAATGCATTGAGACATATTAACTCTAACCAATAAGAGTAAACTTTCTATTTTACCTGAACATGGCACTTATTTCTGAATCAACAGGGGACTGGATGTATTATACACCTCTACCCTGATATAATGCTGTCCTCGGGAGCCAAAAAAATCGTACCGCGTTATAGGTAAAACCGCGTTATAGCGAACTTGCTTTGATCTGCCGGAGTGCGCAGCCCCGCCCCACCCGGAGCACTGCTTTACTGCGTTATATTCGAATTCGTGTTATATCGGGTCGCGTTATATCGGGGTAGAGGTGTATTGAGTTTCATTAGTCAAATTACAATCTCCGACCAATCACTTATCAATCTGTGAACATCTAATAATCAAGCTAAAGCCAGATGTGTGTATTGATTAGATCACAGAATCTGATCACACAAACACCTATCACTGAACAAAATTTCTCTGTTCATCTTTTCAATCTTCAGTGGCTTATTAGAAATAGGCTTTGATCCTGCAAACTCTTATACACATGCTTAACTTTACTACCATCTGTAGTCCCATTAATTTCAATAGGACTACTCACTGTTGTAAATTTAAGCATGTACATAAGTGTTTGCAGGATCAAGGACTTATTCTTTAGATTACAGTAATTGCTGTATTCAGAGCAAATTTATGATCTAGCTTTGTGGCATAAGAAGGAAAGTGCTCCCCTCTTTCTCATCTTAAAATTCAATTAAAAAATCTCGATCAACACCCTAAATATGTGGACAAAGGTATTTGTTAAAAAAACGTGAAAATGTTTGATGAAATGAGCACACTAAGTAAATGGAATGATTCAAAAACTGAGCTATATTAAAGATTTTGCTATGAAAAGAGCAACATGGGGGATGAGGTGTTGTCTTTTTTTAATCATTCAGGTTAAGATGTAGTAATTTCTGCAGTTTTAATGGCTAATAGCATTAGGGTAGAGACTAATTAGGAAATTAAGCAAGAATTTGTTTCCTATTACAAATTATATAGCCGTCAGCATCCTAATAATAATAAAGCTCAAGAACAGCTCAAAAATTTACAATTGTCTATATTTTCCTCTGAACAATGTGACACTTTTAATAGGAGCATAACAGAGAAAGAAGAAAGTAATTAATGTGATAAAAATATTCCATTGGGCAAAGGTGTCATGCCAGATGGATTCCTGGCAGAATTTTATGTCATTAGTCCCAAACTGGCCCCATATTTTAAAATGAAGATAAATATTGTACTCAAAGGAAAAATCCCTACTTTGACCCATGACATTGATATCACTTTATGCCATAAAGAAGGTTACACCATGGATGAATGTGGCAGCTCTAGACAACTATTAACAACTATTAGCTGTAAAACCTTTTCTAAATTCTAGTCCTCATATTGGAATAAGTAAATTCTGTCCTTATCCACTGACACTAAGCTTGGGCGTGACCTTCAGTGCACAACATTCACAGTATGATAAACCTCATCCACTCTGCTAAGTAAAAAAAGCAGTAGACTGGACTGAGTGGAGTTATTTAGTCCAGTTAGATTCAAGGGAATGTTACGTGGATTTGAGCACTATACACTCATCTCCATTAGTAATTGCTGCATTGGGGGTGGCGGTAAAACAAATAGGATCACCCGCCTGGGGCTATAGGAAGGGCTGTTCTTCAAAGAAAATGCTAAGATTATTAGTATGTGCGTTTTACAGTGAAATGGGTTTTAATTATTTGAGAATATAGATCACCTCCAACATTCTAGATTATATAAACAATTATTTCACTATCAAAACAAGCTTTGAGAGGCTTGCATATCCAAATTTTAAACTTTACTCTTGGGCCATGATACTAAGAGGTATATCAATGTGCTATTTCTTACCTTTATGCAAATACCGGTTAGAAATTATAAGGTGCTCTACTTCACTGTGAAAGTGTATGGAAAATCCCTGTAGAGTTCATTAGCCCTGACAAAGATAAATTGGTAAATCACCCTTTTGCTCACATTTTCTTAGTAAATTTCCTTGATCAGCACTTGTAGGGCCAAGATCTCCACTCTGCTAAGGCCAGAGAAGACCAGTAGAGAACTCCTGCACAGCGGAACCCTGCTGATGTGAAGCTGGTGTAGGCAGCTCTGCAACTTCTCTGCCAACTTCCCGCCAACTCCATTGTACTGTGAAGGAGGGGCACGTTGCAGGCATTGTGTAGGCATGTCAAGAAGAGCAAGGCACATGGTGGAGTGGAATTGATGCAAGTGAGGGCTGTTTTAGTGCAGCCTTAACTTGCTTCAGGGCTGGGCATCCCTGAATCAGAGAGCTGAAACTGGCTCCCTGCTGCCCTACTTTCTCCACTCAGTCCAAACACATGCCATAATTTCAAAAGAATTATATCAAGTTCATGTGACGAGGCCTATTTTATATAAAACCATGTTGACTGGCATTAATTATATTTCTATCCTTTAGTTTTTAATTGATTGAATCCCACATCAGCCACTCCATAATTTTGCCCCAGATCATTGTCAAGCTAACTGGCCTATCTTTACACAGAATACTCCATATGGCTTCTTTAAATATTGGGACAACATTGGCTTTCTTCCAGACCTGTGGAACTTTCTCAATTTTACAAGATTTATTAAAAATTAAAATAAAAGCTCCAACGTTCTTAGCCAACACTTAAAAGTCTTAAATTCAAATTATCCAAACCTGCTACTTTAAAAATGTTTAATTTCATCATCTGCTATTTAATATCTTTCTTAGTTACCATTGACAAAGAAAATATTTCACCATTAGCATGTGACATGACTACATCATCCAGCTAAATTCCAAATATAAAACAAATGTTTGTTGAACATGTCTACCTTTTCTACATCAATTTTAATAATTTTACTACTATCTCCTTCTAGTTTGAACCTATACCATGGCTAGGATTCCTTTTGTTCCTAGTATATTCCTACATTGGACAAAATCTTTTTTTCCCCCTTGTTAGAAAAATATCAGGATTCACCATGGACTTCAATCACCTTTGGATCAGGGTGAATGTTGCTCTCCATTCTATAAATATGCAACATCAGAAGTTTCCCAAAGCAGGAAAAGCTTATTTCCAGTGGAGCTGAGCACCTGGAACTTCAACTGAAGTCATGGGATCTGCTAGTGCTGCTCAGCATCTCTGAATATCAGAATTTATATGACTGTCTTTCTTGCTTGTTTTTGGCAAGCTACTGTTCATAAACTATCTGTGATACATGAAGATAAGATAATTGTGCTGGTGGTATTTATTAATATTGAAAGGTGAGGATAAGCTTTTGATCGCGTTCTCATGCATATATATATATATGAACATTCTCTCAAACTCTACAGGGTAATTTTGTTAGAACCCTGCTGGTTTTATCCCTGTTAAAGTCTACAAGATTTTCCCATTAGGGTGTCTGAGCATGGTCAGGAGCCCACACATGAATGTGCTACAGCAGTGGTGGGCAACCTGCAGCCCGCGGGCTGCACACGGCCCATCAGGGTAATCCGCTGGTGGGCCGCGAGACAGTTTGTTTTCATTGACCATCCACAGGCACAGCCGCCCGCAGCTCCCAGTAGCCGCGGCTCACCGTTTCCGGCCAATGGGAGCTGCGGGAAGCAGCAGTCAGCACGTCCCTGCGGCCTGTGCTGCTTCCCACAGCTCCCATTGGCCGGGAACGGCAAACCGCGGCCACTGGGAGCTGTGGGCGGCTGTGCCAGCAGACGGTCAATGTAAACAAACTGTCTCGTGGTCCACCAGCGGATTACCCTGACAGGCCGCGTGCGTCCCCCAGTTTGCCCACCACTGTGCTACAGAGATTAGCCCCACATGAACTCCATAGTGTGCCTGGGTAGCAAAGCCAGTGGAGCTGCTTCTCTTCAGATCTCCTACCAATTTCCCCTCATGGAACAGATGATCATTAAGTATGTTCTTCGGAAATGACTACACCTGCTCTGAAATTATTTCTCAATTGATTGTATTGATATTTTAATTGTAAAAGACTCCTTCCTCTCTAAATTAAGCAAAACATGCACTCCTCAAAAGATGACTGTTTGGTTCATTTTCAAATGGATTTGCCCTCTGTGCCCTATGGGACCACTCATGCATTAAAGTTAAGCATGTTAGTATGTTTTTCTCAGGATTTGGGTCTAAAAATCTAGTCCATCTGCCTGTAAATGGGGTTATTTTACATTAATCAAACAATATTTGGCTATTTCAATCCCCAGAGTACTACTACTATTATCTTTGAAGCCATGGCCTGAAGAGTTGTCATATTTTAACACCTGATATTTTCTTCTACTTTGCTTTTTTCCCCACTCTTCTCCCATGTGTACTCCCTCATGTATTACAAAAAGGATGTTGGGACAAAAGATCAAAGTAATCTCTGTACACTCTCTCAGGATCATTCAGTGATTATGCTTGAGATCTGGATTTGGACTCACACTCTTCTATGTTGTCTCCTATTTTATGATACAGAGAATTGTCTTTTGCCTTTTTGACTCCATCTTTCTTATTTTTCCCCAATACTTTCAGAAGCATACAGACTTGCTAGATGAAAATTTATCAAAGAGGTAACAGGGATATGCACTGGGATTTCCTTTCTTTGTCTCTTGTCTTTCTTCCTTCTACATTAGTGGTGTGTTCGGTTATCTTTTAATTTTTTATTTTTGTTTCATTGCTAATAATTTACTATGTACAGGTGTGTTCTAAAAAGTAATAATTACCACAATTCCACTGTATCTCAAAGCATTTTTGCCATAGATTTTAAATAATGTGAATATTTCTCTCTCTTGCTCCATTCTACTCTTTATTTACTTTTCTGATTATTTATTTCTACACTTGGTTCTGTAGTCACCTTTTAGATGTGCCAGAGATTTTTTTTCACTTTGTTAAAATATTGATTGTTTTCTTCATTTACAATGAGCATTTGTCCACAGCTGCTGTTTCTACCATCAGTAGCAGAGTTGGCTACAATTTTAGCTTTTGACACTGCTCCTTTGCGAAGTTAATAATGAAAAAAGGAATTTTTTTTGCATGTATGACATTGCATGTGTACTTAATACATGTGAAAGTGAAGGAGGACTAATTAAATCTGATTGATCCAGGAGTGGGCAAGAGCTGTGTGAAGAATGCACCGAAATCCTGACCTACAACACCTCTTCTTTTTCAGCTCAGATATGAGTCCCTCTTGCACACGGTCTGCCAGTCATGCTGAATTGTGCCAACCTAGGTGACAGTGTTATGACTGAGAGCCATCATGTGTGGATGCAATACTACAGAGCCATAATGCAGTGTCCCAAACTGAGTGACAATTGCAAGGAAAAAAACAACTAGAACTGGCCTCACGTAGTGGACCACTAAAACTACCTGCAAGAAGAAAGCTAGGGTTTATTTGGGAAAGAACATTACAGCTTAATGAGAAGAGCATAATTACAGTAGTGATGATATTCTTCTTCACAGATCTGAGTCAGCTCTAATTTTGTGGGACTTGAGGTAAAGTAGGAAAAGCTGGGACCCATATAGTAATAATACAAATAATAAATAATGAGAGTTCTTTCTTGTTAACAACCCATATGCCCATGACACAAATATCTAGGCCACTACTCAAGTCCAAAGGCTGAGGTGCAGATTAAAACTTAGGACCTCAGCAATCAAAAAGGACAGGCGTACTTTACTAAACTACTTATAGGCTCATAGACTTTAAGGTCAGAAGGGACCACTATGATCTTCTAGTCTGACCTCCTGTACAACGCAGGCCACAGAATCTCATCCACTCACTCCTGTAACAAACCCCTGACCTATGTCTGAGCTATTGAAGTCCTCAAATCGTGGTTTAAAGACTTCAAGGTGCAGAGAATCTTCCAGCAAGTGACCCGTGCCCCATGCTGCAGAGGAAGGCGAAAACTTCCCAGGGCCTCTGCCAATCTGCCCTGGAAGAAAATTCCTTCTCGACCCCAAATATGGCAACCAGCTAAACCCTGAGCATGTGGTCAAGACTTACCAGCCAGACACCGAGGAAAGAATTATCTGTAGTAACTCAGATCCCACCCTCTCTAGTGTCCCATCACAGGCCATTAGGCAGGTTTACCACTAATAGTCAAATATCAATTAATTGCCAAAATTAGGCTATCCCATCATACCATCCCTTCCATAAACTTATCAAGCTTAGTCTTGAAGCCAGATATGTCTTTTGCCTCCACTGCTCCCCTTGGAAGGCTATTCCAGAACTTAACTCCTCTGATGGTTAGAAACCTTCATCTAATTTAAAGTCTAAACTTCCTGATAGCCAGTTTATATCCATTTGTTCTTGTGTCCACATTGGTACTGAGCTTAAATAATTCCTCTCCCTCCCTGGTATTTATCCCTTTGATATATTTATAGAGAGCAATCATATCTCCCCTCATCCTTCTTTTGGTTAGGCTAAACAAGCCAAGCTCTTTGAGTCCCCTTTCATAAGACAGGTTTTCCATTCCTCGGATCATCCTAGTAGCCCTTCTCTGTACCTGTTCCAGTTTGAATTCATCCTTCTTAAACATGGGAGACCAGAACTGCACACAGTATTCCAGATGAGGTCCCACCAGTGCCTTGTATAACGGTACTAACACCTCCTTATCTCTACTGGAAATACCTCGCCTGATGAATCCCAAGACTGCTTTAGCTTTTTTCACAGCCATATCACATTGGCGGCTCATAGTCATCCTGTGATCAACCAATACTCCGAGGTCCTTCTCTGTTACTTCCAAGTGATGCGTCCCCAGTTTATAACAAAAATTCTTGTTATTAATCCCTAAATGCATGACCTTGCACTTTTCACTATTAAATTTCATCCTATTACTATTACTCCAGTTTACAAGGTCATCCAGATCTTCCTGTAGGATATCCCGGTCCCCCTCTGTATTGGCAATACCTCCCAGCTTCGTGTCATCTGCAAACTTTATTAGCACATTCCCACTTTTTGTGCCAAGGTCAGTAATAAAAAGATTAAATAAGATTGGTCCCAAAAGCGATCCCGAGAAACTCCACTAGTAACCTCCTTCCAGCCTGACAGTTCTCCTTTCAGTATGACCCATTGTAGTCTCACCTTTAACCAGTTCCTTATCCACCTTTCAATTTTCATATTGATCCCCCTCTTTTCCAATTTAGCTAATAATTCCCCATGTGGAACCGTATCAAATGCCTTACTGAAATCGAAGTAAATTAGATCCACTGTTTCCTTTGTCTAAAAAATCTGTTACCTTCTCAAAGAAGGAGATCAGGTTGGTTTGGCACAATCTACCTTTTGTAAAACCATGTTGTATTTTGTCCCAATTACCATTGACCTCAATGTCCTTAACTACTTTCTCCTTCAAAATTTTTTCCAAGACCTTGCATACTACAGATGTCAAACTAACAGGCCTGTAGTTACCCAGATCACTTTTTTTTCTTTCTTAAAAATAGGAACTATGTTAGCAATTCTCCAGTCATACGGTACAACCCCTGAGTTTACAGATTCATTAAAAATTCTTGCTAATGGGCTTGCAATTTCATGTGCCAGTTCCTTTAATATTCTTGGATGAAGATTATCTGGGCCCCCCGATTTAGTCCCATTAAGCTGTTCAAGTTTGGCTTCTACCTCGGATGTGGTAATATCTACCTCCATATCCTCATTCCCATTTGTCATCCTACCATTATCCCTAAGCTCCTCATTAGCCTCATTAAAAACTGAGGCAAAGTATTTGTTTAGATATTGGGCCATGCCTAAATTATCCTTAACCTCCACTCCATCCTCAGTGTTTAGCGGTCCCACTTCTTTCTTTGTTTTCTTTTTATATGGCTATAGAACCTTTTACTATTGGTTTTAATTCCCTTTGCAAGGTCCAACTCTACATGGCTTTTGGCCTCTCTCACTTTATCCCTACATGTTCTGACCTCAATAAGGTAACTTTCCTTGCTGATCCTTCCCAATTTCCACTCCTTGTAGGCTTTCTGCTTTTTCTTAATCACCTCTCTGAGATGCTTGCTCATCCAGCTTGGTCTACAACTCCTGCCTACGAGTTTTCTCCCCTTTCTTGGGATGCAGGCTTCTGATAATTTCTGCAACCTTGACTTGAAGTAAATCCAGGCCTCCTCCACCTTTAGATCCACAAGTTCTTCAGTCCAATCCACTTCCCTAACTAATTTCCTTAATTTTTTAAGTTAGCCCCTTTGAAATAAAAAACCCTAATCACAGATCTATTTTTGTTTATCCTTCCATTTAGTTTGAACTGAATTAGCTCATGATCACTCGAACCAAGGTTGTCCCCTACAACCATTTCCTCTATGAGGTCCTCACTACTCACCAAAACCAAATCTAAAATGGCATCCCCTCTTGTTGGTTCAGCAACTACTTGGTGAAGGAATCCATCAGCTATCGCATCCAGGAAAATCTGAGCCCTATTATTACTACTAGCACTTGTCCTCCAGTCTATGTCTGGGAAGTTAAAGTCTCCCATGATCACACAATTCCTATTAGTATTTACTTCATTAAAAACATTAAAGAGGTCTCTATCTATATCAGATCCCGGCGGTCTATAGCACACCCCAAGCACTATCCCAGGGGAGGCTCTAGTAGCTTTCTTCCCCAATATGATTTTTGCCCAGACAGACTCTGTCTTATCCATTCCATCACTTCTTATTTCTTTACAGTCTACCTCATCATTGATATACAATGCTACTCCACCACCTTTGCCTTTATTTCTGTCTTTCCTAAACAGCACATAGCCTTCAATACCTGTACTCCAGTCATGACTACTATTCCACCATGTTTCTGTTATCCCTATAATATCTGGTTTCACTTCCTGCCCCAATAGCTCTAGTTCCTCCATTTTGTTACCTAGGCTCCTCGCATTAGTGTACAAACATCTTAATTTTTGCTGTTTGGCTTCTCTCACATTCTTTACCCAATTAGGTACAGACATTCTACCACCAGTATCACCTATTAGACTGGTATCTACACTACCCTTCTTCCTTATGTCCATTCTCCCACCCACAGCTGTATCCTTTCTTACTTCGTTTTCTTCCCTCTTTAACAGCTGGGCCACAGGTACGTATGGTTGTACATGGCCATATGTAATCATACAGGTTTCATAGCCCTAAAGCTGCAACTTGATTATGTCATACAGATCTGGATTGGGAACAAAGCATGTCACCCTTACAGGAAAGCATGGCTGCTGTACTGCCCTCAGAGAGCACATGGTCAGTACTCTTCCCTTCATTGCTAACCAGAGCAAAGGAGGGGCATGCCACAGCCCCACACCTTTTGGAGAGACAAGTGCTGGCCATGTGATGTCATTGAGCTCTGAGTGAAATCATTCCATGGTGCCCAACCCCTGTGCGTGTGGATCCAAAAGTGGGCTTAGACTCATTTATTTCCTTTCACACCCATGCAGGGATCAGGAAGAATAAGGACATTAGCCATATGCTGCTTTTTATTGTAACAATATATTCTAAATCAATTAATTTTCTTAGTGTTGTAAGAGAGTGTGTGTATGTATAAATATACATACACAAATGCACATTATATATTGTGTCCACTATAGGCAGGATTGGTAACACTTCCCAGGATAAGACTCTGATTTCAGTTGCTTATGACTTTGCCAAATTTTAACTATTTCAGCTGAAAATTTGCATGCCAGGTGTCTGCTTCAGTCTGAATGGTTTTGGAAAATTTCACCCAAAATTGTTCAACCATTTCCAAGAACAAGACCATGGCAAAATATGTTGTTTTGCCCTTGTTAAAAAAATTTGGTGACCTTTTATTTGAAAAACTTTAGCCTACTAACACTTTAAATGTGTCAGGGGGACAAGGAGGACTTTATGTCAGGAATGTACCTTTTGCCATCCCTATGAAAATCCACCAATGTTTGGCCAATTTATAAGCCTTTCTTGAAAAAACAAAACCAAAAAAAACCACAGTTCACACATGCTCAGTAGAGATTTAGATTTTAGCAGCTAAATTCCCCAGAGATTCTGTCCACACTGGGCATGCTCCAGCCAAGGGCTGAGCAGGACTCTCCCTGCAATTGAAGCTCTGAGCTTCTGTGGTCCACATCCAGGCAGCTGAAATGAGAGCAGGGAGATTGTCTTTCCTGTGTTTTTTGGCCCACACATTCTGAATTTATAGCTGGGTTTGAATAGTGTGCAGTAAATAAGGCCTAGGGCCACATACTGAACAAAATACTGAATAGCTGCTCATTAACTGAGCAACTTTCTTTCTGTGCACAGAATGAGGCAGAGTTCTGTGGAAAAACAGTAATGATCATGTAATTAAAGACTGTATCAGAACGCGTATACAAAAGGAGGCCAAATTAAGGTAGCACAAGTCACCTTAATTCTGGCATTTCCTAAATTCTGAGTGCTTGATTTTGCAACCCAATTAATGCTGTTTTAATGTAGTTTGTGTGTATGTAATATGTATTTCTATGGGCTTCAGGCATAAGTCCAGAGAGTATGTAAGCAACCTGAGAAACTTTGCAATATCATATACAATGATGTAGATAAGTTTCTTAAATTGCTTAAACTCTCTCTGGTCTTATGCTCCTGAAGACCATAGATTTGGGGCTTATCCAGTAAAAGACAAGGCTGGCTCTATAACCTAGAAATCTGTGCAAGAAAGAGCAGATCACCTATGCCCAGATTGTGGGTTGCTTTGAGAATGTTCTGTAGTGTAGAAGTGATTTTTTTGCAAATAAAGCTTTCTTGCGCAAAACTGAAGATATTTTCTACCAAAGTGAAAGAGTGTTTTACAATGCCCTGAAATTTAGAGACAATCTGTTAATTTCACAATTGTTTTGCCCCATAGTTCACTGAAGTGACTCATGCAATGTTCCAACCACAGTCATGGCAAATTGCCTAGGTAGAAAATGGGAGTTTTAACATTTCATTTTATAACAGTTTTTAACCTCAGGGGAGCTAAATGTTACGCCATACAGAAATGCAATTGAAAAGGAAAACAGTAATAAATAATGAGACTATTGATTAAATCCACAGCAGAACAGATTAATATTGTGAATCCTAGATAAGTAATGAAATACTTACCTTTAAATATTGACAAACTCAGAGAAAGCCAAATACAAGCTGCTGAAAATCAAACAATAATCCTATCACTCGATAAGAGAAAGGAATCCAGGCATATTAAAAATAAATCCTCTTTACTATGGGGAGATGTTATATTATAGCTAAACAAACAAAAAAAAGGTGAGGGGGAGGGGACACTAGACTACAAAATAAATTCAAAACTCCTGCAACTCTGAAGCATGTTTCTGGAGTCTTCCCATCTCAACCAATGAATGGGCACTTCAGTACAACATACCATACGTCTGATCCTCAGCTGGTGTAAATCAGTGTAACTTCACTGAAGTCAATTCAATTATGACAATTTAAAGCAGTTGAGGATCAGGCTCCATGTTTATAATTAAGCACTAATGTACAAAGTGAAGTACATTTGCTGGACATTAGTATTTACATAGCCTAAAGTAAAGCAGAAGGCCATTAACCCTAGGTCATGTTAATGTACCAGTAAATGCCTGAATGCAAACTTGTCAGTAATGTTATAAATAGAAATTTTTAAAAGGTATAGTATTACATCTTGCATTACATTTTAAAGGCACAATATTACATTTGCCTACTTTGGGGTGTTTATAACTCCCTCTGAAGAATGTGGCGCTAGCTACTGTCAGAGACAGGATACTGGACTAGATGAACTGATCCACTATGGCAAATTCTACACTCCTATGAGGGCAGTGTGTCTTCAGTTTCTAATGAAATAATTTATTATCCATGATTTGTTTCCAGTAGGTTCTGTACAAAAAAAGGAAGGCATGGTCTGCGCCCCAGATTGTTTACAATATAAAGGAGCGGAGAGGTGGGTTGAGGGCATAAGATCTGGGTCTAGATTTTAAACACCCCAAAGTATGAAAATGGTCAGATCTTGGGGTTTGGTTCAGGCCAATCTCTATTACAGCTGTTGCCTTTACTAACTTGCCAGTTTTGCCTTAAATAAATATACATGGGAATATTATTTTTAGTCTTCCCTATTCTTAGGGCAAGAAATTTAGTTACTTGAGATAAATTGTCCAGGCTCCATTTACACTTCTTTTTCTTGGTTTATGTTTCTTGCTTTGTCTGGCTTATTTGTGCCTTATGTTATGGATAAAGATTTCTTAATAGTGACATTGTGAGCCAGACACTCAGGAGCAGTTGAGCTACACATGTAGCAGGACCCAAGAAGGGGAAGAAAGATGGCTTGTAAGCAGGGCCGGTGCAAGGATATTTTGCGCCCTAGGCAAAACTNTGAGGGGCAAATCCCAACGAGCCTTTACAGACCCCAGGGGCCAGCCTGCCCAGGGGCCAGCCATGCCCAGGGGCTGCTCCCCAGACCAGGTTCCCCCCTCCCCACCTCCTGAACTCCCCTGGAGGGTGCACAGCCCCCCTGCGAGCCCACCCCACCCCGGCGGCCCTCGCACCGAGTCCACTCACTGGGTTTGCCAGGCTTGGGACGCTGCAGCAGCTCGGCAGGGAGGAGCCGCCTTCCGGAGGCACCGGAGAGCCAGAGCGTCCTGCTTGTGGCGGCGATCCCCAGCCATGGAGGAGCCGGGGCAGTGCAGGGGGGCAGCAGCCCTGCAAAGGCGGCGGCGCGGCTAGCAGGGAGCAGCCGCGCCCCCTGCCCCTCCTGCCTGGCGCTCCCCCCCGGGGGCTCCTGCAGGCTGCAGCAGATGCATGCAGGCACCGGCTCCCCATGCGCCCCCCGGCTGCCCCCTCGCCGTGCTCAGGCTCTGCGGCTCCCGGGAGTGTGAGCCACCACCGCCGCTGCCCCTCCCGGAGCAGGCTCAGGGCCCCGCGCCCCAGTGGCTCACATGCCCAGGAGCCGCAGAGCCCGAGCGTGGCGAGGGGGAAGCCGGGGGGGTGCACGGGAGCTGGGGGACGCATGCATCTGCTGCAGCCTGCAGGAGCCCCCCGGGTGGGGGGGGCACGCCAGGCCGCAGCCTGGGCAGGAGGGGCAGGGGGCGCGATTGCTCCCCGCTAGCGGTGCCGCTGCCTTTGCAGGGCTGCTGCCCCCCTGTACCGTGCCGGCTCCTCCACGGCTGGGGCTCGCCACCCCCGCAAGCCGACGCTCTGGCTTTCCGGTGCCTCCGGAAGGCGGCTCCTCACTGCCAAGCCAGGGCACCGCTTTTTTAGGGTTACCATATTTCAACAGTCAAAAAAGAGGAGGGGGGGTAGAGCCCCACCTGAGTCCCGCCTCCATCCACTCCCTCCCACTTCCCGCCTCCCTCAGAACCCCCAAACTCCTCCTGCTCCTTGTCCCCGACTGCCCCCTCCTGGGACCCCACCCGCTACCTAAGCCTCCTTGCTCCTTGTCCCCTGACTGCACCGTCCTGACCCTACCCCCTACCTGTCCCCTGGCTGCCCCAACCCTTATCCACACCCCCGCCCCCAGACAGATCCCTGGGACTCACACGCCCCATCCAACCGCTCCCCGCCACCTGACAGGGCCCCCAGAACTCCCGACCCATCCAACCCTCCCCCTGCTCCCTGACTGCTCTGATCCCTCTCCCCACCCCTGCTCCCTGACAGCCCCCCCAGAACTTCCAACTCATCCAACCTTCCCCACCCCTGACAGCCCCCCAAAACTCCCAACTCATCCAACCCTCCCCCTGCCCCCTGACCGCCTCCCTGGGACTCCCCTTTCCATGCCCAGGCCGGTCAGACGCTGGCTCCACGTGGAGCCCAAAACAAACAGGCTGCAGAGCCCCAGCCCCTCCCCCGCAGCGTGCTGGCAAGGCGATGCTGAGGCAAGGGGAGGGGGGAGCGGGGGAGGGACTCTGCCTGCTGGAGGCCAATGGGAGCGGCTAAATCAGTCCAGGAGCCCAATCAGCCGCGCCACACTCTGTGTGAGGGGAAGCGAGGGGAGGGAGGAAAAATCCCGGACGCCCCCCAACCACTTGGCACCCTAGGCGACCTCCTAGTTCGCCTAGTGGTTGCACCGGCACTGCTTGTAAGTCACCTTCCGATTCGCCAGATCCTGGGGCTGGATGGGGAGGGGTTTGGCCTGTGTTACATAACTTAGAGAAGCCTACCCCTCTCCATATTAGAGAAATATTCACTGATATTATTAGATCGATGTAATTACTAGAGCTAGTCAAAAGTTGGAATTTCCATTCCACAGGAAATTCCGGGGGCAGTGGGGGTGAGAAAGAGAGAATAAAATCATTCTGTTTTGGAACAAAAAAATAGAATTTGAGATTTCCTGAGGAATGGAGGGCAAAATAAAAAATATTATTTTGAAATGACGTTTTGTTTAGAACATTTTGAAAGAAATTGAGCCTGGAAGCCCAAGACCTGAGGCTCCCAGGATCCCCCATCTACCTTAGGGGACTGACGGGGAGCCATGAGTCTAGAAGTCCTGGAAATCATGGCTTAGCTGGGAGACTTTGAGCTGGGGGTTCCCATCTTGAAGGCAGGGATCCTGGAAGCCCGAAGAGCCTGCCTGCTGTGGAGTTGGAAGCTGAACTATAGTCAGGAATACTTGGGAGCCTTGTGGTACGTGACCCTGGGGCAATCCCAGAGCCACAGATCCTGGAAGCCCAGGCTCCCCAACAGCCTATCACATAAGCTGGCAGTAAGCCAGACAAGGAGCTCGCCTGTGGTTTTGAGTCTATAAGGGCAGGGATGGATGTAATTGGTTGTAACAAAAATCACCATATTATTGGCCTACAAAGCAACTCCATCCTTTGTCCCACTTGTCTTGATGCCTACGTGTCTGAGTGTGATATCCAACAAGCTAGAGGGTTCAGTGACAAATTAAGTGAAATGAATGTTATGAGGCAGAGCTCATTAATTTCTCATTCTGTTTTTGAAAATATTTTGAATCAAGTGTCCAGTTCTTGAATTTACCCTTTGGACACTTTATAGTTAGTAGACTATTAATTTTCTTAATTAAGTATTCAATAGTTTAAATTACTATTAATTTAAAATCTTGTGGGGATTTTGATTTTCATTCACCTTTATTTCTTATTATAGCAGAGTGCCAGCTCTGCTAGAGTTATGCCTGAGCATGGCTTTCTGTTTAAAGGTGGACTGTTCTAAGTGCTCTAACATTCACATGCTTACTCAGAGTTTTTGGTGGTGGGCTGTGTGTTAGTGGTCCAAATTTGGGTTTGGGGTTCCTGAGGTACAGGTCCCACAAATTCTCCCCCCCACACACACCTCATTCTTTTAACTTGGAGCTCAAACCATGGCTCTGATCCTTCCCAGTCTCATCTCAATCATTTGGGTTTTATCTAGCCAGTGCATAATGCATGGCACCCACTGCCCCTTTTGAAAGGAAGCGGGTCATATTGAAAAAGTTATTCAGGGTTAAGTTAGGAACTCTGAGCATCAGTAGCTGTAGCCAAAGAGAATGAACTGTGCATGTGCAGCAAGACTAATGACTTGTCTACACTTACGGAGCTGCAGCAGTAGAGCATAAGGCCTGGTCTGCACTAGAAAATTTGATTGGTTTAACTATGTCATCGGGGGAGGGGGGAATCCACACCTTGAGCAGCATTGTTAAGCCAACCTAAGCCCCCAGGTTGATTCTTCCATCGACCTAGCTACCACCTCTCAGGGAGGTGGATTACCTACAGTGATGTGGCGGGGGGGTCTTGTCATCTGGATTATCAGCAGTGAGGTGGGATATGAAAGTGGTCTGTGGGGTTAAAGATGGGTAAATGAAAGCAGAGTGTTGGATGGAATCCTGTGGGTAAAGGTGGAGGGGTTGTAAAATTTATCAAGTGTGGGGTATTTCTGTGGAGTAGGATTAGTGTTTGAGTGTAGGGCAGGATCAATGGAAGAGGAGCTAACTAGGGTCCATCTTGCAGAGTCCAACAGCAGCCCTTCATAGAGGAGCTACCTCCAGCTGGTTGGCTTGTAGACACATCTTTTCTGATGTCCCCTCAGAGAAGCTGAGGAGATCTCCTGCAGGAGATGAAGACACATCTTGAAAAGGAATCATTGCTTTTTATGAGGGAGCACCATAATCAGGCACATCTACTCTCAAGACTCTTTTAATCACTTTAGATCTGGGTTTTTTTCTGCAAGGGGCATTACATTTTGTTTAGTCTTTATCACTGATATATTATCTACTCCAGTGTATGTCAATGGGGGTTAGGGGTTAGCGGTGTGCCTATATAGTCTCCTCTGAATGCCCCCATTTGCTTTCAAAAATATTGCCATCTCTCTTCTTTGCTTAAGTTCGTTGGGTGGGGGAGTGATTCCTGTATCCTGATAGTTTTATGAACAGGCAAAATATAGTCCAACACAATAGCATAAAACACTTTATCCATCTACATAAAAGGTGCTATCGAAATATACAATATAATAATTATTGATAATGAGTAGAGTACAAGGTTCTGATCCTGCTAACGCTGTTGAAGTAAACAGAACTACTCACATGTGCATATGTTTGCAGGATTGGGCCTTAGTTTACTCCTATGGCTTGGATAGAAGTTGAGCCCTGAACCGATACAAAACATACTACAGTGAGCTACTTTTTTCCACTCAAAAATCAAAAGCAATAATTTTAACAGTATTTTATGTTCTTCGCTGTAACAAAAGCAAGGCGCATTTGATTATTTAGTTCAATTAGGAAGCAAAAGCAATTCATCCAATAATAATTCCTTTCAGCAATGTTTAAGATTCTAAAAACAAAATCAATCAATCCTAATGCTATTCCCTCCAAAAAGGGCAAATTCATTCACTAATTTCATTCTTATTTGCAATAAAAACAAATTAATTAGCACAGGCTCCTTTGCAAGAGATCAAAAGCAATTCCTTCAATAATTCCATTCTGATTTGCAATAAAGAATTCATTAACCTCAGTTTCATTTGGAAATTCCGCAGCAATTTATTCAATAACTTCATTCTGATTCACAAACAAATTAATTATCCCAGGTCCATTCCATAATGTTTTTTAAAGCAACTGCTTCCCTTAACTGAACACAATGTATCTTTCTATATCTTGGAAAACTAAGTCAGTTTCCCATACCATTTGTGATGTTAACCCTGAATCAGAGGTTTTGAGCTTGAATGTGCTAACCACTTGCAGTACCCAATGGGGCTTAACAGGTGCCCAGCACCTCACAGGATCAGTGTAAAACTTTGGGGCTCTTTCAAAGCAAGTTCCTCAGCTATTGGCTCAAAAGCAAAGTTTACACAGGTTTTCAGCAGCTCACAATTGCAGATACAGCAGTCAGTGCTCCTGGCTGAATGAATGAACAGCAAAACTAGACTCAGGGATTCCATCTGCCATTATCTCACATTACAGAGCAAATGTGCTGCAGGGTCAATACTGCAATTCACCTTGGCAGATAAGCATTAAGTATTCTGGGTTGGTAAAAAGACTGAGTTTTCTTCCTAAATAGTTTGCAGAGGAACTGAATGTTTCCACAAAATTCACAAAATTTCAGGTTTTTGATCCTGATGTCAAAAGTTCCCCCTCCAGGGCCGGTGCAACCACTAGGCAAACTAGGCACTCGCCTAGGGCGCCAAGTGGTTGGGGGCGCGAAAAAGCGGCGAGCCCCAGCCATGGAGGAGCCAGCGCGGCGCAGGGAGGCAGCAGCCCTGCAAAGGCGGCGACGCCACTTGCAGGAAGCAGCCGCCCCCGCCCCTCCTGCCCAGGCTGCGGCCCGGCACCCCCTCCTGCAGGAAGTGATTAGTAAAGTAAGAAACACATATTATGCATAAGCGGAGTGAATGTCAAATAGAAACAGAAGTTTCAGTAAATATTAATTTAAACTTGACAAACTTTACAATATGAAATGATATGGGAGGGGCCTATTTTATAAAGAACATTTCAAAAAAACACTTTTCAGCAGTTGTTGGAAAGTTGTCAGGTCATTTTTAAGTAGAGATGTCAAAGGTCTGCAAATCTGTTATTGAATTTATTACTGTGAACACTTGAAAAGGACCAGGGTGATGGGGTTTAGCTACAGGGACACATGATTTTATACAATCCCTTGTGCTGTCACATTATTTAAAAGAGACAAAGTGGATGAGGTGATATCTTTTATTGGACCAATTTCTGTTAGTGAGAGGGACAAGTTTTTGAGCTACACGGAGTTCTTCTTCAGGTCTGAAAAGGTACTAACAGTGTCACAGCTAAACACTAGATCTAACAGATAGTTTAGCACAAGTAGTTAGCACATATTCAAGGGGACCATTCAAGGTGAAGTAGCCCATTAACTCCCTTGTAATCCCAGGACAAAAAGGGAGATTAGTCGGTTGCAAGTTGTTGTAATTAACCATAAATCCCGTATCTTTATGAAGATCGTGATTTTTAATGTCTAGCAACATTTTGAATTCAAGCTCCCAGGCTCATCTTTTGAAAAGTGTTTTGCAGATTTCCTTTGAGGATGAGGACTGATAGGTCAGATATCGAGTCATTTTGTGGGGGCCCAACTCATGAGTTCTGAATGTTTGAGGTTGGCAATACTGAATATTACATCATGTCACCAAAGAAATTTATGTCAAGGTTTCTCAAACTTTTTCACGGGCCGCATCTTAATACAGTTGTTTCATGGGCCAAATCCTCCCTCTCTGTATTAATTCTAATGAACAATGTCACATTATGCAGTATTCATTTTTGAAAGTTTATAATAAGCGATGCTACGGGGGGAGGGGGGGGGCGCACGCAAGGTGGAAGTTTCGCCTAGGGCGGAAAATATCCTTGCACCGGCCCTGTCCCCCTCTCCCCAAAATTAAGCAATATTATCAATTTAGAAGCATTTATCTGCAGGGAAGGAAAGAAGATTTCTTCTCTTTGTGAGGAGCACAGGTTGGTTATAATTAGCTATGAAGGTGGAAGTTTATGGGAAGATTGTGACATGCCCTTAATGTGGGTGTACAGTGGAAGGTAGCAGGAAAGGAACTTCCCGACTCCTTTGAGGCCCAATCAAAGGTCAGTTTGTAAGTACATGGGCTGCTCCCTCAGTACACTCCCCTAGAGGAACATCACACCCCAGAGGGAGCAGGAAGGAGCTGAAGTCCTACCCACCCCTCTAAAGACTTGCAGCCTGGGGAGTAAGTCTCGGGAACGACTTCAGCTCTCTCAAGTCAGCGGCCCTCAGAGTTGAGACACTGTCCAGACACAGCTCTGAGCACCCACACTTAAAAAAAAAAATCAAGGTCTTTGTGTGTGTCTCAAGTTCAGCTCTCAAAATCAGTCACTTGACCATTATTTTTTTCAAGAGGCTGACCAATAATCATTTTGGGAGAGTAGGAGGCAGACTGACATTATCCCAGAGGGGAAGGGAAAGAAAGAGAGAAACAACAAAAACAAAATAAAAAACAAATTGTTTTTGAGGAGGAGACTGAGTGTCTTAGTGTGCTTTGGCTAACTGTACAATGAACAGAGATCACTGAGTGAACTGGTAGACAAAAGAATCTAAACCTCCCCACCACTACCATTTTTAAAAAGTGCCTTCCATTTGAATGAGCATAAAGGACAGAGCATAAAGGGAACCTTCCTCTGGCCCCTCAGACAGACAATAGTGACATAGCAGCATTGCTCATATATATCTGATCTGGACACTTCAAGTTTCAGTAGTGATTTCCCATTGCCGTCTAACTGAAGGAGCTCTCACTATGAACAATTTGTGAAAAGCCCCTAATATGTCTGTAAAGACTATTCATCTCACAAACAAAAAGCCAAATATAAATAAATGATTCAGAACCAGCTCTTGTCATCAAAGGGTCAGAGAATGACTTAGTTTCTGAGATTCAGAAACTGCTTGGTGGATTCAGG
Source organism: Platysternon megacephalum (assembly GCA_003942145.1). Lineage (NCBI taxonomy): Eukaryota > Metazoa > Chordata > Testudines > Platysternidae > Platysternon > Platysternon megacephalum. Next base: position 4,235,847 of record QXTE01000004.1, read on the forward strand.
ATCTTATGGACAGGACTTATTTGCCTTTGGACTGATTAAGGTAACTGGAGAGCTCCTGGTTCCACTGCTGAGAAGCAAGATGCCCTACAATCTTAACCTTTAAAGGCTCGCTATATAAATATCTTGGCAAACTGGCAACCTGCTTCAAAGCTCCCATTATTGGAGAATCTTATTTTGAAATTACCATAGTGATTTAAGAGGTCTAGGCAAATCTGGATTTCATCTACTTTTCTGATGTCTTTTTAGCAATCTTTTGACCATCTCAAGGCAATAAGGAAGCCCTACTTACCAAGGTTGATTATCTCCTGCAGGTGCTACCATTGCTTAATGATAGTTTTTGATACTGCTTACTATGAAGTGCTGGTGATGAGAATGCAGGCCTTGCCTTCGATTCAGCCTGAGCTCCCTCCTGGTTCAATATTTACTAGCACATAACATTGCTGGGGGAGATCACATAGTGATATGTGATGACATTACCAAATAATTTGATAAAAAAAAGCTTATTTTTATTCAGTCTCCCACAGTAAATCATAACCTAGAACTAGGGTCATGTTTAACATTATACATCTTATAAATCTTAAACAATGAGTGTGAGTCAGCTATTATGGTAGCAAAGGTGTGGGAGTGTGAACCTTAGTATTGCTATCTTATGGCATCTTTTTAATTTCAAATACTTTGCCAGTGGACAGTGGCAAAAGGTATTTTATTTTACGTTAATTTTTTATTGGGGGTATATTGCAGGATATTCGTTCACTATCACTTTTTGTCTTCCTTCATCTTCAGCTCACCAGGATACTCATCCTTGTCTCCCAGACAAAGACCTAGCCATAATGATCCATGCATTTGTCACCTCCAGGCTGGATTATTGTACTTCACTGTATCTGAAACTGAATGTGAAGACAATGCACAGGATCCAGCTGGTCTATAATTCGGTCCCCAGCTTCTCAATAGATTAAAGCCACTGTGAGCACATCAGGCTTGTGCTAAAGTCCTTTCACTGGCTCCCAGTCAGCTTCTGATGCTAGTTTAAGGCTTTGGTCCTAATATTTAAAGCAATTAATGGCTCAAGCTGCAGCTACCTTAAAGCCCAAATTTCAGTCTATGGCCCACCAAGACTGCTGTGCTCCTCTGAGACAACGCAGATCACAAAGACAAAGATGAAGTACAACAAAGCTGGGGACAAAGCATTCTCTGTCGAGGGGATCCAAATAGGGAACAATTGCCAGAGCAGATTAGGTGAATCCAGAGTCCGAATCCTTCCCCCACCGTCAAATGTCACATAGGGGAAGAGCTGGGTGGGAATTTGACAAAATGTTTTTTTCTCAGAAAATGCCTCTGAAAACAAAACTTTGCACAGACACAAAGTAGTTTCAATTGGGAAGGTTTCTAATATCCTGCATGGAATTTCTGTGAGTGAGTGTGTGGGGGTTAGAATCAGGTAGAACAGTGACTTGAACCTGGGTCTCCCACATCCCAAGTGAGTAGAGTGCCCTAACTGCTGGTCTATTGGCTATTCAGGGCACTCTCTCTTGCTGTCTTGAATATTTTTTGAAAAGTCATATTTTTGTTCTGATGTGGAATGAAAACAAATGCCAAAACCTACAAATTTTTCACAAAACAGAATTCTGGTTTTCTGGTCAGCCCTGCTCAGGGCACAATCAAGGCTCAGCCATCCTTGTCTCTCCTGAATCACTCTTTGCATGTCCTCTATATTGTCAGTTCTCTGAAGTCTTCCCTTACTGTTTGAGGGAGGAATTCTTTCAGTTGACCCCTTTTCCCTGTTCCTCCAGCAGGTGAATTCAGAGGATGACTATCTAGGAAATGCTGCAAAACCTTCTTCCTTTAAAATGCCTTTCCACCATATAAATGACACTTTCAACTCTTCAATCCTCTTTTTCCTGAAAAACCCAACCAAGAGACCTTGAAAATAAATCCACCAAAAGAGAAAAGCTCCCTGCAAGTAAATACATAACATTTTAATAAAACAAAAACTTTACACCAAGTGGAGTTTTGCTCCCAAAAGGGAGACATGCCAGAGACTCCATGAAGTCCACTAGGGACTTTACTCTTGCTATCAATTGTATATGGAAGGAGCATAAGTACAGTACTATGGTGATGGGTGGCTGTATAAAATGGCTGGATTGATATTCATACCACAGTTTCCACTGAAAGGGCATCCTTCCTATCCAGAAATGCAGATTCATATTGGAATCAGGTGGGTAGGATAGTTAAGGATCACAGCTTCAGAACATTTTGCAGCCATGCTTAAAATTCAGTGAAATAATGTTAATGTGGCATCCCCACTGTACCTGCAGTAACAGTGGGGAGATTTGTTCTTATGCATTTACATTTACTTGTTCGCTTAAGACACAGCCTTAACATCCTTTTACAACTTTAAATAAATTAATTAAAAAAGGAAAAGGTTGGGTGTAATTCTATGTTTCTGGGAAAGACAGGATGAAAATACTGGTTCGCTAGGACAAAAAGCTAAGGAAAGAAACCGTGAGAACACATGTACATAATGATTGATGGAAACAAAATTAATCTAACTGAGAACACTAAAAACTAATGTGTTGAAGAATCAAGTTGATGACCTATAAAACAAGTTCTGCTGTAGAAATAGCAGCTTGTTAGGGATTCCTGGTGACATGGGGGAAAAAATTGAGATTTCTTTTATTTGCAGTGCATTGTAAAAGATTTGGAGTTGGACGGCTTTCCACTCTTACAGTGTTTCACAATATAGTATATCATAGCTCTGTTACAAAATCATTTACTTTTGCTTACTTTCTTCAATGGAGGGCCAAGGTTAGATTAATGAATGAATTTTATTTATCACTATGCATTGCTTTTCATCCAGAAAATTTAGAGTAAATTTAGAGTACTCACCACTAAAATCTAGACACCTCTTGTGTGGAAACCAAGAGTACCCAGCAACCATCTACAACAGTTCAGGATTACAAGGGCATTAACAAATGGGTTAATGGCTATTACCAGGATGGACTTGGATTGCGTCCCTAGCCTCTGCTAGAAGCTGGCAATGGGTGACAGGGGATGGATCACTTGATGATTCCCTGTTCTGTTCATTCCCTCTGGGGCACCTGTCATTGGCCACTGTCGGAAGACAGGATACTGGGCTAGATGGACCTTTGATCTGACCCAGCTGTTCTTATGGGTGTTTGGCCAGGACATCAGATTAACATACCTACTCTTGCAAAATGTGCCATTGGACCATTAATTACCACAAGCGATCAAGGTTTCATTTTTTTCAAAGTCCTAAGGATCTCAGATCCTGAAGATAGAGGGCAGATTGTCAGCTGGTGTAAGTAGTCATAACTCCATTAACACGAATGGAGATATGACAATTTATGCGAGCTAAGGGTAGCTTGCTTCAGTATTGTTACTAGCACATTGCTCCCTAGCACCATGCTGAAGCACTGACACTGTCACTAAGGGGACTTCCATCTACTGAATACCAATACTACATTCTGCTACACCTGGATTTTCAATGGAAGCCTCCTACACAAGTAATGACCAAGGCTGGCCAATGAAACTGAAAGCCAGTTTCTAGGATGACTCTCACTTCAAATCACTGGGGCTGCAAAGGGCATAAACAGGCATAGAATTTGTTCATGAGAGACTAGGGGGAAGTATTGTGTGTAAACATTCTTCCAAAACAACTTTATTTACAGGAGCACATGTGAATGAAGCTTCCAGGTGCAAACAACAACAAACATAAATAATAATGAACAGAGGAAAAAACCACAGAATCCACAAGGACACAGTTAGTGCATTCCTACATCATATCTCTGCATACTAAATAAGTCACCTCAAGTCTTTACTGAAACTCCTAAGAAAAGATGAATAACTCTCCCAGTCGTACTGATGATGCTTTGGAGTCTCATTTGCTTCTGACCAGGATTTAAGAGATGTTTCTGATTCCAGGCTAAGCAAGTTTTCAAATTTCCTCTTCTAAACACTTTCACATTCCATATATAAGATCAAGAGTCCAGATTAACTGAACCTAATGAAAGAAGGTGTAATATATGCCTCCCTGAAGCAGCCAATAACCTTTCCATCTCAAGAGGCCGGGGAGAATGGTGGGAGATAAGACATTGGCTACACCACTTCTATGACAGGTGAAGGCAGATTTTAAAAAAAGAAAAAAAAAGAAAAAACACCTATCAAGGGCTCCAAAATCAGTGGAGGCAGCTGAGGGGATATAATCCCTCCTCCCAGCCCTGCTTGAGATATGGTGGCCCCTTGTTGAACTCTACTGAATCAGACTACAGATGATTTCCATGGCCACAACCTCCCCTGGCACTTTCCACTGGTGAGTCCTTCACCTATAGTTGCTAAGTTTTGGTCAGATCCAGGTGTGACACATTCTATGCAAGCTTAATGAGATCATATTTGCAATTAATTTGTATATAATAATAAATTTAAGCTTATGACCAACACACACCCTGCCCAAGCAGCGTTGGGGCAGGACACGGAGCTGTACATAACTTGGCAGCTGCAGCTTGGTGTGCAAGAGCTTGCTTGTGTCCGGCTAGGTGAGAGGAGTCTGAGAGGGAAACAGGAATAACTGGTTGCGTGGCCCCTGGGGCTGTTGTTACTGCTGGGGTAAAAGGGTTACTGGGGGACATAGATCTCCTGGGTGGCAGGTGGATGCTGGAGGCTAGATAGTGTGGGGGGCTGGGTGTTGGCAAGAGGTACAGTGGCTGTGTCTTTGTGCTGCGGGAGCCTGGTGCTGCATGTGAGGGAGTAGGGTGTGGGGCCAGCAGTGGGCCTCTTACCTTGTACTGTTTCCTCAGCTGCCTTCTTCTCCAGCCTTCCATTGACTCCCAGCAGCTGGCTGCCTGCTAAGCTAGCTCAACAGCATCCCCTAAAGGCTAAAACTAGAACTGCAGACAAAGGTCTACAGCCTTCCTGCAGCTCAGTGGAAGTGTGAGAATCCAGTTGAGATGAAGCAAAGTGTGACAGGGCTGCCAAATGCTTGATAGATGTCATGCATTTGGCCCCCTGTCTGCCATAGTCTATATTGGCAGAAGATGGTGTAGAGTCAGGGCCGGCGCAACCCATTAGGCGACCTAGGCGGTCGCCTAGGGCACTGCTATTTGGGGGGCGTCAGCGCCCCGGCCGGCCGCGGAATTTCGGGGGCAGGACCTTCCACCGCCGCTGTTGGGGGCGGCATTTCGGGGGCGGGACCTTCCACCGCCTAGGGTGCCGGAAAATCTGGCGGCGCTCTTGTGTAGAGTCGGGGGCGAATTTATCCCAATGGAAACCTATTAATGAGTTCTCTGTGTCATTTACTCTTTATCATAATAAAATAGGTTCCAAACACTACATTGTTGTATATTTTGTCAGCAATGTCTAGCTGTAGTGATATGTAGCTATGTTACACTTCCTTACATCGGTGCAAATCCAAATTACTGGCTTCAGTAGCATAATTCTGGATTTACACTGGTGTAACTGTGGTAAGAATCTGACCCCTATTTCACTGGCAACAATATATCTATCATTATGTATTAAAGGTGCATTGATTTACAGTTTCTTACTACAAACCATGCAGGTAGTAACAGGAATGAAATATTGTGCAAAGAGAATTAAAGCTACTAGGCATCACCACTGAAAGGCTTATGACAAGGTAAGTCTATTCCCCCGAACGTGAAGGAGTGATCCACGCAGAAAGTGAATGAGCCATTTTTACACGGTTGATTAAACCACTGCTTGCTGTGATCATTAAAACTTATCACCGTCAGCTACTGTGTGTCTTTGGTCAGAAAATGGCCAAGGCACCTCTTCATGCTTTTTGAGGCTTATCTGAATTCTGCATGTACTGCAGCTGTCAGTCACTGTAATGACATGACAGATTTAAATCTATGAACAACTTGGGGCAGTGGTTCTCATAGTCTACTGATAGTAAAAGAGGAGCCTGGCAGGGCATAATTTGCAATGGGCCACGGGGTACAGTTGCCACGCATCCTTGCCCCCCAGGCCTTGGTTTGCTCCCCCCATACTTGTCATAGATCTCTATGCTGCACTATGTCTTCCATTTCCCCCCCGTCCCCAGACTTTGGCTGTGGTCATTCAATAGGAAAGCAATAATTGCCTAGTTTCTCATTTGTGAGGCTATTTTGGACAGAAACTGTTCTATATGCAGATACAACTTTGGCTCCCCAAAACTTTTTTCTCTGAAATGATGCCCCTGGGACTTGGAACTTAACCCAATTAAATCAACATTCAGCAACAGTATTTCCTACATTCTGATATTTACTCTCACTGCATATTCAGTGCTGACAAGCCCATTTTTCATCCCTATGTTGAATGATTAGTATTTAGGAAAATGAACATGTAAAATACACAGGTTATTTGTACCTGACCTCATTTGTCAGGAGATGAGATCATTCAAAGCAATTAGGATGATGACAGAGACAGATGGTAAACTATCATACCAGAGGATTGTTATAGATTCTTCTTAGTACTGGCACACATTATGCAGTAAGATGTCTTGGGGAATTACAATAATAAAATGTCAGTTATAGGGACTTCAACATAAACCTAGTTTTTTTATTACCAGACAAATGCTCCTACTATAAACCGTCAACAAAGAATAACATTTGGGCAAGTCTCAAAGGAGATTCATGCTTGAAGGTTTAGAAACACTGAAGATCCAAATTATCATTTACCTGTGACACTGCATAGCGCTTCATTTTAAACACTTTCAGCAAGCATTTCAACCCCCTTCCCTTATTATTTCTTACTAGTGTCTTCTCTAGCGGTGCTAAAATCCAGGCCCAGGATGGAAATCTGACACAAAGACTGTGCTTGGAGGATTCAAAGTGGGATTAAGCAAAAAGTTAGCCTTTAATTTGCCTGGTAGATAGGTAACAGTGGCAAGTTTTTAAAAAAATGTATAAGTACAGTACACACTTGGTTAAAGTTTCTAAGAAGCAATAAAATTGCTATTTGAAGGACCCAACAATGGGATTCAGTGAGTGACTACTTATCCACAGTCAGGTACTTTTTCATTCCTGCTTATATTGTCTGTCATTTCTTCTGTCCCCAAAAGACATCTTATAATTCATTATCAGGGGTTCTGCTTAGATCAGTGAGGAAGAAACAATCACAGTATCCAACATTCACTGTACTGAAGTTAGTAGGAGGAGTGAGAAAAAATTGTGAATTTGAAAGTTGAACTCAAAATCAAATGTTATTGGGTTCATGTTCTGCTTAGGAAAGATCCTGACGTGGGAGGGGGAAGCAAAGGGGGGAGAGAGAGAGAGAGAGAAAAAAAGAAAAATCCAATAAAAAAAATAGGATGAATGATAGGGCTAAGAGTAAACAAAACAAATAGCATGAAAAGAAAATATAGACAGGAGATAACAGAAGAAGAGATTGAGAAAAGGAATAATTCTAATGAAAAAAATATATATACAGAATATATATATCCCACACACAGTCCCAGTTTTGGTCAGGTCCCCTTATTAATCTCTTTCTATCCCTACTACATAGTACAGGCTTTTCCCATAGCCACTTCCCCTCAATCATTTTGTGGTTGGATTCTATGGTTTTAGAGCTACTTGGTACCCTTAAAATGGCAGAAAGTAACCCACATCTTGGTATATTGGGGCCATAGTCTTTACATCAGAGGATGGCCAAAGCTATAATCCTTTTGAATGAACTTTTTCCTGACTTAAAGATCATGGAAAGTGCCACCAGGCCAACTGATACCACCCAGATCTGGATGCTAGACTCAGGGCCGGTTCCAGGCACCAGCGGAGGAAGCACGTGCCTGGGGCGGCACATGCTAAGGGGCGGCATTCCGTCCATTCTTGGGGCGGCACAGTCCGGGCTTTTTTTTTTTTTGCTTGGGGCGGCAAAAATGGTAGAGCCGGCCCTGGCTAGCCTTGGACCACAAGCAAAAATCTCTATTTTCTGCCCCCCCTAAAAAAGAGTTGCCACTGAGCCAGTCTCCAGCAATCTCTAACATTGCATATCACTGTCCCATGGAAACAGCTAGGTCTGGTCCCCACATTTAATGCTTAAACCCTTCCCTGAACTTTTCACCAAAAACTGGGCTAAATATTCCTCCTTGTAAAGACTGCAGAACACTCTTATCAGTTGTCATAGTGTGATTGATGCAATTTATAAACCCCAGCACGATCTTGAACAAACAGAAAGTAAATACAGAAGTTAGTGGCAAGAAAGTAGAAGTTACAAGAACTCACGGAAACAGCTCCTCCACTTGCCAACTGGGAAAGATACACCTACTGCAACTGCAGGAGAGGCAAGAAGTCACCCCCCAAGTTCTCTCAAGTAGTTGCTTCAATATCCTGGTCCTAGGCCCACCTATCACACCACCTAACACAGATCAGACCCTAAACTATAGAGAGGGTTAAGGATGCCTCTGTGTTTCCTCTTTGGAGACCCTAGCAAAAAACACCTACCTAGTGACTACTCTTATGGGGGAAGGGAACAGGACACAATGGCCCGGGACAGTTTATAAAACTATACTGGAAGTTTCAGTGTTAAAACACATCACATAGTAATGCACTGAAAAGCATTAATATCATCATCATCTCTTGCAGTCAGGTCACAAATATTTACTCTGTCTTGCTGAACTAAATCTTAATAACCTTGTTTTTGCTTAATCTGTTGAACACTATGTATAGCCACTTCCCCATTCTTTCACAATCCAAAGAAAAAGAAAAAGAAAATTACTTAAAATAGATAGGGACGTGGTAATAATCCTACTGAGCTTCATGGCGTATTCAGTTATCAACGTCACCAGCAGTTTAATGGAAAAATCAATCTAATACAGGTCTTTCTGGTTTGCTAAGAATAGTGGATAGCTAAGTAGGCATGCTGGCTTTCAATCTAACACATGTCCTGTAGTTTCAAGGGGAGACCTTTTATTGTTGATGATGATGTTTCTTCACAGTCTAAGAGATTACCAAAAAAACTGACAATCGTTAGGCAGCTGGTGAGCTGTGACCACTATCTGTCACATTTTCCAGTATTGTCTCTGTCTCCTTGTGCTCCCTAATCTGTCAGTATCCACCCGTTCTCTCTTTTCTTAATCCTAGACTGTAAGCGGTTTGTGGTAGGGACCATCTTTTTATTGTGGGTTTGCACAGCACCTACAACATTGGGTTTCTGGTCTAACACTAGGTCTCTGAGGTGCTACTGTCATACAATAATAATAAAAAGAATGCTGCCTGTCATTATTAATTAATTCAACTTTTAACAACTGTTTACATAATAAATATCGAGAAAATGACAGCTGTTACAGGTCTTGTACAGGCAACTCTCTTTTGGGCCCTAATTCAGCAAAATACTTACACACATTCTCAGTTTTAAGCATGTGCATAAATGCTTTGCTGAATACGGATGATTTAAGCATATGCTTAAGGGCTTTGCTGAATCAGGTCCTTGAAGAACACATATAACATGACTGAGAAGGACTCAGAAGATTTTTAAAATAGATGAAAATAAACAAAAAAGGCAAAAAAAGAGATGAGAATTAGGAAAGAGAGATATGGAGGGAGAGGGAGTAATGTCAGGAATGGCTCACAAGGTCAGTGTTACTCCGCTACTCCACATCCAAACCATAGCAGCACATTTTCAAAAGGTTTGACTTTGATTGGGCATGGTATTTATGCCCACTGCGCATTTTCAAAGAAAGACACACATGGCATACAACATCAAAAATGGCATCTTTTAGGAGGGGCCTGGCCAAAACCTGCGTCCAATAAAGAATTTTCAAGCAAGCACAACTGATCACACAGATGCAAGTACATTGTGCCAAAATTTGCACTCAGTTGTCTGCAAGCGGTGAGCAGCCAGCATTCCAGCTGTATTGTATCACCTCATAAACCCATCAGTTAATATAGGGCAGCAGAGGTAAACATGCACATGGATGTCCAATTTGTTGTGAGGTGAGAGTGGTGTTGGGCATTGGGAAATGTACTCGCAAACTGAAGTGTTGAATTTGGTCTAGAGTAATTTGGCCAATATCACACATCACAGTGACAGAGCTAGCATTAAAATTACGTTTTCCTGGCTACTCGGACTATGCTCAGTTCACTAGAGCACACCAGCCACTGATATATTAGCTATTGTATAACCAGTCAAACTTTCTTAAAGTGTTTATGCAATGCAACTTCTGTATTATTTTTGGGCTCCATTTAGTATATAGTTTCTAGGCAGAATGCATTCTTAAACTGTCTAATGTTGAAGTTGGTATTGTGTTTATACACTTTAATTGGATTTTGCTCTAAATAGTTTCTTATTATTATTATTTGATTGTCATCCACTATATTATTTTCATGTACACTCTTCCCACATTTATATTGCCTAGCAGGAAAATTTGAAAGGGGTATTTCAATACCATGTAGGGATTTCAAAATAGAGTAGTCATCATGAACAGGTCTGACTACCAAAAGGAGGCCGCCAGACAACTCTCCAATACCAAATTCTACAGGCCACTTCCCTCAGATCCCACTGAGGAATACACTAAGAAACTGCATCATCTACTCAGGACACTCCCTACACTAACACCGGAACAAATCAACATACCCTTAGAGCCCCGACCAGGGTTATTCTATCTACTACCCAAGATCCACAAACCCGGAAATCCTGGACGCCCCATCATCTCGGGCATTGGCACTCTCACTGAAGGACTGTCTGGATATGTGGACTCTCTACTCAGACCCTATGCCACCAGCACTCCCAGCTATCTCCGTGACACCACTGATTTCCTGAGGAAACTACAAAGCATTGGTGACCTTCCAGAAAACACCATCCTAGCCACCATGGATGTAGAGGCTCTCTACACAAACATCCCACACACAGATGGAATACAAGCTGTCAGGAACAGTATCCCTGATGATGCCACAGCACAACTGGTTGCTGAGCTCTGTGCCTTTATCCTCACACACAACTATTTCAAATTTGATGACAATATGTATCTCCAGATCAGTGGCACCGCTATGGGCACCCGCATGGCCCCACAATATGCCAATATTTTTATGGCCGACCTGGAACAACGCTTCCTCAGCTCCCGTCCACTCACGCCCCTTCTCTACCTACGCTACATTGATGACATCTTCATTATCTGGACCCATGGGAAGGAGACTCTGGAAAAATTCCACCAAGATTTCAACAGCTTCCACCCCACCATTAACCTCAGCCTGGACCAATCTACACGGGAGGTCCACTTTCTGGACACCACAGTGCAAATAAGTGATGGTCACATTAATACCACCCTATACCGAAAACCTACCGACCGCTATGCCTACCTTCATGCCTCCAGCTTCCATCCCGGGCACACCACAAGATCCATTGTCTACAGCCAAGCACTGAGGTACAACCGCATCTGCTCTAACCCCTCAGACAGAGACCAACACCTACAAAATCTCCACCAAGCATTCTCAAAACTACAGTACCCGCACGAGGAAATAAGGAAACAGATCAACAGAGCCAGACGTGTACCCAGAAGCCTCCTACTGCAAGACAAACCCAAGAAAGAAACCAACAGGACTCCACTGGCCATCACATACAGTCCCCAGCTAAAACCCCTCCAACGCATCATCAGAGATCTACAACCCATCCTGGACAATGATCCCACACTTTCACAAACCTTGGGTGGCAGGCCAGTCCTCGCCCACAGACAACCTGCTAACCTGAAGCACATTCTCACCAGTAACTGCACACCGCACCAAAGTAACTCTAACTCAGGAACCAATCCATGCAACAAACCTCGATGCCAACTCTGCCCACATATCTACACCAGCGACACCATCACAGGACCTAACCAGATCAGCCACACCATCACTGGTTCATTCACCTGCACATCCACCAATGTAATATACGCCATCATATGCCAGCAATGCCCCTCTGCTATGTACATAGGCCAAACTGGACAGTCTCTAAGGAAAAGGATAAATGGACACAAATCAGATATTAGGAATGGCAATATACAAAAACCTGTAGGAGAACACTTCAACCTCCCTGGACACACAATAGCAGATGTTAAGGTCACCATCTTGCAGCAAAAAAACTTCAGGACCAGACTTCAAAGAGAAACTGCTGAGCTTCAGTTCATCTGCAAATTTGACACCATCAGCTCAGGATTAAACAAAGACTATGAATGGCTTGCCAACTACAGAACCAGTTTCTCCTCCCTTGGTTTTCACACCTCTACTGCTAGAACAGGACCTCACCCTCCCTGATTGAACTAAACTCGTTATCTCTAGCTTGCTTCTTGCTTGCATATATATACCTGCCCCTGGAGATTTCCACTTACTTGCATCCGAAGAAGTGGGTATTCACCCACGAAAGCTCATGCTGCAAAACCTCTGTTAGTCTATAAGGTGCCACAGGATTCTTTGCTGCTTTTACAGATCCAGACTAACACGGCTACCCCTCTGATACAAAATAGAGTAGAAGTCTTAAATGAATTTACTTGTGTCTGCCAGTTTCAAATCAGTTTAATGTTTGTATGCCTTTTGTTTTGTTTTGATTTGATTTGATTGTTAGTATATTGATCAAAGTAGCTCTCTTTATTTTGCTCTTTTGATAGCCCAGACAATACTATTTTAAAAGTTAGAAATTATATATTACATAAAATTCCTATGTACTGAAATAAATGCAAACAATATTTGGGAGCTAAATATGATTCAAATATTTAAAAAACCATAAAGCTCCTTCTTAGACTATAGAGTACATTTGCTGTTTAAAAGGATGCAACTGTTCCATTATCAGATGTTTCTATTGATTCCTAGGGCCTTGCCCGTACACAGACTTACACTTCATTAATTAAACCACTTCAGTTTAAACTGATGTAAATCCATGGAGACACTATAATTTCATTTAAAGAATGGTTTATTTTACACATGTCCTAATTGATTGAAATAAGCTTGGTTTAAACTAGTGTCCACGTAGTCTTTTCTACCAATTTAACTACATTGGTTTTAAAATAACACCTTAATTTAAATCAGCACAACTCTGCATAGACAGCCCCTCAGAAAAATGATACCACATTCACTGTTAGAAAACATTAAGAAGACTGAATTGCATTTCAAGCCTCAAATCTGAGAAGTTACTAATTTAAACTAAATTAATATAAGCAAGGGTTACGCTGATTAAAGTACAATAATATTAGGGGTTTCCACTGGGATAACTAGATTGATTTACTGGTGCATTGGTCCAGTTTAGACAAGGCTTTAGGCACCAATGCATGTGTGAGCAGTTGTGCATGTTAAAAAGGTATCTATGAATTCTACATATTGGTTCTGTTTCTTTAACTGTATTGCACACATTTAGGGCTAGACTGTGGCACTGTCCCAGGAAAAGTGAAGACTGCCTTCCTGCATACCAAAGGAGTGCATTTTGTTCCAGCCTTTAGGCTGGCACAGAATGGTCTTCCCCCAGAGCACCAGTCCTATTCAAAGGGCTCATGCAGCAGTGTTTGGTGGTTTATGTGTGAGAGAGTGCCCAGAGCATGCTGTGTTCCAGATTAGAACTGGGTGAATAACAGAATTTTTTGGACTATTGGCAATTTTGAAAAGTCCAACCAAAAAAAAAGTCATTTTGGTTATACAGCAAACAAAAATTTGAAGTTTTCAGAGAATCACGAAGTCTGAAGGTGTTTTTTTTTAATTTTGGGTCAAATGAAAAGCCATTTTTAAATGTGTCTGGATTGTTAAACATAACATTAAGGGGAATTCTTAAATGAAAAGTCAAAAGAAAAAAAAAAGAAAAATGTTTCATTTTGAAAATGTTCAAGTTTCTCTAACCTCTGCTGCAGAAAGGGGTGAGAATCAGGGAACCGTACCACCTTCCTGGCAGCCTCCCCTGCATTATGCTGTAGCCAGCAGCTGGTCACAGCAGTGAATCTGGCCTTTCTCTTGCCATTTCATCAATCACCTTGCCATATGGCAAAAGTACACTGGAGTGATCAGAATTTCTTGGAGTTCTTGCATTCAATTTAGATCCTCAGTTCTGCATAGTTTACAAAATGTTGATCACCTTAGTTTAAGAGTTTGTTTGTTTGTTTTAAAAAAAAGGTAAGCTCACTGGTTATTCCTATGACTTGCTCTAGTGTATTTTGAAAACACATACCTGTATGAATAATCATATACATACACATTATATATATGCTGCTCTGGCAGCAGTGAGCAACCTGGCCCCAGCCTGCCCCGCCAGCTCCCAGCATTGCTCGGGGGCGGGGACGGAAGCCAGAAAGAGGCGAGGCAGGGGCTTGGAATAAGGGGTGGAATGGGAGCACAGAGGAGGTGGAGCAGGGTCAGGCTGGGGCCGGGTTGCTTGCTGCCGGTGCCAGGCCACACACTAACCCCTCAGGCCACCCTGGACCCCATGTCGCCCTGAAGCGCAGGGCCCTGCAAAGCGCGGGGCCTGGGGCAGTTGCCTCAGTCCATCTTATGGACGGGATGGCTCTGGGTCCGGGGGGGGTGGGGGAGGGGCTAGCAGAGGCCCTGGTGCCAGTAGCCGCGAGCAACCCAGACCCAGCCTGCCCCTGCTCCGCCCCCATTCCCCCACACCTTTCTGGCTTCCGCCCCCTCCCTCAACTGATGCCGGGAGCCAGCGGGCTGGGTCACTCACTGCTGTTGGCGCCAGGTCCCCCATTAGCCTCCCAGGCCTCCCTGGACCCCGCATCCCCCTGAAGCACGGGGCTGTTGCCCCAGTCCCTCCTATGGATGGGACGTCTCTTCCTGGACCCCGCATCCCCCTGAAGCACGGGGCTGTTGCCCCAGTCCCTCCTATGGATGGGACGTCTCTTCCTGGACCTCGAATCCCGCTGAAGCATGGGGCCCCGGGCGATTGCCCCGGTCCATCCTGTGGACAGGATGGCTCTGCTTGGACCCATTCTGGGCACCACGAAAAATTATATAAACCTGGCGCCCATGTGAAGGAACACTGAGAGGAAGAAGTCTGATGTCACTACTGCAACTCTATGCCAGAAGGGATGAATGAGGACAAGGAAGAGTCAGAGAGAACAGAAATAGGCAAAGCTTAGGAAGAGAAAAATCAGTGAAATAAAGGACACATATGTAACACATTTTTTAAGAAAGATTTTATCATTAAAGTACTCTCCTTTACCACTCCCCCAAGTCCCGAAGGCCCCCTGGCCACAATTTGACTAGAACTCTGCTAGCGTGATTGTGGGGCTATCAGGTTTCTAGAAATGTTTCACTGACCAATGTGGACAGGGTACTTTCCTGAAAACCATGAGGTTGTGTACCTAGAGTAGGGACAGCATTCAGAAAACAAATCCTTCCCACATTGGCCAAGCAAAGACCGCTAGAATCTTGTTTGCTCAGCCTCAATGGGGGGCTAAACCTTGATGGATATGCCCTATACCTCTTTATGTCTCTCTTCCTGTTAATCACCTTCTGAATAAATGCTTTATTTTTGTAATGATAAAACATGTGCCTATATTTGCTGTATCACTACACCCCATTTTCTGTAATTTATTCCTTATACTATTCACAGTCCTGTGCTCCTGAATTTTTTAAAGCATTTTGGAAAAAAGATTTATCATTCGAGCACCACTCCTCACTGCTAACCTTACCCTTATAAAGCCATAATTTGACCATAAATTCTTTAGCAATTATATTTACACTACTCAATGGGCCAGATCCTCGGTGGCTGGTAAGCTGACATAGTGCCATTGACTTCAATGGAGCTACATCAAGGATCCATTCTGAATCTATATCTACATTATTTGTGATCAAATTAATCATAAATTAAGCACTGTATATGCTGGGTGGTCAAACTTACTGAACCTACTACAATCTTCAGAAGTTTAAGAGCTGGAGATTTAGCCCCGCTCCTGCTGAAGCCCCGAGCCCCAGCAGGCATGCTCTGTGGGTCTGAAGCCCCAAGACGCTCCTCCCCACTGGGCAGAAGCCCCTATTCCACCACCCCACTGCAAGGCAGCGGTCCCAAGCTTCCCTCCCTCCTCCCCCCAGTCTGGTAGGTGGAGAATGGGGGGGGTCTCCATGAGCTGCACTTTAACTGTAAAAGAGCTGCATGCATCCGCAAGCCACAGTTTGGTCACCCCTTTTGGATTACTTTCCTCAGATGAATTATTCTTAAATAAATACCAGATATAAGTAATGAGCCCCCTATAGTTCTGTTTCTATAAAATTCCTGCCTACAGCTCTGCATTAAATACTATTTTATTTCCATCCTTTTTTCTCTGCTCTAGTTAGGCTTTTTTCCTGACTGTTCCCTTTAGACTCAATGCAACCCCCATTAGTGTGAATGGGAGTCTTTCCACTGACTTCAGTGAGACAGAAACATCCCACTCGAGCTCCATCACCTATTTCCAATATTAACCTTCCTGTCACACAGTATGGGGCAGGGATTAGTTATTTGTTTGGCACTGTTCAGCTATGACAAAAGTACAATGCATATTTACAGCACCATATTAATGATTAATAATAATCCATGGGTGAAAAATGCATAATCACTCTAAAAGTTACCAGGTTTCAGCTAGTGCTCTTTGGAATGGTTCAAACATTTTTTTAAATGGGTTTTAAAGTTAAAAGAAGTTTTCTTTGCTTTTTTCGCTATGATTCAGAAGGGATGAAACAGAATTCAAAAGGTAAAAATCGTGAGAAGGTGTGCTCCCTGATCTTTATGGTGGTAGGGCCACTGGTATCACTACAGAAGGAAAGGAGTAATTAAACAACTCCCCCTCTATATGTAAAATTATTTCTATTCCCTTTTAATTCCGATATTCATCCATAAGAAGACTTATTAACTGAGGCAATTTTTTTTTTTAAAAGCACATGAGGAACAGTCATTGATTTTATGTAACCTGAGGTCCTCATCTTGCACTAAGAAAAAACTTGGAACTTTTTTTTTTTTTTAAACTGAATTTCTTCTCTTGCAGGCAAAAAGCAGTGCTGTTCAAATGTTGCCAATAAAACAACTCTTTTACGCTTTTTAAAAGGCAAGGTACTCTAAGTAACTTTCAATTCTCTGCTGTCTCTCTTTTGGTATATGTGTTATAGTTTGTGTCCACATTAAAAAAATTATGACTCATTGTTATATCTGGGTATCATTTGTGTTAATTTAATGCAGTGATATTTTGTTGCCTAATTATTAGACCGGCTCAAATTATACAGTGAAAATAATTTAATTAATTTTGGTGAGTAAACTAAAGAATGTTTTATCATTCATCATTATAAAATTTACAAATTTTAAATATCTTCACATTATTTGGCCACTTCTATGAATGAGGGAATAAGTGCAATAAGTAGAGTCAAGCTAGAGACAGAAATGCAGGCTCCCAACAGAACTCTGGAATAGAGCTGGTTGGGAAACAGTTCCCAATCCTGTGAGAATTTTCCAAGATTTCAAAACATTTTCCCATCCCAAATTGGGACAAAAAGTCAATCTCAAAAATTTTCCCAGCCAAAAATAATTTGGATCAGATCAAAATGTCTCATGTTTTTGAAAAAAATTGTTTTGATTGACCTTTTTATTACACTGTAAGTTACATTTCAAAATGAAAAATCATTTTGAACTGAAAAATGGAACTCATCAACATGTAGGACTTTAATGGAATCATCCTCTCCCCCCGAACTTCACAGGAATCAGGATTGAGTCTTAATTACATAAAGAGACACAGTGGGTGAGGTCATATCTTCTATTGGACCAACTTCTGTTGATGAGAAAGACAAGCTTTTGAGCTACACAGAACTCTTCTTAATTACATAGTTGTCCGTTTTATTCCATAATTCTTTTAAAGCAAATTAAGATGAAAAACATACTTGTGATTCAAAACCAGTTACAGTGAAATTAGTGCAATTCACTAATGAATCCTGATCAACAGGGACTAGATCTATTGTAAATGTATAACTAATCTCTTAGTTAAATGATTCCATTTACTTTGACAATGTTAAACCACAAACCTGTTAAATTAAACAGTAGCTGCTGGGAATGTACATTAGCTACCATTAAAACTCAGCATTTCCTAATGGCTACCATAACTTTGAAGTCTCTGAGATACCACAATATTTCTGTACACTAAATAAGGAAATACTGTTGCATCTTAGTTACTGCCATGTGCTTTTCTTAAAAAAATACTGACTACTGTAGAGTAAGAACTTTTCTAATGTCAATTTCTCATTCACTTTAAAAGAGTTTGTTCAATTTAGCCAAAAGTCAGAAATGCTGATTAAAAACTGGATGCCAAATTTTGAGCCTGATTGTTCTCTCTCCCCTTTCAAAAGTATGAGAATCATGTGGACTGAGCTAGTCTGCAAATCCTCCATCATCTCCTCATATAAATCTGTCCTAAGTACAATTCCTTTACGATGCTCACAAGAAACTGTCCAATCAAGCTACTGAATGTATTAAAATATATACTTACTCCACTATACACTTGCCTTTGCTGAATAACCACATCATCTTATTGATATTATCCCTGTCCCTCTTCCACTACTCTTCTCTGCTGCCTTATTACTCAATTATTTGTATCAAGTCTGCAATTAGTCTGTAAACAGCTTGGTAGGCAGGGATCATGTCTTTTTATTTGCTTAGCATACTCTTGGGCTTTATTAGTATTGTATATTAAATACAAACAGTGTATATTAAATGCAGTGCATAGGATATTGCAACTCCTTGACATCAATAATTCCTGCTGCTTCTTCCTGAAGATAAGATCTCTTGGGCTACATTCATACAATCATAGAATATCAGGGTTGGAAGAGACCTCAGGAGGTCATCTAGTCCAACCCCCTGCTCAAAGCAGGACCAATCCCCAACTAAATCATCCCAGCCAGGGCTTTGTCAAGCCTGACCTTAAAAACCTCTAAGGAAGGAGATTCCACCACCTCCTAGGTAACCCATTCCAGAGCTTCACCACCCTAGTCTGTAACAGTGCATGGGATTCTTCCGTCCTAAGTGCAAGACTCTGCACTTGTCCTTGTTGAACCTCATCAGATTTCTTTTGGCCCAATCCTCTACTTTGTCTAGGTCCCTCTGTATCCTATCCCTATCCTCCAGTGTATCTACCACTCCTCCCAGTTTAGTGTCATCGGCAAACTTGCTGAGGGTGCAATTCACGCCATCCTCCAGATCATTAATGAAGATACTGAACAAAACCAGCCCCAGGACCGACCCTTGGGGCATTCCGATTGATACCGGCTGTCAACTAGACATGGAGCCATTGATTGCTACCCATATGACATTATGAGCTCAGTTACACTGATGTGAATCTACACAAACTCTATGGAAGTCAAAGTTACACCAATGTAACTGAGATCAGAATCCTGGATGCTTGTTATGGGTAGATTTCTCCTCAACAGCTTGAGTAACTCCACTGCTGCATGTCTTTCACCTGATACTTCACCTACCCTATTCTAGGCTTCAAGAGTGGATTCAGATTCAATCCTGTAATTGAAACTGAATAGGGGTGAGCACTTAAGCTTTGCAATCATGCAGAGGTGATAGACTACCTATAGCAACAAAAAGTATTATCTATAAAAAAAAGTAACAGCAGTTAAATGGCAAATGAAAAATTGGCAGATGAAAGTAATTTATTTTTTCATAGATTCTGTGTGACTAGCCTGATAATAAGGGTCCTGATGCATCATATATTTTTGTAGAAACATGTACAGCAGGTGAAGTTGTTATGAAATGTCATCGACTAGTGTCATTATCTGGAATTGTCATGGACTCATTGCACAATTTTTCACATCATTCCTTGTCCGTCTGTTATATTTGCAAAGCTTCTTGCACAGCATTTGTACCTCACCACTCTGATATAGTCAGAAAATAGGAATGTTAGTGAACCTGCTGAATGATATTCTGTTCTAAAAGTAAAGTGATATCAAACCCGGTTACTTATACAGGAACATATTGTTGAAATATCTAGATACAATGTTAGAATGTCTTTTATTACAATATTACAGGAACATAATTCATAAATAACAAATACTCTTATGTTAAAACACTGCAGTTTAAGTTAGTCTTTTATAGAACAAAGAATCTAAAAAAAGCACAAGAAATTTGAAACTCCAGAGAAGAGTAGAAAATTAAAACAAGTTTATCACATTGTAATAAGATTGATTTATTGTGATTTGACTCATTACTTTTTGATCAATTGCAAAACCCCGATAAATGCCTTAATTTAAACATTGGTAATACCATTATGCAACCTTTTTTGTAATTTCATATTCACACTTCTCAATTTTATTTGACTAACTAAATTACAGTCTTGAGCAAATTTCAAGAATTCAGTGAGAAACATGGTAGGGTTAATTGTACTAGTGGGAGAACAATGGATTTTTTTTGGTATCCCTGCAATTGCAAAAAAAAAAAAAAAAAAAAAAAAGTTGTGTGTTTCAGGTTGAACCGAAAATACATTTTTTATAAAATTTTCAATGAATTAAAAGTCAAAAAAATTGAATTTTGTCAATACAAAAAATTGTTTTAATTCAGGTATTCTGCCAAAAACAAAGGAGGACTAGATTCACAAAATGCTGGTTGGGGAGAATAAAGCCTTCCCTTACATGAATGGCTAGGGCACACTCTTAGGATGTGGGAGACCCAGATTCAATTCCCCACTCTGCCTGATGTGGAGAAGGGATTTATGTTTTAGGAACACAAGTCTCATTGATGTCCAATAGGAGCTGCACTCCTAAATCATTCAGCTGCTTTTGAAAATCCCACCCAGTACCTTGGTATACCCTAGAGCTAAAGTCCTATTAAAAGTAAATGAGACTAGTGCTGCTAAGTCATTTAGGCACTTCTGAAAATCCCACTCAGGAACTTGAATGAAAGCTCTCCAAACACTTTTAAAAAAATCTAATTCTAAACATTATTTCATCGCTGATTGGCTAGGCAGAAATCAGTTGTACCTTTTCAATACTAAAGCTCTATTGCAGGGGTAGGCAACCTATGGCACGGGTGCCGAAGGCGGCACGTGAGCTGATTTTCAGTGGCACTCACACTGCCCGGGTCCTGGCCACCGGTCTGGGGGGCTCTGCATTTTAATTTAATTTTAAATGAAGCTTCTTAAACATTTTAAAAACCTTATTTACTTTACATACAGCAATAGTTTAGTTATATATTATAGACTTATAGAAAGAGACCTTCTAAAAACGTTAAAATGTATGACTGGCACGCGAAACCTTAAATCGGAGTGAATAAATGAAGATTCGGCACCCCACTTCTGAAAGGTTGCCAACCCCTGCTCTATTGCATCAGGTAAAAAGAGTTCTGACAAAATGGAGTAACCTCCAACTTTCCCTAATAGGAATAATCAATGTGCCCTAGCACTGGAATAGAAGGGAGTGTCTATAAGCATATATCACCATAATAGGATTAGTTACTGTGCTGGATCTAAAAATGTATGAGTAGACATTAAAATATTCCAACCTTTCAGATGCACCAAAAGTACCTATAATACTGTTCCTATTGATGGTAACAATCATCCTGTTGTTCTGAGAGCTTGAAATTATTCTAAAGCCATGTGATACATATTTTGACATGAATAAATTGTTGAAGACAAGATGTAAAGCCAGAGCCAGAGATTTGGGAAAAGTTTTTATGGCATGAGAATACCATAGTTGTGGTATTCAAATACCAGGATCTAGTTTCGGGCTGAAATTTAAAAAATAGTTTATCAGCACTTCTGTAAACTAGTTCATAAAATATTTTTGATCAGAAGATTAACCAGGACTACCTCCATTACTATGGATACTTGGTTATTAAGGTTACCACCAAACCTGTAAAATGGTATGGCCTTCCATGACATACTTGATAACTCAGGAGGACAGTAGGAAACTCCTTTTCTAGGATTTGAAGAACATGATTTTCCTTCTTCAACTACGACTTATACATTCACCTTACATTGTATTATGCTGCATTTTTAAGATGCCTGCTCTGAACTTTGAAAAGTTAATGAAGTTATAGGATGCATTTATCTATAAGTTCTTGGAAAACTCCTGCTGATTAGTAAGTGCCTATCCATTTAAAAACAAAAACAAAACAAAAAATCCCACAAAAAAACACACACAAAAAGTTCCTGGAAACATCCTAGTCTGAAATCATAAAGGTCTCCAGTTCCCATTGAGTCTCCTGAGAGTACCAAGCACCAGAATTGATTACTTTCCTGTAACTAACAGCTCTAGAGAAGTAAAGGAAACCTGTGAAAGAAACTGCCCCAACTATATGCCACTTCATGGAAGACTTCAGTCCATCATTGGTCATTTGGCTAAAAAGTATCCTCCAACATCCTTTTCTCTTATGAAACAAAAGTTGTGGGACAAATACATACATTAGGATTGGAAAATATTGTGCTGTAAGGAGGCTAACTTCTTATAAACAAAGTCTTGAATTCATCTCATGTACTACAATAGGAACAGTTATGACCAGGTGGCAGGAGATTAATCCTGTAGGGAGGGCTGTGTTTTCATTGCCATTACCTTAAATCGTTGTACCAGGAATAAGCTTTAAGTTCTGTCTAGGGATTCACAAGACCTTCACCAGTGGATGATGCCTTAAGAATGTACTTGAGGAATGAAGAATCCTCCCCCAGCCCTGCCCCATTTTGGGCTGCACCCATCAGCTCTAGGTCCCCATATATGGACATTTTTACCCATGAACACCCTCCAAATGGACCTCACACATAATGCTGGGTTCTACTGACAGAACCCAGAGAGTGAATAGATCCCAAGACTTCCAGTTCAATCTACTACACCTGTGCAGAAGGTTTGTTACAAAAGTTCTCTTGCAAACTCTAAACCAACTTCCTGACCCCTAGTGTTTATTAAAAGGATATCTTAGGTACTTGAACCTTTCAAGGATCCTGGTGCCAATTTATAGTTTTACAAGAAATCCATGTGAAAATCATGACTTTTCATGGTTTTGACATGATAGTTAATGGTGCCATTTCAGATATGGGAGTGTGCAAACCTCACAGAACAAAGCCAAAAAAAAGCTTCATAAGAATCCTGTGAAAAGAGTCATGAAGTTTCATTTAGTCCTATAGCTTACTACAGTTGATCAAGGCCTACCATGAAAAAAAAGTATATATATATATATATATATATATATAAAGATCCTGAACTAGGTTACCTTTCCTTCCCCCTTCAGGGGCCTCCTATACAATGGAATTCAAAAGTCTTGTCAGCTTCCTGCAGGAAAAGAAAAAAAAACCACTCCTGAAATATCTTTGTTTGAACTTCAACTATTTAAACTGTTCATTTTAAGGGGTCCTTTACATATTCAGAGCAAATGTAAGGTCAATTTATCAAAGTGAGTTAGAATGCATTAAATATTCTTAATCATAATTAAGCCCTAAATGACATGTGAGATCAATGTGATTGCTAAGAAAACATGATGAATTACTTTATGCTACCATCTAGATATTTAAGTATTGGGATATTAGTAGCCTGTGAAATATTTTATGGAGCATTGAGAATTATTTTTCTAGAACAATAAGTATAATATAGCCATGCTAATAAGTGTATAGAAAGAAAAAGGTAGAAGGGCAATTACTCATCTTTTTATTTATTTATTTTTACAAATTCTATACTAAATAGTGTATGCTGTCAGTAGAAAGCTGGAACTGAACATTCAAGTAATTAGAAATGAAGCTGTCAATGGAAAAACAAAATTTTATACTATGTGATTACACTGTAAAAATAATCTGCAGTGATTGAATTTTAATGCTCTGGATGATGAGGAGAATTTCGGCATGCATACTGCCTGTCTGAAGCAGTGCTCCAGAGCATAAAGTCTTCTCTGCTTATTTCAGACAAGAAAAGAATTAGGGAGATAGCGTGGTGGAGTAGAAAGAGCTGATGGGAAATTTTCTGCCAATTTTTTTTTTCCCACTGGAAAATGCCAATTTGTCAAAAAACAACTGTGCTTCGGATAGTGCTGCTTTTGACAAAACTCCCAATTGAAAAACAACATCCAAAATAGAACTTTGAATTTGTTCAAACATCCCATTCTGACATCTTTTAAATGAAGTTTCTCTTAAATCTGAAACAAGTTTTCATTTAGAAGTGTTAATTTACACTAAATTTTTTTTTAAATGTTTAAGTGTCAAAAATCAAAACTAAACATTAGGATTGACCTGGTTGTTTTTTTTAGTTCCAGAGAGGAAAGGTTTTTAGTATCTCAAATTCTTGCATGATGGGAAAACCATTTCTCCCAACTGTAGTAGTATATAGGGCACTGAAATAGAAGTCCAGAGAACTATTCTATTCCCAGATATGCTAGAAACCTGCTGTGTGACTTTGGACAAGCCACTCTCTGTGCCTCTATTTCCCCTCCTGCCCACTGCCTGTTTATCTATAAACAGCTCAGGGTGGTGATTGTCTCTGTGTTTGTACTGCACTTAGTACAATGAAGTCCCCATCTTAGTTGAGGCCTTGTCACAAGGAAAACTCCTTGGCCCAGATTTCTCTTTGCAAGGAGTCCTCAAACACACTTATGTAAATTCACCAGAGTACTTTATTTACAGTGTTTTATGCAGCTTCATATCCCACCACCTTAGGACTTTTCCCAAGCAACACTGTACCCTCATGTCACAGGGTCTGGGAAGAGTAATCTCACCTCTGAGAACCTGAACTGCTTTGCCCTTCTTTCCAGCCTTCCCCTCTTCCTTCCTGTCTCTTATTTAACAGTCTGCAACTGATGAGCTGAATCCCCTTGTTAACTGGTTAGTCAGCCAGCCATAATCAATTACCTCTTAATTTGGCCCATGCAGGCACTCTTACAAAGTACAGTATAGTGAACATGCCCTAGGCTATTTCTACTCGGTCACAGGTTTCTTGATACTACTGTAATATAAATAATAATTTGTTTTCAAAATTTGCAAAATACTCTTCCTTTGACTTCAGAGTAAATTTGATGATTTTCAGGCCAAGCCAATTTTCCAGTGTGAACTTAGAAGGATCAAGAGGAAAATAGGAGATGAGCACTCAGTAATAAAAGTGGGTTGCAATGATAATATCTGAAGGTAAGTGTCTAAGCTGGAGACAGAGTACTACTCCGCCCAGATCATCTCTCCACTCCTCAAGAAAAGGTGCTTGGTTTTGATTTTTTGGCCATGTAGATCTGCGGTAGTTGTGAGGAAGAGGGTGGTAAAATCTTCTTAGAGGAAACCCTTTCCTCTCTATACCAGATTTAACAAAAGGCTCTGCCTTTAGCATGTTGCTATTTCATACTGTGTTTTCCTATATACAGCATGTGCATTTTTAAAATAAATTGTTTGCATTAAATATTTTATAAATGAAACTAGAGCATTACATATTTCAGAAAGCCACAAAACTTATTTCCAATCTGATCCTTATAATACAGTTCTTATCAGTTGTCCCCAGAAGATGATTTTTCAGATAGGAACATATTTAGATATGTCATGCACAAATCTACATTCTTTGATTTATGTACATCAGAAGCAGTTTCGGTTTGTCAAACCAGTCAAATGGTGATCAGCTAGCATGACTGAATGAGCACATAGTTTCTCAATTGGAAGGAATTCCGGTAACTCGTGCAACTTGCTTGAACACAAGTTTCCTTAGCAGAGCCATAGATGGTGTTTAAGTGGTATTCATTTATGCACTAACTTACTTTCTAATTTCATTTAGATATTTCCATATTTGAGATTCTAGGAGCTTTGGAGGGGGTGGGGGGGCTAAGCCAACCATACATAACCATTTAGAATCATTAGACACTCCACTGTGCACTAGTTCCACATTTGTAAAATATGTTTACTAATACTTTACTCCTTTAAAACATTTTGAGATCTATCGATGAAGAGTGCTATGCAAGAGCAAGGTATTATTTATTATGCTTATAAAACTTTCATTTGTCAATAATAAATAACCTACCAAATTTATAGGAATAATCTAGGATTTGATATGGGAAACATTTTTAACTCCATTTTAACTCCATCCAGGATAGCAAGATGGGTTACTTAGCACTGGCTTGTGCGTTGTCTGTGAAAATTAACTAGTATTTCAAAATATCCAATTATCACAGACATCAGATTTGTAACTATTATTTTATTTAAACTAGAAAACATTTATAACTTTGGAATTTTCTAACTAAATCAGAGTTAATGCTTTGGAGTTTGACAAAAGTGACATTTAGATATGCCAAGCATAGTGCAATATAAATTAACAAAATTTAATTACAGAAGTAGTTTATAGTACTCTGCTCTGCAAAATATTATCATTAGCAAAATATAACACATTGTGATTTGCCAAATATCCCAGTTACACTTGGATAACGCGACCTACTTTTTTTGTCAGAAACTGTTGTGCTGTTAAATGTTCTCTAAGCATAAGTAAATTCTGAATATCTAACATTTACCATGGAACATCCTTGAAGCAACTATTTCACATGCAAAATTATTCTATTTAAAAATAATCATAAACCTACAAACATATGGTAATATAAATGCAAGCACAAAACATAAGTCCACAATAAAAAGAAAAAAATAAATTATATATCTTGCACTCAAATATCTGTATTGAAAAGGCAATTATATACTATTGTTGTAATTCTATAAGCAGAGATGAGTGAATACCAAAATTCTCCATAGACGTCTCTACCCACTGGATGGAAACAAAGGTAAAAGATGTATTCTAGGGGGTAGATTTTCAACAATGCAAAGATTTATCTGCATGACTGAGTACGGGCTAGGGGTGTGATTCCCCTGCTCATACATGCATATTTGCACTAGCCTCCCCAAACTAGCATGAGAATAAATAGCAGACTAGACATAATAGCATGGATAGCAGCAGTAGAGGCATGGCTGAACCAAGCTGAGGACACGCCAACCTGAAACCAATGGGTATGTACCTGGCACACCTTAATCATGCGTCTTGCTAGTGCTACTAGTACAGTCACAGCTGCACTACTATTTGTGCTCACACTAAATAGTACCCCTCAATGATGTTTGAAATACTGCAGTATTTCCCTCCATTATTGTGACATTGACTTCTGCCTTCCTTCTGCCAGCTATCCTTGCCTCTGACATTTTCTTGTATGCCTTCATGCTTTCTCTCCTACTGTCTTGAATATGTGAGAAAAATCTTTCAAATTACTTATATCCTTTTTATTCTCCTTCACGTCTCTAAAACTCATTTCTGCCATTATGTTACAAAGAAACTGCCATCTGACAGTGACTATGCAGGTGAACTGAGACTACTGTCTATTATGGAAAACATCCTTATTTATCGTTATCTCATTTTCTACTTCCTCTGATAATCTTTTTCATCTGCCTCTTGCATTTTGCTACTAACCTAGACTGTAAATTATCTGTACAATGCCTAGCATTCTGAAACCACAATCCCTGACTGGGTCCTCTATTATAAGACCCTATTTTTATTTTCTTATAATTTTGCCAAATATTAATCATGCAGGCTGCAATTTTCCATGCTGAATGTCTGCCTAAGGATGAATATTTTTAGAAAATTCTAGCCAAAACAATTTAGCCATTTCTGAGAATGTGGCTAGGGAAAAATATGTTGTTTTGCCCATGTCAAAAAATTCTGGTGACCTTTTCTTTGAAAAAGCTCAAGTACATCCATGCTTTGGAGCAGAGACTTTAAATTTGAAAGAGGATGGTCATTTTGTCAGGGCAGTGTCTTTGGCGATCCCTGAGAAAATCCGCCCAAAATTGGTCAATTTAAGCTTTTGAAAAAGCACATTTTGCACATGCTTAGCAGAGACTTGCTAGAATTTAACAGCTAAAATCTACAAAGATTCCATCCTCACTGCGCATGCTAGAGCTTCTCACAGCTCTGAGTGCTGACCAGACTGAAAATGCACCATCCCCACAGAGCGGATGAGCATACTCCATCCCTGGGCTAGGCACCAAAATTGAGATGAGGAAGAAGGGAAAGGAATAAGTATATTGAAACAAGCTGTCTGGTAAGACTGGCACTGAAGGGGCAGAGCAAAATTGTGACTTGGTGAGAGGAGTGGTTGGGACTAGTTGGACAAAGACTGGCAGCCAGGGGGTGCACTGGGAGTTGGTGAGGGGAGACTGGGAATCAATTGGCTAGGAAGGGGGAGAATGGAACTGGGAAAAGAAGCCAGGGATGGGGAAGAGACAAGATTGGGAAGGGATAAGTTGGAGGGGATGGGGCAGAACTTGGGGGAAACAGGCAGAAGAGTCTGTACTCATTAGAACACACTCCCCTCCAGACTCTGAAATGGAACCCCAGATTCCTGAATCTCACTATTCCTCTGCTGTCAGCAAATATCTGTGAAACCCACTGGCAAAGTGAGTATGTCATCCCCCCGTGCTGGTCCATGTAGAAAATGACAACCTACTATGGTGATCAGTTACTCCATTAGATCAAGCAGCATAGGTCTGTGCAGTGGAGCTAAATGTTCCAACCCTGCTGATGAAACATGTGGCATCATATTGATGGCCACATGATGGAATTTGTTTGTTCAGTATGCTTTTTTTCAAACCTAGGAAATTACATTAAAAAAACGACATCAAAAGATCATTATTAAGGTTGCAAAATCAAGCATTCAAAAGTTAGGAAATGCCAGAATTAAGGTTGCCTGAACAACTTTAATTTGATCCCCTTATCTGTATGCATTATGATACAGTCTTTAATCATTTGATTATAATATTTTATTTTTTTCCCACAAGACACTTGCTTCATTCATTAATAGCAATCATTGTATTTTTAGAATAGCCTATAATCAGCCTCTCATTTGTATGTTCTTTGCTAAACAAGTGAACTGCCTCTAAGTCATTCGAAGTATCCAGTTATCAGATACCATCTGGAAGAGCTGATCATTTAAGTCCAAATTCAGCATGCAGGTACTAACCTAGTTGATGCTGATTTCCTATTTTAACCAAGTTGATCTGGCATAACCTCAGTTTCTTTCATTGGGATCCAAACCCTCAAAAATTAAATCTCCTAACATTGTGTTGTAACAGCCTGGTGTTATGGATTCTTAAGTTATTTACAGTTGCTTGATAAATTTTGGACTGTCATCTCAACAGTCTAACTGTTATGTTGATTCTTTCTTCTCCTCCGCCCACCTCCAATTGCCCTTTAGTGGCACATGTATAATGTGCAGGAAATTCATTTAGCACACAACTTATTCCAGTAGAAAATACAATACAAATCACCTTAATAATATGACCCACTTTTCTGTTTAATCCTTGGATGGGGAGCTCCATTAACTTTATGCATAGTGCTTGAAATGCAGAAATATCAATGCCAATGGCATGAAACTAGCAAACATTCAATTATGCCTATATTGTTATACCTTTTTAAACAAAGTCCCAAATAGGTGTGTACAAATGTTTTCATACTTTGAAATAGTGCAGTAGTAATTCTAATAGTTCTTGAGCCATGAACTCATAGAGCTGGGACTTTCAAAGTATGAAATTAAAAAATGATGGAAAAACAATATTAATGCAAATTAGAATTATCTTGGGGCCTCTGTAGACTATTACTTTATGAGATTACATGGAGAAGCTATTCCAATGTGAGTCTACAGAGGCCCAATTCTAAGTCAAAATGAAATTAATATAATATCAATAGAAGTTTTGCTACCAATAAAAATAAATTTAAACACAAAAACTAGATACTATATAAAATCTGACTAATACAAAACTAAGGAGATAAATCTCACCTAATCTACATTTTAAGACTCCTCTCCTCTCCTTTCACCTTGCCCCAGTTTAGGATCTGATTCAGTAAAGTACTTTAAGCACATGTAAAGTCCATCGCTATTCAGACTATTATCCCTAAGCATGTACTTAAATCCCATTATTTCAATGATATTTAAGCATGGAATTAAAACTAAAAACTTGCTTAAGTGCTTCTCCTGAATAGGGATGCTTTCTGAATGGGGGCCCCAATCCTTTTATTCCTATGCTGATAAAATTGGTTTGCTTCTGAGATAGTACTATCAAAATGAAAAGTGCTCTGCTTCCAATATTGTTTATTATAGTGTGCAGCCAATCCAGGCATATAAATACATATTTATCTTAGGAAGACTTAGAACAATGTGGTATTTTAGATACTATGGCTTCTTTCTGCCCTTGGATGTATGTTCTATTCCCATTGACTTAACTGGTGGCCACATGCACATCCATGCAAACAGCCAATTATGAATTAATAAATCTTACTTTCTAAAATGCATGTAATATAGCCATAGTGATGAACAAAATAATAACAGATACATAACAGAACAGTTTTAAATGAAATATTTTGCAGATGTGCAGTTAAATATGAATACAGTATGATCTTTAACCACATTTTCCTAGTCATAAAATCCTTTTAATTAAAAAAAAAAAAAAAAAAAAAAGCCTTTCCTGGAATGTCTGATTTTAAAAAAATAGCTTCAGGAATGTCCCAGGTTTCTAACTACATTGATGTGAAGTGTGCTGTGCTAATGCACAGCATCCTTTTTCAAACAACATATTATCTTCCATCATGAACAGTATTATAGCACTTCCAGCAGGTACATGCTGAACCTGGGTGTCTGAGCATATCTCCAAAATTAGTTTCATAGTTAGCCTACAGCACACACAAATGCTGCAGAGACAGACACAAGCTGAAGGATTTGAAAAGACTAACATAAAGACTGACGTAAAAAGGCAAACCCAAGCTCTAATAGCATAATTTTTAAGTGAAAACATGCTTATTTCTGCATTTTCACTGAGTAGCAATTTAAAGAGTCTATTACATAATCCAGAATCAGCAGGATGATAGACACTCCTCTAGTAAATATAATAAATTACAAATGCAAAGCTAATTATAATCACTCCAGATGGTATCATTTGACAAAATTCATACTGAAACTTTTTTCCAAATACTAAATATTGTAATTCAAAGAAAACCCTTAAAGGCAGTCAAAACTTTCAATTATTCTTTCATTTGTTTTAAAGTTTTTTTAATTAAAATAATATTCAAGAATTGAATCCTGACATTCTTATTTGGAAGTATTTGTTCACAAGTTGAATTTCATTGACTTCATTGGTATCTCTGACTGAACAAGACTGGAGAAAATACTGAAGAATTTGGCCTGAATTGTCATGCAAGCAATGTCCAAAGAACAATGTACAGACAATACATGGCAGTATTCATCAAATAATAATAGAATGATTTAGCCTTGTTAACCTTTGACCAATGACCTGATCTCAGGTGATCAGGTAAATAATCATTTATATCTTAGAGTTAAGATGCTCGCCAAATTAGTGAAAATGAAATTAAATCTATAATACAAGTAGGAGTAAGCAAAGAAACAGATTATTTTAAAATAGGCCTAGCATTTAGCGTGAAGCTTAGTAGTAGTAGTAATAGTTAGTACAAGGCCACATTAGGCCTAATATACACTAGCATAAGTAACCAGCTTTGAATCAGAAGATTTAGCCATATATATTTTGTGTCAGGCTGTTTAGACCACAAAGGCTTTATTTAGCCAGATTACTTTAACCACATTGTCTAGAGAATCAGCTATCTGTCCAAATACTTATGAAAATAGTCAGAACCCAAAACATGGATAGCAGGAATGACAAGTATGGACAAGAGGCCATAACATAATCGAATATAGTCTCAGAAATAGGTGGGTGGAAGGAACAGGTGCATAAAAGGGAATTGAATCCGTCCCTCTGAGGGATCAGGATGGCTAGATGATGAACTTACATTTGTCTCTCCTTAAGGAGAGTCCTGCAGATTCGTGAGTATTCACGATATGGATTTTGCTGTTTTTCTGATCTTTTCCTAGTTCCGTAATTTTGTTTATATTGCTTGTGGTATTAATAAAACTCATGCAGTCTTTGTGTGTCTTACCGATCATCTTCTTCATAATTAATCTCTGGGTACCAAAGAATGAAACTGTTATTAGTAAGAAGTGCATTTTGTTCCCCAAAGTAATCAGAAGTCTACAGACTTTAACATTTTGAAAGATTCATTAGGCATTAGCACTCACTAAGTTGAAAGTGGGGCACAGATTGGATTGTTCCATAACATAATGAAATGAGACAAGAAGTCTAACTTTAAAAAAATACCGTAAAATACTAGGGGTTAGTTTTAGACTGTTTTGTACCCTGATACACAATCTAAAACAAGATTCAAGCAAGGGAGTACTCTACCTCTGATAATGTCTTTGCTCATTTGCATACTACTGGTATTGAAAAAGTACTAAAAGGGATAGGCATTGCTAAATGATAGCTAATGGTATAAATCCAATTCCTAGTGGATAGGTATCCAAATTACAGTTATATTGTGAACTAGTACACAAAATCCACCATAGTGCTTGCCACTAATTAGCATCCTGTTGGTAGCCTCAGAGAGGCCAAGGACTGAATAGGAATGGAGATTGAACTATTCTGTACCTAAAAATGGTCTGTCTGCTTCAGGCTTAAAGCACAATGACAGGATTGTGGGGAACTTTCAATTCCAAAAGCCAGTGCCGTACCTATTCTGTGGATAAATTGAGGGCTTCAGGCCCCGGAGCTGTCAACATGGCACCTTTCATTAGCGCAGCATTCACTTTAAAGAATTAAAATATATTTTCAATTTCAACTTTAGAATTTGTTTTGTATTAGATCTTAAATACATTAAATCAAAACAGCTTAAGCAGATAGAAAGATATAATGGTCACCTACTAATGTGCATTGTCTGATATTATATGATAGAGAACAGTAGTATTTTCAGTCATGTTTCTCTAGGTAAATGTTACATTTAAAAATCAATTGCATGATGTAAAACTCAACACTATAAGTTGGATTCTAGTAAATGTATTAACTCAAATATTACCATTGGTTTCTAAGGGACAACAATACAAGAGGCAACCTTATGGCTCTGTGAAGTCTGTAGCTTTAGGATTCCTGTTTTATACCTTAATAGCATCCCAGGTGGTCATCTTTAGCTTACAGTCAAGTTTCTAGCCCTTTTCTGGATGATTTGTTTATATTATCAAGACTATCTCTACTTAGGAAAGTTTTTCACTGTTATCATCCTTAAAGACCATCGGTTATTCAAGACTTGCCTTTGAGACCTACAAAATCCATAGTCATAAATACATTCAAACTAATTTGCTGGGCTGCCACTAATAGTGCCAGAGCTACCACAGTTTCCCTCCTGGCCACTGACTGCAGCTGAACCGGCTCTTGTGTTTGATGGATAACATTACTTAGGACTAGCCACAAGGAGGAAGAGATTATAGCATGAAATGCAGTATGTCCTAGTGGATGAAATGCTGGACTGAGAACATGATATCCATGTATTTTAATCCCAGCCCTCTCACTAACTTCCTCTGTGGTTTTAATTAAGTTATTTAACTTCTGTCTCAACATATCCATCTTTTAAATGACAATAATACTAAATCTACAGTACCTGATTGATAAGGGGTTTACAGCTAGCTAATATTTGATCAAGAGCTACAATACACGTACAAACAAACATTCTCCAGAACACACACTGCCCATGCTTATCAGGAGAACCACTCCTTGACATTTTT